>OX454266.1:22135334-22728756 GCA_949715065.1 Periphyllus acericola | reverse complement strand
GGGGGGAGAGAGCAGATGCATGTGCCTGTCTTCGGCCGTACGTGCGACTGCGAGGGAGAGTGTAATGCTTGTGCGTGCGCGTGCTGGCTTATTGTGATCAATATATTTCTGTTCCATTCCAACGACCCCTTTTTACCGGAAAAATTACACACAAACGGACCGTTTCCCGGGCGCACGCACATGCGCGATGTGAAGAAATGGTGGGGTCTCGCGTATGCGTACCCGCCGAGTAAAAAAATAAAACATCATACCAACGGGGCAGCGTTCCTTTACTAAATACTTTTAAATACACGACATCTTGTAAAACCTTGTTGTAGGCTTAATCAATATGTTTATTAATATATAGCGTATAATAAATGTTTTAGTGTCGTGTAGTATAGTAAATAGTATAGTGTAAAGTGTACACAATAGTATTAAAATCATAAGTCTACACGGTATTCTCATCCGAATAAAAGCATAATATCTACGTTTTAAACCGCTGAAGTTGGTCATCGCCGGAATAATTATTTTTATGAAACAAATGTTAATTTTGTTGATTACTTCAAAAAAACAAACAAAATATTAGCAGAAAGCCCGATATCGTAAAAAATAATTTCCCGATAGAATTAAAAGTTAAATGAAATTTCTACCTATTTTGTGTTAACACTTTGTTAACTTGTATTTTTCATTTTCATAAAACTAAAGGAAATGTTGTGGAATAAATTGTGAACTTGATCTATCTTAACTACTAATCATCAATTATGTTATGTATTTCTTGATTATAATATTTTCAAATCCTGTGTTAAGAATTATTTACTTAATATTATAATCAGTTCTTAATAAGTAAAGTACCCAGTGAAAATTATTTTTTTTCATTTTCATATATAATGTACTCAGCGTTAAAATCGTTGCACGCGCTGAGTTAAAAAAAAATATATCTCAGCAACAGCAACGCACGTCATAGTGAACAACAACGATTCTATACAATGCACTTATGTAAAACAGACCTTGTTCATTAAATACGCATAGCCATAAATCTACTAAATCAATTGACTTTTAGTATACGTCAAAACATCACTTATGTCACTGAGAGGTGTCATTTATTAATTTGATGCATATCGGTTCCATATAACTGATGTTATAAAGCAAAATGTTCAGAATTTTTACCGAAAACCTTACACACATGGTCTAGCCATTTCCATGAGGCACACACGTGCACAAGGTTAAACGTCGGCCTCTCGCGTATGCGTGGGTAGGTGTGCGTGTGAGTACGAGAGTGTGTGGGTGTGTTTAAGTGTGTGTGCGTGCGTGCGAGTGCGAGAGTGTATGTGTGTGTGTGAGTGCGTAGGAGTGCGAGAGTGTATGTGTGAACTGAGCATCACAGAGTAGGCCTCACATCGATTACATTTACTACTGCATACATTACTCACAAAAATCCACACGCACTAGCTGGTTCCGTGACGCGGGCGCTCAAGGTTAACCGGCCTCGGCGGTGGTGGCATTCCTTGCATCGGCTCGCCCGTCCTTCGTCACAATAGGTACAGGAATCTCGACGGCCGAATGCCGCCGTGGGTGGTCCGGTCACTGGTAGCAGCCGTTTCATCGTGACGAACAAAAATATCGACGAAATACGCCGGCCGAGGGATGACGAAAATGTTCGTATGACCAAAAATGGTCGATAATTTTTACGGCTGATTTTTCGTATGCAAAGAAAATACAACATCGTAAAATATTATTTTACCCCCCCCCCCATTCCACCGCTCATTTATCCACACCTACTCACGTGGTGGTGGCGGCGGCGGTGACTTACGAGTTAGTTACGACGAGTGACGTCACGCTATAGGACCTCGCCGGACGCCGCGCCGCCCGTACGATAGTCAAACAAGTGCCCGACGGCGGATAACCATTTTCAATTTCGCGGTGTCTAGGGCAGTAAAAATGTTTACGCGATCATGTTGGAACAACCCCCGTGTACTTCTTGTAAATGAATTACTCTGTTCCTGTGTAAAGAATTATAACTATTTATCATTTTTGGTTCAAATATAGGTTAAAAAAAAATCTCTTTGAAAACAATTTTTAATTAAGTAAAAAAAAGATTATTATTAAAATGCAATTACCAGATTATTCGCAACTCATGCCAAGCGGCCAGCGTGATACAGTTGTGACATCAAATTTTCATACAGTTTACGACTTATTGTGCTATTATAATAATGTATAATCAATATGACTATTATTCATACGTTTAAGCTAGTACTACTAATACCCAAAATAATCTACATTTTCTTTCATACTGTTTAAACAGCAGTATTCATACGGGGAATTCAGTATGCACTCGCAAAATGAATTTAAAATTTTCCTTAACACCACAAACGGTGTCACGTCTTTACAATGCTGAACGTACTTACGGAAAATACGATATAACCGGTAAGGGCATTTCAAACGTTTTCGTTTTCACACGTATATCTGCAGGATAAGTGTTTTCGTTGTGATATAATATTTGGCACGTTAGGGGGGGGGGACTTATAATGTACGTGATTTTCGCTTTTAATTCTCAACCAGAATAATTGTTCATTAACAGCGATTCCCTATGTATTTCAGTACACATAAATCACATAACTTTAAATAATGTTTTATACGATCGATTATTGTCGTTGGATCTTACTTTAATTAGTTTTCTAAAAAAAACTTTTTAGAAAGTGCTATAATTTTATGTATAATAAATCCTTAAAGGTACGTTTTCTCTGCAGTGTCTGGACGCGGCGTTCGACGATGCGGCTAGTCGACGCTAGACGCGGCGTTTGAGCCGGTTCCGTGACGCGCGCGCTCAAGGTTAAGCGGCCTCGGCGGCGACGGCATTCCTTGCATCGGCTCGCCCGTCCTTCGTCACAATAGGTACAGGAATCTCGACGGCCGAATGCCGGCGCAGGTGGTCCGGTCACTGGTAGCAGCCGTTTCAACGCGACGAACAAAAATATCGACGAAAGACGCCGGCCGAGGGATGACGAAAATGTTCGCATCACCAAAAATGGTCGATAATTTTTACGGCTGATTTTTCGTATGCAATGAAAATACGAAAAAAAATTAAATATTATTCTACCCACCTGCACCCTCGTCAAAGGTCCCGACAAAATAGTAACGCTTACACGCGCACATGTACCACACACACATTACTAAGTATTCGAACTTATATTTTAAACGAATTTTTTTTTCACTGATATTCGATTGTCAACTCGAACCTCACCCATGTGACCTTTTTACGGGCCTAAGGTCTTGTGTGCGTGTTTGGAATTAGCTATTTTCAAGTAAATATTATTATGTCGTATCGTCTTGGGGGACCATGGTTTTGTTGCAAGTATTACGTTTATTGAAGTGCGCGCGGTAGGTACAATATGGCCCAGGTATAAGTGCATTTTACTATAGTGAATACTATAAAATATAGTTGTAGTCAAAATGGTATCGAAATCTTCCTTTGCGAGACAGAGCGACGAATAGAACCCATTTTTCATACTTATAAATCCACCGAATCAAATTGATTGGCTTACGCCAAGACATCAAACGTGGTACCAAGAAGTGCGTTTTTCTAATTTCAAGCAAATCGGTTCAAGACACCGGAATTTATCTACTAAATGTATAGAATTTTTACCGGATTTTTTTAATTGTAAACTTGGTCTACCTTAACTACTAATCATCAATTATGTTATGTATTTCTTGATTATAAAGTTTTTAAATCCTGTGCTAAATATTATTTATTTAATATTATAATCAGTTCTTAATAAGTGAAGTACCCAGTGAAAATTATTTATTTTCATTTTCGTATATTATGTACTCAGCGTTAAAATCGTTGTTAGCGCTGAGTTAAAAAAAAATATATCTCAGCAACAGCAACGCACGTCATAGGGAACAACAACGATTCTATACAATGCACCCATGTAAAACAGACCTTCATATTAGACCGATCTCATTATTTTTGGACTTAATTTTGTAGTGAATTTAGCGTTCTATGTGTTAGACTAGGTGACATTTTTTCATAAAACTCATAGTTTTCGAATAATTATCGAAAAACTAAAAAAACTCTGATTTTAGAGCTGTTTTTTCAAGATGGCGGCCAACGCCGACCTCGGAGGGGGGAAAACATGTTCCCCTAATACTAGACTTATACTTAAGCAATTAAAACAATTTCCAGCTTTCCACTAATTAATTCCGAATTGGGTCATTTTTTGTTCTAATTTGACTGGCCTAATTAGGCAATATTAAAAATATCGAATTAATGTTATACGAGTAAGTAGGTTAAGCTACATAAGCATTTACACATGTAGAATAATGCATTTCTAAGCAATTCAGATAATTAATGACAACACAATATTAGGAAATAAAACACATAATAAGATTACAAAAAATAGGAAGTCGAACAATAAACATATTTAATGAGGTTAAGCGATTAGTATAAAAAGCTACAAGACCGACGAATAAAGGGCTCTTCTGTGGTGGTCGTGTGACTCGATCGCTACGGTAGAACATTTCATATCTGACAAGTGTTTCATTTAGTTGTGTGTGTGTTTACGTCTATACGTACGACTTCGATCGGCGTATACGACAAAGTGGCGCCCAACTAGTGGCTCTGAACCTGCGACAATTGTGTGTTTTTTTTTCTTCTTTTCGAAATTTGGTTGGCGAGTATTTGTCCCGAATTATTTTTTGTGTTCATTCACAAGATTTTGACGATGCGCGACGTAGGTTTGAAACACCACGAGCAAGAGGTGTGTTTTTTCTCAGAGAAATTGGACGACGGACAAAAGGTTAGTATATTTTATTTTATTATTGATTATGAGTGATTTTTTTCAGTGACTTTCAAATTTTCGATATCAAAATTAACTGACATATATAATAAAAAGAAACCGGAACTTATAGAAATTTACTTATCGCAAAAATTAAATACAACTGGAACAGTTAGTGAACTAAGTGCTAGGTTATCTAAATACTTCAAGGGTAAAATAGAATTAATCGACGTAGATAGCACGCTAGACGAGTCAGAAAAACAAAATATATTAGATATTTCAATAAAAAATAAAATTTATATCGATGATTTAGATTCTGAGTATGAAAATATAAATTACAATAATAAATCAAATAAAGAAATAACGGAAAGTAAAACATTATACGAAAATATTAACAACAAAGCAAAAGATATAACTAATAAAATTATAAATAGCAGTGAGACATTTTATCACATTTCAAATAATTCTAAAAACGTATATGAAGAAATAAATATCAGGGAACAAATACAAACACCAAGTTGTAGTAAAAATTTAAATCAAATAAAAGAACTTAAAAAAAATAATAATTCAGTAGAATTAATACACATTGAAAATAGTAATAGCAATAATTTCTCAAATCAAACAGACAAAACAACGAACATGACAGAAAGGAAAAGAAACTTACAGGTGACAACCGATTACTTTAATGGAAATGAAGACGTAAAAAAATTTCTAAAACAATATTCTATGGTGACGGATTTTAATAATTGGGACGAACATGATAAACTAAATTTTTTACCAATGTTCGTAAAAGGAACCGCTAGCAACTTTTCGGACAACTTATATAATTTAAAGGGACATTGGACATGGAAATATGCTTTTACATACCAATATTTGCCTATTGGACATATTACCTTTTTAAAAACAAATTTAGAAAATAGAAGACAGGGGGAATCGGAATCCGCAACCAGTTTCATGACAGAAATCGAGTGAATACAATTTCAATGCAAGATAACACGACTTTAAAAAAATTGAATGACAATTTAAAGAAATACGAATTAATGCAACACAGGATAAATAACAGAGGTCCGATTATTAACGAATATAATGATTTATTAAATTTACAAGTAACTAAATTACAAGAATTCCAGAAAAATAAAGAAAAAGATGACACGAAATGGAAAAATGAGGAAAAAAATGAGGTATTAATGTTAAAATTAGATCAACTCACGGAAGAAGTTAGGCATATGAACATGTTAGGAAAAGACGCATACCGGACAGTAGAGTTTAACGAAAACAGAAATTATGAATATAATGTCGTATACGCCGATCGAAGTCGTACGTATAGACGTAAACACACACATCTAAATGAAACACTTGTCAGATATGAAATGTTCTACCGTAGCGATCGAGTCACACGACCACCACAGAAGAGCCCTTTATTCGTCGGTCTTGTAGCTTTTTATACTAATCGCTTAACCTCATTAAATATGTTTATTGTTCGACTTCCTATTTTTTGTAATCTTATTATGTGTTTTATTTCCTAATATTGTGTTGTCATTAATTATCTGAATTGCTTAGAAATGCATTATTTTACATGTGTAAATGCTTATGTAGCTTAACCTACTTACTCGTATAACATTAATTCGATATTTTTAATATTGCCTAATACTACAATAACTATAAGAAACATTATAACATATATAATATATATACATATATATATATATTATAACATATATACACTATAAGAAACAGAGGACGTAATTATGATAGGAAAAAAGATTATTATAAAGAGACCGAATATAGATATAAAAGTCTATACCCAGGGAGATCACGTGATTTAAGTAGAGATTCAAGAAGGCACAATAGAGACAGATCGTTTTCTAGAGATAATCAAAGGAGAAACAGAGGGAGATCGTACTCAATAGAAAATTCATACTCACGAAACGATAGTTATAATAAAGAAAAACAAAGAGATAATTATAAAAGACAAGATAGTCGAGACAGACGAAATAGATCAAAGACACCAGAACGATATAGAAGTGAAGAGAGACAAGAAGACATGAGAGGACAAATGGACACAGTAACATGGTACAAGTGTGAGGGAAAAGGACACTACGCTTCTCAATGTAAAAGTCAAAAAAATAAGAGTGACCGAGTTTGAAGTTAAATTCGGAAAACAAACTCGAGAAGAAAAAAATAATAAACAATTCATAGATATTATAAATATTGAAAAAGAACAATACTTACGCTTTGTGAAAGATTGGTATAAAAATAAGCAATTAAGTAAGTTAGATAAAATTGAACAATTAGGTAAGTTAGATAAAATTGAACAATATAAAGCAGAACTAATAAATAATTTTAAAGGAGATAAAAATGAATTACAAAAAAAATTAGATAATATTAAAAAAAAATCAGTTATTGTCCATAGAAATACAATTTCTAAATAAAAATGAACAAGCGATAATAGACACCGGTTAAAACATATCTTGTGTTGATTACTCTTTTATTAAAAATAAAAATCTAATAACACCAGAGTATAAAAAAACTATCACAGGAGCAGATAATTCTATTTTAGAAAATATGGGTAAGACACAACTGCAAATAAATATACTAGGAACTGATTACGAAATTGATGCTTACGTAATCAAAGGTCTGACATGTGAATTTTTACTAGGAAATAAATTTTGTTTAAAATATAATTTAGTTAATAACTTTAATGAGAAAATAATACATCTTAAAACAGGGGATAATATAGAAATGGATAAAGTTTGGGTTGAGTTTAACGGAATATCTAGTACAGAAAAATCTAGAGGAAAAGAAAACATAAAATGGAAAATTACAGTTACTAAAGACATTTTAATACCACCAAAAGTAATTACTTATATAAAAATTAAAACAGATAGAAATATGAACAACGAAGAAGCAATCATAAATCCCACAGACCGTCTAGGTGAAAAACATTACTTAAAATTAGAAACAAATATCCTAAAGAAAAATGAAACAACAATTCCGATTTATAATTTTTCAAATTTATATACTAAAATATATGAAGGCACGGTAATAGGAACAATAGAACAAAGTATTAATGTTTTTAAAATAAATGAATTACAAAATGAAATCATGGATAAACAAGGAACAATAATACAAATATCAAAGGATTTAACAAAAGAACAAAGGGAAAAGGCATATAGTTTAATAAATAAATTCAAACATCTGTTTACTTCCGATCAGTTAGATTTAGGGTGCGCAAAAGTAGAGGAGTGTGAGGTAAAATTAATTTCAGATGACTCTATATTTCAAGCACCTTACAGAGTTTCTCCTATACAAAGAGAAAAACTCAGAGGTTTGAATGATGAGATGATCAAAGCAGATATTATAGAACCTAGCAAAAGCAATTATGCAGCACCAGTTTTTCTAATACCTAAAAAACAAAAAGGAGAATATCGTTTCTTAGTAGACTTTAGGAAACTAAATGAACAAACGATAAATGATAGACATCCCATACCACGCGCTCAAGACATTTTCAGAGCATTAGAAGGAGCAAAATACTTTTCCACAATTGATATGGCACAAGGTTATTTCCAAATTCCAGTAACACAAAAAGACCGTTCAAAATTAGCATTTACTACAGATTTCGGATTATTTCAATTTAAACGGATACCTCGGGGATGGAAAAATTCAGCCCCTATTTTTCAAAGAATAATTAATAAAACTTTTAGCCAATATTTATATAGGTCAATAGTGGCATATTTAGACGATATATGTAGTTTTGCAGATGATTTCGAAAAAGCTTTATTAAATTTAAAACAAATGTTTATTCGATTAAATGAAACAGGGTTAAAATTAAAAACTAATAAATGTTTTTTTTTTTCAATCGGAAATATAATTATTAGGACAAAAAATATCAAAAGATGGTTTGCAACCATTAAAAAGAAACGTATACGCTGTACAAAAATTTCCACAACCAATAAAAATAAAAGATGTTAGAGCCGTTAATTATAAAATAGATCTAATATTAAACGGGAAACAAACAACTGATATCATACATGTTCAAAGGTTAAAACCATTTACAGACAGGCAAGACAAAATAGAAAAATAAATTAAAAATATATATAAAAAAAGGGGGTTTACCTACTAACGATAATTGTAATATAATATGCTAACAAAATTATAATAAGAAATTAAATAAACTAACAATTTAACATTACCTACTTAATAACTTAGTCTAATTATTTATGTTTAGAATATGTTTCAGTTCGCAATAATTTGCATGCTCTTCCTAGGAACTGGCGACTCAAAAGAAACCATAAGTATAACCGTATCATCAGGAGCCTTCTTCAATGAGATCTCTGAAGCAATAATGTATGATAAGACATAACCCTTTAATTTACACCCGAAAGGTAATAACAGAAGATTCCAATTTCTCGGACGACTTATTAGAAGTAGAAAAATACTGTAAGAAAAAAAACACAAGTCACTGCAGCACTTTAAGACAATCATCTTCATTATTAAATACCTTAAAACATTAACATAGACAAAAATAAAAAAAACATGGAAAAATTAGAAGAAATAAATAACATTAATATCAAAAATCGTAGATCAAAAAGGGGAATACAATTTATAGGCGATTTTTATAACTTTTGTTGTGACATAGCGACAGAAAACAAATAAAACATTTTTACACAAATGAAAAAAGATTAAAAGAACAAGCAGAAAAACTAAAAGACGTATTTGTATCTGACCACAAAGACTTAAACACAATAACAACCCAACTTAATAATTACACAACACTAACAGAGGAAAAACTCGAGATACTAAAGAAAGGATTCAAAACCTTTTTTGAGGAAGACAAAAATAATAATTTAATAGAAAACACGAGAATAGATCAGGAAATAAAAGGTATACAGGAAATAATATTCTATCACATAACAATGTTGATAAAGTTCATTAATTACGAAAGAGAATCAAGTACACAACTACATTGTAAAATAGGAAAGATTCCCCCGAGACTCATCAATGTAGACACACTATATAAGGACCTACAAAAACTAGAAAGAAAATTAAGAAAAGACGGATATGAACAAGTTATTCAACTAGAAAACGTCTCAGCATATTACAACATACCGGTAACTAAATGCCAATTTTCAAAAACAGAAATCCTAGTTAAAATAAAAATCCCTATTCAAGAAATAAGAACAAATTGGAAACTCTTTCAATACATTCCAGCACACTTTAAATCAAAAAATTCAACCTGTATAATACATTCTGAGAATACATATGTTGCAGTAAATACAATTAATAACAAACATCGAATTATCTCAGGAATGGGCTTACAACATTGTGACCCTCCAGTTACAGACCTATGTTATATACCAAAATTCTCGTCGGATATCTCGCTAACTCCAAAATGTGTGGAATCCATTTTTAAAAATTTGCCTTTAGAAGAAATTAATAAATATTGTTATTTCCAATGTGTAACGCAAGACATAAACGATGAAATCATAATCAAACAAATAGGAGTAAATACATTTTCATTAACAAATCCACAACCAACATTATTGATTAAAAAAAACATACGGGGATGATACAGAAATCCAGGAACTAAAAATAGATTATGAACATCCAGGACTTATAAAAATTAAATTACCATGCGACCATGAATTACTAGAAAATAAAAAAATAATTATACCAAAAATGTATCCTTGCGAACTTAGTAATACAAATAAGCTAACCATACAAAGATAATTACCCATATCATGGACCACTATAAAATCACTAAAAATCATACACGAAGAACAACGGGATAAAATATTTTTCACCAACCAAACAGAAATATTAAACCATGACTGGATAAAAGATATCCCAAATTTTCACATTAATAAGCAAATAAAAGATCCAAAAGAATATTTCAAAGAAACCATTTTAGAAAATATGCCGAGTAAATTAATTAACGATTTTCTTGGGGACATAATTTATATTACATGGCTGACGATACTAAGTATAATAATTGCCTTCATGTGTTACAAAATATAACCTGTAGTTATAACTGTACAATTATTAATTACAGCCCACCAATTACCACCACCAATCCCTCCTAGATAAATTTTATATTAATAAAAAAAATAATTAAAACATAAACCGTCTGAACTATAAAAAAAAATAATTTATAATTAAAATAATATACTAATCAAAAATAATAAATTAACTCTGGTTGGCCTAGTCAATTTTTATACATGTTTAAGACTGTTTCAGAAAAATATCGAAAACGAGTGAAAATGAGACCGGAAACGACATGAACTCATTTTCGATATACTCTCCATGGACTACGACAATCGTCGACTTAGGTTTTTCTTTCTCTATAAATAATAATGGCGTGCCTACAAAATACAAACCTCAAACCCACGACATGTATTGGTCAGACACTATTGATTCACCATGACCGCGCTGAGCTACTAATTAACGAATGATCATCTCGCGGAGTTGAATAAGTACGAGTACAATCAAATTGAACCAACAAATAATATCCCGGTGAACAACTGTCAACTAATCTACCTTCAACACGTGGTCGGACAACAGCTTCATAGTGAACACAGAATTGAGTCGAGACACAGAAAATAGTTTCATAACACTTAGGTTGTATACGAGGTTGATGAGTAGTCGAAAGGAAAAAAAATGTATATATATATATATATATGTAAAACAAAGATAACATAGGAAAAGAATGACGGGATCAGGTAAAATCCCACTAAATTATTATAATATTAATCGAACATTTCGTACAACATATGAAAACATTACTATAAAAGCGACTTTGACATTGGTGACCATGAAATAATTAATAATTAGTTGTTTAATAATAAAAATGTGTTGTCACACATATACGTAAGCGTATATTCTATTATATAATATATATATAAATCCAGTCATCTAATAGTAACCATTCAAAAAATAAAAAGGATATACGAGTATGACACCTAATATAAAATCTTAACGTGTGTGTGGCCGACAAATAAAATATATGGGCATGAGAAAACATAAGTATGTTTCATAGTTTCATACATATAAAATGTATATTATACCATATCAAACCAACAATCATCATGTCATAGTTGTCTTAAACAGTTCAATTTCAGTAAATGTGCGAAAATTCTAGATTAATACTATGAATATTTTCTTAAAAAAAAAAAAAATATAAATAAATAATAAAAAGATCATTCAAATGATCATTTCTAAATAAAAAAAAATTTGTATATATATACATATATATCTATAGATTTTCTTCTCATTTGGGAAAAAAATTGTAAAAAAAAAAATGTTTGATAAAAATGAACTGTGAATATTTATCTGTAAAATTGTACAGAACTGTAGTCTGTAGTCTGTAGTCTGTAACAATTGAAATGACAAACTTTTTTGGATTTGAATTATTTTATAAGATATTTTATATGTTAATAATTACTTACAATTTAAGCAAATGTTTTGGGAAATTGACATGTAAAATATGAGGGCATATTTTTTTCAAACAATGGGGACTGTAGTATTAGGCAATATTAAAAATATCGAATTAATGTTATACGAGTAAGTAGGTTAAGCTACATAAGCATTTACACATGTAAAATAATGCATTTCTAAGCAATTCAGATAATTAATGACAACACAATATTAGGAAATAAAACACATAATAAGATTACAAAAAATAGGAAGTCGAACAATAAACATATTTAATGAGGTTAAGCGATTAGTATAAAAAGCTACAAGACCGACGAATAAAGGGCTCTTCTGTGGTGGTCGTGTGACTCGATCGCTACGGTAGAACATTTCATATCTGACAAGTGTTTCATTTAGATGTGTGTGTTTATGTCTATACGTACGACTTCGATCGGCGTATACGACATTATATTCATCATTTCTGTTTTCGTTAAACTCTACTGTCCGGTATGCGTCTTTTCCTAACATGTTCATATGCCTAACTTCTTCCGTGAGTTGATCTAATTTTAACATTAATACCTCATTTTTTTCCTCATTTTTCCATTTCGTGTCATCTTTTTCTTTATTTTTCTGGAATTCTTGTAATTTAGTTACTTGTAAATTTAATAAATCATTATATTCGTTAATAATCGGACCTCTGTTATTTATCCTGTGTTGCATTAATTCGTATTTCTTTAAATTGTCTTTCAATTTTTTTAAAGTCGTGTTATCTTGCATTGAAATTGTATTCACTCGATTTCTGTCATGAAACTGGTTGCGGATTCCGATTCCCCCTGTCTTCTATTTTCTAAATTTGTTTTTAAAAAGGTAATATGTCCAATAGGCAAATATTGGTATGTAAAAGCATCTTTCCATGTCCAATGTCCCTTTAAATTATATAAGTTGTCCGAAAAGTTGCTAGCGGTTCCTTTTACGAACATTGGTAAAAAATTTAGTTTATCATGTTCGTCCCAATTATTAAAATCCGTCACCATAGAATATTGTTTTAGAAATTTTTTTACGTCTTCATTTCCAGTAAAGTAATCGGTTGTCACCTGTAAGTTTCTTTTCCTTTCTGTCATGTTCGTTGTTTTGTCTGTTTGATTTGAGAAATTATTGCTATTACTATTTTCAATGTGTATTAATTCTACTGAATTATTATTTTTTTTAAGTTCTTTTATTTGATTTAAATTTTTACTACAACTTGGTGTTTGTATTTGTTCCCTGATATTTATTTCTTCATATACGTTTTTAGAATTATTTGAAATGTGATAAAATGTCTCACTGCTATTTATAATTTTATTAGTTATATCTTTTGCTTTGTTGTTAATATTTTCGTATAATGTTTTACTTTCCGTTATTTCTTTATTTGATTTATTATTGTAATTTATATTTTCATACTCAGAATCTAAATCATCGATATAAATTTTATTTTTTATTGAAATATCTAATATATTTTGTTTTTCTGACTCGTCTAGCGTGCTATCTACGTCGATTAATTCTATTTTACCCTTGAAGTATTTAGATAACCTAGCACTTAGTTCACTAACTGTTCCAGTTGTATTTAATTTTTGCGATAAGCAAATTTCTATAAGTTCCTGTTTCTTTTTATTATATAGGTCAGTTAATTTTGATATCGAAAATTTGAAAGGGCTATCATCACTCATAATCAATAATAAAATAAAATATACTAACCTTTTGTCCGTCGTCCAATTTCTCTGAGAAAAAACACACCTCTTGCTCGTGGTGTTTCAAACCTACGTCGCGCATCGTCAAAATCTTGTGAATGAACACAAAAAATAATTCGGGACAAATACTCGCCAACCAAATTTCGAAAAGAAGAAAAAAAAACACACAATTGTCGCAGGTACAGAGCCACTAGTTGGGCGCCACTTTGTCGTATACGCCGATCGAAGTCGTACGTATAGACGTAAACACACACACAACTAAATGAAACACTTGTCAGATATGAAATGTTCTACCGTAGCGATCGAGTCACACGACCACCACAGAAGAGCCCTTTATTCGTCGGTCTTGTAGCTTTTTATACTAATCGCTTAACCTCATTAAATATTTTTATTGTTCGACTTCCTATTTTTTGTAATCTTATTATGTGTTTTATTTCCTAATATTGTGTTGTCATTAATTATCTGAATTGCTTATGAATGCATTATTCTACATGTGTAAATGCTTATGTAGCTTAACCTACTTACTCGTATAACATTAATTCGATATTTTTAATATTGCCTAATTAGGCCAGTCAAATTAGAACAAAAAATGACCCAATTCGGAATTAATTAGTGGAAAGCTGGAAATTGTTTTAATTGCTTAAGTATAAGTCTAGTATTAGGGGAACATGTTTTCCCCCCTCCGAGGTCGGCGTTGGCCGCCATCTTGAAAAAACAGCTCTAAAATCAGAGTTTTTTTAGTTTTTCGATAATTATTCGAAAACTATGAGTTTTATGAAAAAATGTCACCTAGTCTAACATATAGAACGCTAAATTCACTACAAAATTAAGTCCAAAAATAATGAGATCGGTCTAATATGAAGGTCTGTTTTACATGGGTGCATTGTATAGAATCGTTGTTGTTCCCTATGACGTGCGTTGCTGTTGCTGAGATATATTTTTTTTTAACTCAGCGCGTGCAACGATTTTAACGCTGAGTACATAATATACGAAAATGAAAATAAATAATTTTCACTGGGTACTTCACTTATTAAGAACTGATTATCATATTAAGTAAATAATATTTAGCACAGGATTTAAAAACTTTATAATCAAGAAATACATAACATAATTGATGATTAGTAGTTAAGGTAGACCAAGTTTACAATTTATTCGACAAAATTTCCTTTTTTTTTATGAAAATGAAAAATACAAGTTAACAAAGTGTTAACACACAATAGGTAGAAATTTCATTTAACTTTTAATTCTAACGGGAAATTATTTTTTACGATATCGGGCTTTCTGCTAATATTTTGTTTGTTTTTTTGAAGTAATCAACAAAATTAACATTTGTTTCATAAAAATAATTATTCCGGCGATGACCAACTTCAGCGGTTTAAAACGTAGATATTATGCTTTTTTTCGGATGAGAATACCGTGTAGACACAAGATTTTAATACTATTGTGTACACTATACTATTTACTATGCAACACGACAGTAATTCATTTATTATACGCCATATTATAATAAACATATTGCTTAAGCCTAAAACATGGTTTTACAAGATATCGTGTATTCAAAAGTATTTAGTAAAGGAACGCTGCCCCGTTGCAATGATGTTTTTTTTTTTTTGGGCCATAGTGTACCTACCGCGCGCACTACAATAAACGTAATACTTACAACAATACCATGGTCCCCCAAGACCATACGTCATAATAATATTTACGTAAAAATAGCTCATTCCAAACACGCACACAAGATCTTAGGCCCGTAACAAGGTCACATGGGTTAGATTCGAGTTAACACTCGAATATCGGTGAAAAGAAACCCGTTTAAAATATGTGTTCGAATACTTAGTATTGTGTGTGTGTGGTACATGTGCGCGTGTAAGCGTTACTATTTTGTCGGAATCTTTGACGAGGGTCGTTGGAATCGTGTGCCGGTCTGTGCCTGTGCGTGCGACTGCGAGAGCGTGATGAATGCGTGTGCGTGCGAGTGGGAGAGAGAGCAGATGCGTGTGCCTGCTTCGGCCGTACGTGCGACTGCGAGAGCTGAAGAATGCGTGTACGTTCGAGTGCGAGAGAGAGCAGATGCGTGTGCCGGTCTGCGCCAGTGCGTGCGACTGCGAGGGAGAGTGTAATGCTTGTGCGTGCGCGTGCTGGCTTATTGTGATCAATATATTTCTGTTCGATTCCAACGACCCCTTTTTACCGGAAAAATTACACACAAACGGACTGTTTCCCGGGCGCACGCACATGCGCGATGTGAAGAAATGGTGGGGTCTCGCGTATGCGTACCCGCCGAGTAAAAAAATAAAACATCATAGCAACGGGGCAGCGTTCCTTTACTAAATACTTTTGAATACACGATATCTTGTAAAACCTTGTTTTAGGCTTAAGCAATATGTTTATTATAATATGGCGTATAATAAATTAATTACTGTCGTGTTGCATAGTAAATAGTATAGTGTACACAATAGTATTAAAATCTTGTGTCTACACGGTATTCTCATCCGAAAAAAAGCATAATATCTACGTTTTAAACCGCTGAAGTCGGTCATCGCCGGAATAATTATTTTTATGAAACAAATGATTATTTTGTTGATTACTTCAAAAAAACAAACAAAATATTAGCAGAAAGCCCGATCTCGTAAACAATAATTTCCCGTTAGAATTAAAAGTTAAATGAAATTTCTACCTATTGTGTGTTAACACTTTGTTAACTTGTATTTTTCATTTTCATAAAAATAAAGGAAATTTTGTGGAATAAATTGTGAACTTGGTCTATCTTAACTACTAATCATAAATTATGTTATGTATTTCTTGATTATAAAGTTTTCAAATCCTGTGTTAAGAATTATTTACTTAATATTATAATCAGTTCTTAATAAGTGAAGTACCCAGTGAAAATTATTTATTTTCATTTTCATATATTATGTACTCAGCGTTAAAATCGTTGCACGCGCTGAGTTAAAAAAAAATATATCTCAGCAACATGCGTGGGTATGTGTGCGTGCGAGTGCGAGAGTGTGTGTGTGTGTGTGTGTGAGTGCGTCCGAGTGCGAGAGTGTGTGTATGAGATGAGCAGAAAAGGGTAGGCCTTACATCGATTACATTTACTACTGCATACATTACTTTGCATTCGAACAAATATTCTGAATTGGTTTTTTCACCGAGATTTGAGTGTGTTTCCTAAACACTGTTGTACATATATCCTTTTGTGGTATTTAGGCCAGTCAAATTAGGTTTGAATTCGGAATTAATTAGTGGAAAGCTGGAAATCATTTTAATTGCTTAAGTATAAGTCTAGTATTAGGGGAACATGTTTCCCCCCCTCCGAGGTCGGCGTTGGCCGCCAACTTGAAAAAACAGCTCTAAAATCAGAGTTTTTTTAGTTTTTCCATAATTATTCGAAAACTATGAGTTTTATGAAAAAATGTCACCTTGTATATAATATAGAACGCTAAATTTTCTACAAAATTAAGTCCAAAAATAATGAGATCGGTCTAATATGAAGGTTCATAAGTGACGTTAAATAAGTACGTTTTTTGAAGTTTTTTAAAAAAAATTGATTTTTTTTAGTTTTTTTAATTTTTTTTGAAATCCGTCAATTTTACGACAAAAAATCACAACTTACAATTTTTAGAAATTGTAATTTTACGTCGAACAGTATTAAATTCGTTAATTTTGAGTAAGTATCAAGGTCAATAATAGACTTTGAAATTTGACTCTCAAATCACCGGTTACAAATGTAGGCGTTGCAATACGTATTACGTTTGTAACAAATTCGTATGTAATTTATCGTGAAAAAAACCTATCAATATTTACTCCTTTATACCTACTTATAAATATAGTTAAAATATTATGAGTATAGTTAATAAGAAAATAATATTATACAATTAAATAATAATATGTCATATTTTATGTATAGTAGTAACGTGCAACATTTTATACTAAACATTTATTTTTCAAATGTACGCAATATTTATTGTATTTTGTTTGTACTAACTACTGATGCTAGTTTTGGAGACGTGTGTGCGTATGTGTGTGTGTGTGTGTGTGGGGGGTTTATAGTCTCGTATACAATAAACATGCTATAAAGCCGTCAGGAATGCAGCTGTCTATATATCCATTGTATTATATTCGACCCTCGGTCGCCTTCTATTGGTGACTGGTCCTTTAATACCGTTATCTTACTGAACTACAGCCTACAGCAGCTGCTTGTACATAGTCTGTAGCGTACACACAAATGCCATCCGATTTCAGTATTCAGTTTTACGTATACTTATTTTTTATGATTTGTTTAATCCTGTAACTGACTATAATTTTGAAAACGCTGTTTACGTAATATATGGTGGTTTTCTTTTACATAGAGTTGTTTGGCAAATAAAAGAAACATTTTCTTCAATTTTAAAGAAGTACGTCAATTATGTGAAACAATATTACAAAAATAGTGTCACTATTGTATTCGATGGATATCCAGATGATGCAACTAAAAGTACCAAATCAGCAGAACGCTACCGAAGAGCAATTCGTCATGAAGCTGCAAATATACTTTTTGACGAGACAATGTGTGTAACTATGTCTCAAGATCAATTCCTTTCCAATGATGCCAATAAATAACGTCTTATATTTTTTTTACGGGAAAAGCTTGAAAGTGAAAATTTTATTGTGAAGCAAGCTATCGAGGATGCTGACACTTTAATTGTTCGTAGTGCTATTGAGATCGCAAATAGTAATAAAACAGCTCTAAAATCGGAGTTTTTTTAGTTTTTCGATAATTATTCAAAACTTTGAGTTTTATGAAAAAAATGTCATCTGGTCTAAAATATAGAACGCTAAATTCTCTACAAAATGAAGTCCAAAAATAATGAGATCGGTCTAATATGAAGGTTCATTAGTGACGTTAAAAAAGTACGTTTTTTGAAGTTTTTTAAAAAAAATTGATTTTTTTTTAGTTTTTTTAATTTTTTTTGAAATCCGTCAATTTTACGACAAAAAGTCATAACTTACAATTTTTAGAAATTGTAATTTTACGTCAAACAGTGTTATATTCATTAATTTTGAGTAAGTATCAAGGTCAATAATAGACTTTGAAATTTGACTCTCAAATCACCGGTTACAAATGTAGGCGTTGCAATACGTTTGTAACAAATTCGTATGTAATTTATCGTGAAAAAAACCAATCAATATTTACTCCTTTATACCTACTTATAAATATATTTAAAATATTATGAGTATAGTTACTAAGAAAATAATATTATGCAATTAAATAATCGTAATATGTCATATATTAACTTGTTTTACACAAAAAATCTAAAGATATTGTAATTATTTAATTTGCATTTACATATGTATATATATTGAGTCTTTTTATTATTTTATTATTAATTATTACCTGTGAATTATGCATTAATATTATATATCTTATAGATGTTAATTATATTATTATACTTAATTATTTTATATATATATATATATATCTATTAATTTTACTCTGTTTTAATATTATATTATCTGTATTTTCTCTTTTCTTTTATCTGTAATTAATTTGTTCAAATGATTATTATTATGTTATTATGTCGATTTATAACTGTTATAGGGCTGTGCCCGTTTAATTATATATATATGAATAAAATAAAATAAATAAAAAATATACAAGTGTTATATTATTTAAATAATTTATTTGAAACCAATTGAATTTATTTTTTATGTTATGGCCCATGTTTTCCTTTTTGACTGCTCTCTCTGATCTACTTCTTTCTAGAACAAAATAATTTAAATATAAAATATAGTTATATTTATTGAATTATACAGAAATAAAAATATATGATAATTTATACACACTGCAGTAGTTTGTTTTCAATATTTTTGATGTTGAAGGCCCATAAATATCTTCTTGGTCCCATTTTTCTATCTGGTCTTCCTTATCATCATTTTTGTCTTGTTGCCCTTCTACTCGTAATTGATCTTCTTTATTATCGTTTTCTTCATGTTCTCCATCTGTTTCACAGTATTTTTCAATCATTTTTTCAAAATGTTCATTAATATCGAAATGGTCTTCTTGATCGTCTTTTAAACAGTAAGTGCAAGATTGTCCCCGACAGTTAAAACAAATATTTGAACAAGTCATTCCTAGTTTTCGGCAACTACACGATCCTCTGCATCCTTTCGCACATTTACACGAAACTTTTTTCAATACTGATTGTGGAGCTGGATCTTTGTTCGTGGTAATTGGAACAAGACCGTATTTTGTATTTTTCCAACCCCAATCTAGGGGATTTTTTCCATTTCCAATCCACATCTGAATTTGGTGATATGTACGTAAAGAATGCTGACGAGCAGCTGCTTGAGTAGGAAGTAAAGAAGCAAGATTGAAACTCTTTTTCATTAAAGATTTTGCGAAAAGCTGATATCGTAATTTATCCACTGACGACATTTCGACACACTTATCTGCATACAGCGTAGTAATAAAAAGTTGACCAGCATCATCAATATCATTTGCATTAACGTTGTCATCTAAGAAAATGGAAACAATATCTTGCAATTCGTTTTTTTTATCTAACAATTTCACGAATTGTATTTATCCTTTTCTAAAAAATGCCGAAGTTGTGTCACATCCACTGAAAGCATGGAGAAACAATATGTTATCTTTAAGATGTTTTGAATATTTTAAGTTGTTAGCACTATAACACAAATGGTCCAATTTTCCTTTTCCTGGTTTCAAAAAATAAATGTTTGTACAAGATGAAGGCGATAGAGCTATCAGTAAAACCAAAAGATCAGTGTCTTCGCCAACCATAACAACACACTCTGCACTATTTGCAAAAAACCACCATATATTACGTAAACAGCGTTTTCAAAATTATAGTCAGTTACAGGATTAAACAAATCATAAAAAATAAGTAAACGTAAAACTGAATACTGAAATCGGATGGCATTTGTGTGTACGCTACAGACTATGTACAAGCAGCTGCTGTAGGCTGTAGTTCAGTAAGATAACGGTATTAAAGGACCAGTCACCAATAGAAGGCGACCGAGGGTCGAATATAATACAATGGATATATAGACAGCTGCATTCCTGACGGCTTTATAGCATGTTTATTGTATACGAGACTATAAACCCCCCACACACACACACACACACATACGCACACACGTCTCCAAAACTAGCATCAGTAGTTAGTACAAACAAAATACAATAAATATTGCGTACATTTGAAAAATAAATGTTTAGTATAAAATGTTGCACGTTACTACTATACATAAAATATGACATATTATTATTTAATTGTATAATATTATTTTCTTATTAACTATACTCATAATATTTTAACTATATTTATAAGTAGGTATAAAGGAGTAAATATTGATAGGTTTTTTTCACGATAAATTACATACGAATTTGTTACAAACGTAATACGTATTGCAACGCCTACATTTGTAACCGGTGATTTGAGAGTCAAATTTCAAAGTCTATTATTGACCTTGATACTTACTCAAAATTAACGAATTTAATACTGTTCGACGTAAAATTACAATTTCTAAAAATTGTAAGTTGTGATTTTTTGTCGTAAAATTGACGGATTTCAAAAAAAATTAAAAAAACTAAAAAAAATCAATTTTTTTTAAAAAACTTCAAAAAACGTACTTATTTAACGTCACTTATGAACCTTCATATTAGACCGATCTCATTATTTTTGGACTTAATTTTGTAGAAAATTTAGCGTTCTATATTATATACAAGGTGACATTTTTTCATAAAACTCATAGTTTTCGAATAATTATGGAAAAACTAAAAAAACTCTGATTTTAGAGCTGTTTTTTCAAGTTGGCGGCCAACGCCGACCTCGGAGGGGGGGAAACATGTTCCCCTAATACTAGACTTATACTTAAGCAATTAAAATGATTTCCAGCTTTCCACTAATTAATTCCGAATTCAAACCTAATTTGACTGGCCTAAATACCACAAAAGGATATATGTACAACAGTGTTTAGGAAACACACTCAAATCTCGGTGAAAAAACCAATTCAGAATATTTGTTCGAATGCAAAGTAATGTATGCAGTAGTAAATGTAATCGATGTAAGGCCTACCCTTTTCTGCTCATCTCATACACACACTCTCGCACTCGGACGCACTCACACACACACACACACTCTCGCACTCGCACGCACGCACACACACACTCAAACACACACACACTCTAGCACTCGCACGCACACATACCCACGCATGTTGCTGAGATATATTTTTTTTTAACTCAGCGCGTGCAACGATTTTAAAGCTGAGTACATAATATATGAAAATGAAAATAAATAATTTTCACTGGGTACTTCACTTATTAAGAACTGATTATAATATTAAGTAAATAATTCTTAACACAGGATTTGAAAACTTTATAATCAAGAAATACATAATATAATTGATGATTAGTAGTTGAGATAGACCAAGTTCACAATTTATTCCACAAAATTTCCTTTATTTTTATGAAAATGAAAAATACAAGTTAACAAAGTTAACAAAGTGTTAACACACAATAGGTAGAAATTTCATTTATCTTTTAATTCTAACGGGAAATTATTGTTTACGAGATCGGGCTTTCTGCTAATATTTTGTTTGTTTTTTTGAAGTGATCAACAAAATTATCATTTGTTTCATAAAAATAATTATTCCGGCGATGACCAACTTCAGCGGTTTAAAACGTAGATATTATGCTTTTTTTCGGATGAGAATACCGTGTAGACACAAGATTTTAATACTATTGTGTACACTATACTATTTACTATGCAACACGACAGTAATTAATTTATTATACGCCATATTATAATAAACATATTGCTTAAGCCTAAAACAAGGTTTTACAAGATATCGTGTATTCAAAAGTATTTAGTAAAGGAACGCTGCCCCGTTGCTATGATGTTTTATTTTTTTACTCGGCGGGTACGCATACGCGAGACCCCACCATTTCTTCACATCGCGCATGTGCGTGCGCCCGGGAAACAGTCCGTTTGTGTGTAATTTTTCCGGTAAAAAGGGGTCGTTGGAATCGAACAGAAATATATTGATCACAATAAGCCAGCACGCGCACGCACAAGCATTACACTCTCCCTCGCAGTCGCACGCACTGGCGCAGACCGGCACACGCATCTGCTCTCTCTCGCACTCGAACGTACACGCATTCTTCAGCTCTCGCAGTCGCACGTACGGCCGAAGACAGGCACACGCATCTGCTCTCTCTCCCACTCGCACGCACACGCATTCATCACGCTCTCGCAGTCGCACGCACAGGCACAGACCGGCACACGATTCCAACGACCCTCGTCAAAGATTCCGACAAAATAGTAACGCTTACACGCGCACATGTACCACACACACACACAATACTAAGTATTCGAACACATATTTTAAACGGGTTTCTTTTCAACGATATTCGAGTGTTAACTCGAATCTAACCCATGTGACCTTGTTACGGGCCTAAGATCTTGTGTGCGTGTTTGGAATGAGCTATTTTTACGTAAATATTATTATGACGTATGGTCTTGGGGGACCATGGTATTGTTGTAAGTATTACGTTTATTGTAGTGCGCGCGGTAGGTACACTATGGCCCAAAAAAAAAAAAACATCATTGCAACGGGGCAGCGTTCCTTTACTAAATACTTTTTAATACACGATATCTTGTAAAACCATGTTTTAGGCTTAAGCAATATGTTTATTATAATATGGCGTATAATAAATACGTGTTAAATACCTGTGTTAAATATTATTTACTTAATATTATAATCAGTTCTTAATAAGTGAAGTACCCAGTGAAAATTATTTATTTTCATTTTCATATATTAAGTACTCAGCGTTAAAATCGTTGCACGCGCTGAGTTAAAAAAAAATATATCTCAGCAACAGCAACGCACGTCATAGTGAACAACAACGATTCTATACAATGCACCCATGTAAAACAGACCTTGTTCATTAAATACTTATAGCCATAAATCTACTAAATCAATTGACTTTTAGTATACGTCAAAACATCACTTATGTCACTGAGAGGTGTCATTTATTAATTTGATGCATATCGGTTCCATTTAACTGATGTTATAAAGCAAAATGTTCAGAATTTTTACCGAAAACCTTACACACATGGTCAAGCCATTTCCGTGATGCACACGCATGCACAAGGTTAAACGGCGGCGTGTCGCGTATGCGTGAGTATGTGTGCGTGCGAGTGCTAGAGTGTGTGTGTGTGTGTGTGTTTGAGTGTGTGCGTGCGTGCGTGTGAATGTTTGAGTGTATGTGTGTGTGTGTGTGAGTGCGTCCGAGTGCGAGAGTGTATGTATGAGATGAGCATCACAGAGTAGGCCTTACATCGATTACATTTACTACTGTTTAAATTACTCAGCATTCGAACAAATATTTTGAATTGGTTTTTTTCAACGAGAATTGAGTGCGTTTCCTAAACACTGTTGTACATATATCTTTTATAACCTTGTTATAAGCCTAAGGAGCAGTTCGCATGTATATACTACGTTATATTGTCTCGGGTGATGGTGGGCATAAGTGTATCGTAGCATATTATATAAACTATAATTTTCACGATGGTTTCAAAATCGTGTATCGTACCATCCTTCGAGAGACGGAGAAGCGCATTCGATCAGCTTCTTATAGCGATTAATCTACCGAATCAATTGACTTCCAGTCAAAGCCAACACATCACACATTCACACATGTTACCGAGCAGTGCGTTTTTCTGGTTTCACGCAAACGGAAGTAGTTATAAACCCTATGTAAAAAGATTTTTACCGAAAAAATCACACACGCACTAGCCTGTTCCGTGACGCGTGTGCTCAAGGTTAACCGGCCTCGGCGGCGTCGGCATTCCTTGCATCGGCTCGCCCGTCCTTCGTCACAATAGGTAGAGGAATCTCGACGGCCGAATGCCGCCGCAGGTGGTCCGTTCACTGGTAGCAGCCGTTTCAACGCGACGAACAAAAATATCGATGAAATACGCCGGCGAGGGATGACGAAAATGTTCGCATGAACAAAAACGGTCGATAATTTTTACGGCTGATTTTTCGTATGCAATGAAAATAGCCCATCGTAAAATATTATTCTACCCTCCCCCCATTCCACCGCTCGTTTATCCACCTACTCAAGTGGTGGCGGCGGCGGAGGTGACTTACGAGTTAGTTACGACGAGTGACGTCACACTATAGGACCTCGCCGGACGCCGCGCCGCCCGTACGATAGCAAACAAGTGCCCGACGGCGGATAACCATTTTCAATTTCGCGGTGTCTAGGGCAGTAAAAATGTTTACGTGATCATGTTGGAACAACCCCCGTGTACTTCTTGTAAATTAATTACTCTGTTCCTGTGTAAAAAATCATAACTATTTATCACTTTTGGTTCAAATATAAGTTAAAAAAAAAATCTCTTTGAAAACAATTTTTTATTAAGTAAAAAAAGATTATGATTAAAATGCAATTACCAGATTATTCGCAACTCACGCCAAGCGGCCATCGTGATACAGTTGTGACATCAAATTTTCATAAAGTTTACCGACTATTTTGCTATTATAATAATGTATAATCAATATGACTATTTTTCATACGATTAAGTTAGTAATACCAATACGCAAAATAATTTACATTTTCTTTCATACTGTTAAAACAGCAGTATTCATACGGGAAATTCGATATGCACTCGAAAATGAATCTATAATTTTCCTTAACACCACAAACGGTGTCACCAGGGCCGGCTCAAGGCACGTGCTAACGGTGCATTAGCATTACCGGGTGGCAATTTTAAGTGGGTAATTAGGGCGGCAAAAATATTAGTTTTAGTAAATAACTTATCTTTATGTATTTATTATGAACCATGTATATAACTTTGTTTTGTATTAAATACAGTTTAAATACCTAATGATTATAAAAATATTTGTATTTATTAATGAAAAATTGGATTTATTTTAATTTATATTAGCGTTTTTCAATAAAAAGTATTTTTATTGATTATTAATTTATTTGTATGGAAATGTAGGTATACGTATTATAATTTAATGAATGGAAAATTTTTAAATCGCATCGGGCGGCAAAATACCTAAGGCCGGCCCTGGGTGTCACGTTTTTACGATGCTGAACGTACTTACGGAAAATACGATATAACCGGTAAGGGCATTTCAAATGTTTTCGTTTTCACACGTACCTATATCTGCAGGATAAGTATATTTGTTGTGATATAATATTTGGCACGTAGCTCAAATTTAAGGGTGAAAAAAATAACGAGCGCGTTACATAAGTATGTATGGTGGATAATGTGTGCGTTAGATCTATTAGTCAGTTGCATACTTTAGTTTTGAATTCGAGAGAGGTAGTTTACTGAACCTTTTCATACGTACGTGAATCTGCCTCTCCCGCACAATTAAATTTTTTATTTCCTGGCAATATACGAATTCCGAAATTACACTTACAATTAATTAATTATCAAATATTTGGAATTAGTTTGACATCGATTGGTCGAACTCGTGTAGGGGGGGGGGGGGGCGACTTATTATGTACGTTATTTTCGCTTTTAATTCTCAACCAGAATAATTGTTCATTTACAGCGATTCCCTATGTATTTCAGTACACATAAATCACATAACTTTAAATAATGTTTTATATGATCGATTATTGTCGTTGGATTTTATATAAATTAGTTTTCTAAAAAAAACTTCTTAGAAAGTGCTATAATTTTATGTGTAAAAAATCCTTAAGAACCTAACCTCCGCGGATAACGAGGGATTACTGTATTCATTTCGTTTGTTAGAAACCCGTACACCTGTAAAACCCAAAAAAAAAAATAATAATATTAATTTGCACCGTAAGTCCTACCACGCATTTTATATACATTTTACAGCAAGGTAGTTTAATATCTATGCAATATTATATTGATTCGACGTCATGCAATGGACCGATAAAATGCGTTCATTCGCTTTTCGACGTCGAATATTATAATATTGTTATTATTATTGCTGAAGTTAAGCGCGAAATAATTATAAGCATTTCGGCTGTATTTACAACGCGTACTATATTCTATTTCTTGCCTGCGTACCGACGAGTGTACCACCTGGAAAGAGCGTTAAGCTCGATACCTATTTAAGGTAAAATTTAACGAACCCATCCCACACAAATATTATTATTTCCCCTAGACAACCGCATATACATATTACCAAGCGCTGTGCGAATAATTTTTTAATTTATATAATATTACTAGCTGAATTATCCGGCCTCGCCCGGGAGATATGTTACTATTTTAAATATGATCAATTTCTATTTCGTCATAAGAAAAATTTAGGTTGAAAACAACGCACAATCGTCGTATGTAAACTAATGATATTCATTTTAATTTAACTATACCATATTAATATATACCTTATACCTCAATCGGTAATGAATAAAAACAACATATTAAACAAAATAAAATATTTTCTAGATAACCAAAAATTTAAACGTCCATCCCAGAGCTCAATTCGAAAACTACTTTCTCTGCAGATGCCTACGTCATAATAGCTATCTGTATGCCAAATTTCAGACCGATCCATTAATTAGAAAATAAAAAGTTAATTTTATAACTTTTTTAATAATACTCTTATATTCACCAAACTATTGTCAATAAAGTTGCCTTTGCCCGGGGGTGCTCATAAAAAAAAACAGAATTCGGTAATATATATTAAGGCGGAAGATATAAATCTGTGCTAGGTTATTTATCTCGGCGGGATACTCTGTATATGTTATAGATTATTTGCTAGTTAAATTATTGTTACATTGAACAATTAAATGTAACTGTTGTTATGTAAAAAGCAATTTCCTCTTTACTACACAAACATTAAGCAGCGTTCCGACTTTTACGAAGCTTCATTTAAAATGTCGGTCGGTCCGTCCTTCGTAGCCTACGCCCTACAGAACCATAAAGGTCCTTTCACACATATCCGATCCGGGTCCGTTCCGAGTCCGATCCGTCAATGCATCCGTTAACTCGGAAGTATAAACTTGCTGCTTTCCAGTGCATATGTTCACACACGTCCGATCCGAGCTTTCCGAGCTCTATCCGAATAAAAAAATATTGTCAGTGACCGATTTTCGTCCGATTTTTCGTCCGAGCTCGGTCGGTTTTTGATGATGTCGGATCGGACATGTATGAACACGTTTTGACTGGTGTGTTTAGCATACTACGAAATTTATTATATTGGCTTACGTTTGTTGTCAATATTCATTTTGTCATATGACACTGTCAAGTACATTTCATCATGGACAATGAGAAATTAATCGAACTAATAAGAAGTCATACTGAATTGTATGACTTAAGTAATTCTAAGTATAGTGACAGTACTTGGAAAGAAAAAATATGGAAGGGAATTGCAGGAGAATTAAATCAAACAGCATATGAACTGTTTAATAGGTAAAATAGGTAAAATGACGGACTCGACTCGGAACGCTAAAAATCGGAAAGGACTCGGATCGGATATGTGTGAAACTGTGAAAGGACCTTAATGCGGTAAATTGATAACAAATCATCTATGAAAAAATATGCGAGAAATTGCGTTGCGCATGTCGAACACATAATTCAGTGACTTGGCAACATTTTTTTTGTATTGATTTAATACGGGGTGGTTTATGATCTAAGTTTTCTATTAGCAACGAATAACGATATGAACTATCGGCTGCATCCGAATTGCGTGCGGAAAAAAAGAACTATGGTTGACAACAACCGAATTGCGTGCGCGGTTTTTTCGAGACACAGCCGAATTGCGTGCGTGGTTTTTTCATGACAGAGCTGAATTGCGTGCGCATATTTTATAAAGACAACCGGTTTTCACCGAGCTGGATGTGTCGGCCGGAGAATCATTTATCTGTATCTAATATGATAGCTATATATGGGTATTATCATTGATTATAAATACTAGTATTTATAATCAATGGTATTATGTACTATGTAGGGAATGGCACTTTTCGGCAATAAGATAAAAGCTGATAATTTGATAAATAATATTAAACGATCTATATTCTATATGGAATTGGAATTGAATATCAGTTGATAGTCAACACTCAAGCACGACCAAAATGGAAGTGAATCAAATGTTAAGCGAAAAAAATAAAAAATTATATATAATTAACGGGTATAAATTTAATTTTCAAAAATTTTTAAATAACAACATACAGAGATGGGCATGTACTAAACGTTTGTGTAAATCTTTTTTTAAGCTATGTGAAAATGGTGATATTATTTTTAGTGTTTTAAATCACGATCATGACAAGGATGATATAAATATTTTAACTCGACAAAAAGTAAGCAACAAATTAAAACGTAAAGCCCTGGATGATCCGCATGAAAAACCGTGTAAAATTTTACATAAAGAATTACGCAACTCGGCTCTGTCACAAAAAAAACCGCGCACGCAACTCGGCTCTGTCATAAAAAAACCGCGCACGCAACTCAACCCTGTTATGAAAAAACCACGCACGCAATTCGACCCAGAAAACGATTTTCGCACGCAACTCGGAACCGCCGGAACTATCACGTCGCGCAACGGTTTTATGGAAGGGGAAGTTTGGGCGGCCACTTCTAGCCGCCGTCCGTTGCCGTACCGCGAACCTCACCCACTAAATCTACGTAACAGGTCATTATTTATGATAGTTGATAACTCCTTTGTTTTTAAAGTTAGAGAACCGATCAAATGCCATAAACCTTCTCCGCAATGAGATCTTCAATTTAAAAAAAAAATCATAACGATCCGTTCAGTAGTTTCCGAGAACATATCACTCAAAGGTTTTCATTTTAACATTTATAAATATTAGAAATAATTAGGGCAGAGGACTTGTAGCTCTAAAAAGTCACCAAATATGCATTTAAATATACAAAATATGCATTAAAAATATGCACTTAAATATAAAAAATATGCATTTTAAAGTGAATATTTTTGAACAAAAAATAAGAATTTTTCTGTTGGTACTCATTATTTTGATGAATAAATTTTATTTTCAACTTTATTTAACAACTTACAATTAATTATTTGAATTATTTGGACTCATTGAATTATTATTTTAACTGGATCCTTCTTCAAAACTTTCAACTTCTTCGACTTCTAAAAAACAATTAACAAAATAATTTAGTTTCAAATATTTATGATTAACACAAATTTTTACCTTGGAAGTTGCATTGGACAATAAGGTGTTTTTTCAAATTGCCAAACGTAAAACTTTTCCTGTTGTCGGATAACAAGACTTTAAACATCGAAAAAGAACGTTCCACGTCGACAGAATTTATAGGAGCATATTTAAAGTATGCTAAATCGCTAAGGCTCAAGTTTTCCGGTATTCTGACCATTGAAGTTTCTTCTCCAGTTAAAATTTTTGAAATTTGAGCTAATGTTTGGTAACCTTCATTTTTCTCTAAAATATCATTCATCTTTTCTTGAATCATTTTTCCCACTGTACCGGGTACTTGATTCAATTTTAAAAAAATGTCTTCAATTATTTCTATGGCATCTGACAGTGGCATATGTTTTGCCTCAAGACTAGTCATTACGTCGGGGATAAATCCAAAATTAGATTTAATAAACACTAAATTTGCGGCTAGGCTGAGGTCAGCAAAATACTTTTGTGCGTTTTTTATAGAAATTGCCTCTTCTTTATCCAAAGAATTAACAATGGATTTCAAAGTTTCGTGGTGTTCGCAATAATAACATGCAGCTTTTATCCACGTTCCCCACCTTGTAATTATGGGTTCCGGAGGAAGTGAAAGATCAGGTGCTGTATTTTTAAATATAATTAGACGAGAAGGCGCTTTCAAAAAAATTTTTTTCACATTAGAAATTACTTTATCTACTTTTGAATAGTGTCCACGAATTTTTTCTGCTATGCGATGAAGACCATGAACAATACACGTGACATGGATAACTATAGGATAAAAAATTTTAATTGCATTTCCACTTTTTACCATATAAGGTGCCGCGTCACTTAAATATAACAAGACGTCATTATGCCGCACTCCCTCGGGCCACAAAATATGCATAGAGTCGTCAAATAACTTTGCAATAGTCGAGTTATTAGTTAACCTTCTCCGCAATGAGCTCTTCAATTTAAAAAAAAAACCATAACGATCGGTTCAGTAGTTTCCGAGAACATATCACTCAAAGGTTTTCATTTTAACATTTATAAATATTAGATATAATATATTTTATGTAGGTACACCATAGCTGTGCTTTTGATAATTTGTACGTACAATTGTAACTTGTTAATTAGTCGACACCCGGGGCATTGTTGGCACCACAAAATAATCATTTCTTTTTAAATTCTAAAAGCTGATGAACAGCACACATCACTGTTCTCGAATCAATTAATTTTCGAGTGTGATGAAAATAATACGTATATACATACATCAAGTTGTTACAGTAATAATATTTTATATTGCTACAAATTGGCCCCGTTTTATTTTCGTCGTTTCTATTGACAATCGTCGTTATTATTTTCTATATAATATTATGGTTATTATGTGCGGGGAAAAATATTTAAATACTTACACAATATTCACATAATTACTTTCGCATGTCATGCTTAGAGCGGCACCGGAAATTCGTTGAATTTATTGAATGTTCTGTCAACGAGCGATGGCAGAGTCTTACAGTATTATGAACGCGTTATTACATTTACAGTGCGTCATCTCCATTTTTTTTCTACATTCAAGAGATTCTAAAGTGGAAAATGAAAACGTACTTGTAAGATTACAAAATAATTACGAGTAAAATATGTCACTGAAAAAAATCGTAATAAAAGAAATGACAAGTATTAATTTTGTTGGTACAGTTATATTTTTGTTGTTTAGTTTTACACTAAAAAACAAATAATAAACATGGTACACTAACACTGCAATATTACTCGAATGGTTACTAATATTTCTGAAGGTATTTGTGTTCCCTTTGTACCCACTATCTATTGACAATCTGCATAAAACGCGTTTCGGAAAGTTCATCGATATCCCGTTGAATATTTTTCAACTCAGTCACACTGCATGGTGGTGTACCTACTGTACCTACATTATTATATTAATGCATGTGAACACAAACTGATGTTTTAAATTTTTAACTATTTGTTTAGAAATATAAACCTTTTTTTTGAAAAAGTAAGACAAATGTGTTAAAAGTTGATTAGTGAATTGTTCTAATATTTTTTATTTTTGTTTGACCTTAGGTTTTTGGAACTATAAAATAAAATGTATAACCTTTAACCCGTCTAAGGCTTTAAGAAATTATTATCAGCTATAATATATAACTTATACAGGTCCTAAAGATATGTCGTACTCGAGACCTAAGATTATCGGTCCCCTCTTCCCACGGTGACCACGGAATGAAGTTAAGAGTGCGGTGAAATAATTTCTAACCTCACCGTTTCTACGAACTCCTCCTCTTGATAAATCAAAAACTCCACGTCGACCACGAAGGACAAGTTATAGCGAATAACCCAATCAGGTTCGTATAACATTAATTATTATGTACTGCGAACGTTTCGAGAAGTAAACATACTTTAAGCGGATTCTTGTAAGCCCTTCGTCAAAGACATATACATATTATACACATTTTCCGAAGCAAATAGGTACAGTGTTAATGTCAATGTTAACTATACACGTTCAAAGTACTTCGGTGCACAAAAAGTTAATAACAGCTTACTGTTGAGATTAAGTTTTGTTAACAACGCGCGAAACAGGGCCATTTCAATGGTTAAAATGTAAAATGAAACGTATGTGTTCATTTTATTCTCCACGTACGACGAATACTGCGGCTGTTACATTAAACACTTACGCAGGTTGATCAAAGGTCCGCATCCGAGTTGGGTCCCGAAATTAAGATTTCTTGGTCAATCGGGTCCCGAATTATTTTAAGCAATGCTATTCGGCTCTCAGATGTAGCGAGCATCTAGTACACGACGTTAACATTTTCTTTCCCATTTTAACAGATTCGAGAACGTCTGTTGTCAATAACGGTTGACCGCAGGACGTACGGTTGGATATAAAATTTTTTCGCTGAAACAATAAAAATGTAAACTACAGGAATTTTGCAAAATATAACACGATAATAATAATAATAATAAAAAAATACAGATGAGACTCGACGGTCGGGTAAGATATTACATGGGGGTGAGTTTTTTAAACCAACGTACCGTTCCTCTAGAAAAAAACGATTCTGAGTGAAACAGGTCGGGTGAATAGGTTTGCACTTGTGAAGGTTGTCGATTGTACACTGTACAGTAGGACAGCCGAATTTCTCAATAGGGTAGGTTGAACTTTTAATGTTGTAATTTTCGCGCGAAAAAAAAAAGTTCCGAAAATCGTGCAATTTCCGTTAGATGCTAGTATGCGAGTACTCTACGTAATATTGAAATAATGCCGGCGCTCGGGACCCTGCAGCTAACGTCGGTTCACGTTTTGTTTCCGTAACGAATCCGCGGGTCAGCCCTGTACAGGCACACGCTAGCTGTCATCGTGTTCGTCGGTTCTGCGCTATCGCCGCGCCCGTTAACGTCAATAATAATGGTACACGTGTCGTATGCTATCTACGGTTGATTTATTGGTGTCGTATGCTATCTACATTATTAAAGTTATCTACACATTTTCCCATCCTATTTTTAATACGTTACCAACTATGATACGTTTGTATTCGTATATATTGTGTCGTCTACTCGTCTAGTATGTGTTCGGTGCTTGATAAACGATAAACGTGTTCGTATTCATATTTTTGTATTTATTTGAGTTTTACGAAAATGAGTAGTTTAGGTGATTTAAACAGACATATTATTTTTAACGACGAATCTTGTGTCAAATTTTTAAAAGAACGTGGGTTATTACCGAATTCAAATGTATGTACTAAATTAAATGCTACGGGTGAAGTGTGTGGTGGTGACATGAAGGAAACATTAAAAAATAGTCGAAAACGAGATGCAAACGGCCAATTAGTTAAAACCAAATACATGCGACATATCGTAGATAGCATACGACACAAGTGTTAATTTTTTGTAGTGTAATATACCCAGTATATTACTATTATTCTTAGAAGTAATATTAATACTTGTTTAAAATGTACTGCGTAATATTTCATTGGATTAAAATATAAGATAATTATATAAGTATTAGCTCAAACCTGTAAAACGGAAGGTTAACTTGGTCGTTATGTAGATCTCTAAAATACGCAAAGGAACACATGGTTGTAATAAAAATTAGAATGTGAAAACATTAGACCCTCAAGCCGAGGCCAACAAGACAACTTCGCAATACGTACACTTGCCGAAACAAACAGCGAAGGACGGGCGGCAACCCGGATGCAACCATGTATAAAAGAGGACCGAATGGACACCTAGAGTCAGACGTATCCAGCCATCCAGTACAGAAGCTCTGCCTGATATCATCGTTTAGAAGTTTAACTTATGTTCTTATGTTGTTTGATTTAATTACAAGTGTTAATAAACGTTATATAGTACAACTTCGCGTTAGCTTATTCTTGGAGTAGTTAACGTATTAACATTTGAATATTGTTACTGCTGGCTTCAAACCCGGCACGCAACAGTAGGTAGAATATGCCGGTAGAATATGCCGACACGTGTACCATAATAATCCGTCAGCGTCGGCGATCCTTTCGAAAAAGGATTCATAATCACATTAAAATCCGCACCGCGCCTTAAGGTCGTTGTCAAACCGATCGCATTTACTTTCACTACAGGTCGCCTTCCGCTGCGGCGCTCACGGATAACGCGGTGTACGAACAACAACAATTAATATTACCATTGATTTAAAATAATAGTATTTATAATCAACGATATTACTGAGGGTGTTGCAGAAATATTTCGCACGCGAACGAAATCGCGATCCAAAGGCGGCTCGGACGGAAGCGCATTAATAAAATACTGTATGCTTCGATTGGTCGCGACGATATCACGGTTTAAGTCCTCGCTCGTAAATAATCGAGGCGCTACTGCCACCGCGACGTAATCATATTATAATGTTGCGTCGGATACAAATAGGTATCCGTCTCGAACCGTGCAAACCGTGCCAAAAGTTGTAGGGTTCGGGACACCACTGTTTGCAGTTCCGTGTTTAGCGAGGGGGCGAAACGTAGCGGGTACTTGATAAATTATTAATTCTGCTCCCGAACGGAAATAACTCCGATAACTACTCTGATCGTAAATAATTTCGACGAAAAAAAAAGACTTAACTACTTACGTTTCAACAGACAAACGCTTTTGTAAGCAATAATCTTTACGCACCGAAAAAGAAAGTCGTCTAATTACGTTTAAGATTAACTGGAGATTCCGAATTCGTTTTTACACAGAACAGCGAGAATAGTATAAATTACTTTTTAGTTTGTATTCTAAATATTCCTTGTTCCCTTTTAAGTTATATTATAAGTATAGGTATATAAAATCGCTTCTTGGTAAACGATTTTTATAAATTTGACAGCGTCAAATTGTTTATTTTTAATTTATACCTACATGTATACCTATAGTGGTATTTTTTACCTATTCAATTTTTGCAACGACTCTTATCTCTAATAAAAATCAATTATGAAATTCAACAAGAGATAACATGATACATCAAAAGAACATAAAAATAAAGTAAATATTAATTAGCACGAACCGATTCTTTTTTGGTTGGTAGCTGCACGAAAACTAATGAGTTAAACCTGACCTGTTGCAGATAACATGTAAGACGAATCAAATTATTTTTTCAATTAATTAAAAATATTAATTAAAGTCATAAATATTCATCATACGTTATATATCGTCTTGAGGAAAAATAAATTACTGGCCGATTTCACCGATATAATGCTAATTTATAGGTTTTGGAAACATAAAAATAAATGTTAATTAATATTTAACATAGGTGATTGATTGATTGGTTCAAAAATACTAACAAAAAACGTATACGTGTTTAAAAAGATTCTCTTATAATATGTTATTCATCCAAATTATTACAAATCCATGTAGGAACATGAAAATATGGCCATCTAGATTTCTATACTATCTAGAAGCCGTATTGTTTTTCGGGTCATTAAATTAGAAAAGTAATAATATTTTTATATATATTTTTTTCTTTTTATTTAAACAAATACAAAATGTGATCTTTAGACTGCAGATAAATATTTATAATTATGGAAGACATTGGTATTAATAGGTTTTTTTTATCTATACGTTACATTTCCAAATCGATAATTTAGAATTAAAAATATATTGGTTATCACACATAATATAAATCCGAATTATAATGGACTGTTCAAAAGTGATAATTTCGGTTTGATATTATGAATTATTAATATCACCATCATCGTGTAATAAATAAATATACGGAATATTTAAAACATCATAATATTGGTTGAGATTCAAATTTTTAAATCGTAAAGGTCATAAATCATACGAAATTTTTCTCTATTTCACAAAAATCTCTATTGTAATTTGAAATTTCCATAAACGTAAGTCGCGTTTCGCTGATGTTTGGATAAAATATTGGTTTGAATAACGTGTAAATAAATTTAAATATGAAATAAATATGAATGTTCGTGAAATCTGTTTTTATTCTGCAATAGTAGCAATAGTACCCATATATGTAGATCATTCGTGTATTTTAAAAAAGTGGAAATATATTTATATTTATATTCTGATAATAATATTTGTTGTATTTTTCTACTACTTACAGAGCCAAAAAAATTATAATAATAATAAAATGAAAACAGTATAGTAATATATCTCGTGCAAAATATTATATGTATTAATATATATTAAAAAATTAATTACCTCTTTTACGGGTTAAATCGTTGTTGTAACACGGTTTTTTGGTATTCTAATACCGTAGTTGTATTGATAATTATCTGTAAGCGAACTCAATGCGAATGCATACATAAAAATACCATAGATATAAAATACATTTACAACAAAATGTCGTTTAAAAAAGAAGAAATAACTTATATATAGAAGGTAAGTATATAAAATAAATTGCCGCAGTTTACATATCGACTTTTAGAAAAAGGTAAATTTTGCCGCAGTTTACATACAGCCAGATAGATCTATAAAAAATATATGTATTTATTCGATGAAATTTGCTATCATCGATGACTTTCGGTTTGTTATATTAAAGACACGACTGCTAGTATTATCGTATAATATTATCAACATAGAGGGTCCGTAACAGTCTTATCCACGAACGTATTCGTTAAGGTTAAAGGTTTATCATATAGGGCAGTGAGAAATGACCTATGATATTGAATCACGAAGCATGTTTTCCGTTTTATTGAAAATGTTTAGCAATAGTAAATATTTAATGTTTGATTTTGTAGTAACATCGTCATTATACGTGTTATTTCCAGCCCTGTGATGATTTTATAAATCATGATATTTATCATTTTTCGTTTATTCCTATGGTGACTGTGGATCATAGTGAATTGCGTGATTAAATTAAATATGTGTTTTTATTATCGGCATCACTGTTATACGGAAAACGATTTAATTTTCCTTCAAAAATAATCACTTCTCATCATTCCTTCTTCAAAGGACTATTTGTAAAGGGGCAATGTTGCAAAATGTGTATACGAACGCCTAGTGATTCATTTAAATATCATACATTTTTTATTCAGATATTTTTTTTAAAAAAAAAAATAATATAATTTACTCTTTGTAAAGCAATTAGAAGTAAGATTAGAGCAAAAAAATATTTTTTAGTCAAGAATTAAAAATTCGGGGTTGACAGTGTTAATAAAATACACGTCTTAAAACTAACATGTTTTGTTCGTACGCCCTGCACAGTATTTTCCAACCGTGGTAGAATGCACGATCGTTACACACACATAATAATGGTCCGACGAGAAGGTCGATGGGCTAGCAACAGGGGTTGCAGCTGCGCGTTCGGCGCCGGATGGCAGGGTATGGGGTGACGGTGAACCGTCGAGCGGAGGGTAGGGTATAGGGGTGACGGTGAACCGTCGAGCGGAGGGTAGGGTATGGGGGTGACGGTGAACCGTCGAGCGGTGGGTAGGGTAGGGGGTGACGGTGAACCGTCGAGCGGATCACGGCGGGGCGAAGGCGGAGGCGGGGAAAATGCCGCCGAGCCGTACGCGACCGGTTCGTTGTTCGGGAAGCGCAGAGCAAAACCTTGGTCCGGGCAATGGCGCCCCTGCACGACGAGCAGCCCTCACGTACCGCAGACTTGTTACGCGTCCGTCCGGGAACGCGCTCCCAGGCCCCGTCCCCTCGCCGCCGTCTCACGTCCACCCGTGTTAGTGATTTTTTACTCCATGCGCGTCGGACGCCAGCGCTCCATGCGGCGATCGATAGCGGCCCCATCGGCGTGTTGTCCGTCCGCACTGTCCGGACAGTGTACGATCGTACGCATATACATTACGACCTCGTCGCGCATCGCCCGCTGTAGCCGCCTACCGTTGCCGGATCACCCCGCCGTGCCCGATGGAGTCACCAAGAGCCGCCACCCGATCCCGCCGTGGCCGTTACAGTCGCCGGGCCAAACCTTACAGGTAATATTACTTAATACTTAATGTAATCGCGAAAACTTATCGACTATCCGCGTGCGTGCGTCCTAGGGATGATCGTGCAAAATATTGTCGATCGCATCTGGTACCGCTAGGGTTTTTATTTTGACGGGCGTTGTCGACATCGGCCGGGCCAATGGCGGCGCTCCTCGCTCCCGGTTCGTGTCGTGCTGTCGGCGGTACCGGAATGTTTGTTTAATATGTTTGTGAAAATTAAAAACTAGAAACTGCCTAGTAAATATGATAATTCCTTTGTTTTTTTTAAACCTGGTTTCTGTATACCACATTGTTAGTCTTAAACGCGCGTCATATCACCGTCCACTGGAAACAAATCTGTCGACACTACGGGTGTGATAGACGGTGGCTTATAACAGGGTTAGTCGAATTATGTTTTTCTGTCCGAGTTACACGATGTTCACGACCGTTTGTATGTGTGTGTATTGTATGTTTTAGTGTTACGCCCAATACTATACAGTTTACTACCGTTTCACGCTACTCACCCATTATTTTTCAGGTCTAACCTGGATATTTTGAATTATTTATATTTTTTTTATATAAGTTTTTCTCGTTTGGTGTTTCAGTAATTTTTTTCCTCAGACAATCTGTATGTTATTGTAACGTTTCTGTCCCAAGTTTAGTTCCGTTTTCACATGTTTATTTTGAATTATTTTAAGTTTTTATACTTTATTCACAATGAGATCAATACTCCGCCGCGACCAGTTTTCGTCAACGGCGCGCAGGTAGGCCCCCTACCAAGCAAACTACCTGCTGAATCAACTCTCGTCGTGTCCTATATAGGTATACCGACCGCGATGCGATGTATTAATCATTAATTTAATAATAATAATAATTAAAATAATAATTATTAGGGGTCGGCAACCTTTTTACCTACACGGGCCATAATTTGTTTCAGTTTTTTATGGAGGGCCGCATACAAAATTAAAATATTAAAAAATATAATTTTAACATATAATACAAATATATTTACAGATAGCAACAAACATATTATGAGTTTAACATTGTGGTTGTCCTTATTAACTAATTTTTAATTAAATAACTTAGTAGAGAAAATTTAAAAGTTTAAAAATAATTATATATTAATTCTTGAATGCATTTTAGTATACAAATATTAAGTTACTAGTGTGATTTTTGAGGTTGAATTTTTCCCGCCAATTCGTTTATATCCGCTTTTATATTGGATGTTAATATCCTTAAAACAGCATTCAAGTGTTCATCGCTTAATCGTGAACAATATTTATTTTTTCGAAATTAAAGTGTTGAGAATATCTGCTCATAAATATTTGTGCTACCGAAAGCAGTATCATTTTTTTAGCAAAACTTTTAATGCCTTTAAAATGTATTTCAGAAACACTTTTATAAAATATTTTTAGGTCATTACTTTCTTTAAAAGTATTTTTAAGAATATCGTTGTTTTGCAATTCTATGACTACCATCTATAAATTAGATTCAACATCGTCAATGACGACAGAAAAAGGGTTTTGAAACAATTTGATTTAATTCTCTTGCACGTAAAAATCAGAAACTCGTATTGAAAATTAATTTTGTAGGTTTTCAATTATATTTAAAAAATTAATTTTTGTAGTTTCTCAATTTAAAGTTGATTTGGTTGATTCTAATACAATTTTAGAACACGCGAAATGATCCAAGTGCTGTTCATTAATATGCTTGTGTAACGATTTTAATTTAACTTGAATTGATTTTATATTTGAATACATATCTGACAACAATTTGTCTTTACCTTGCAGTTTCGTATTCAGAAAATTCAATAAAGTTGTTATATCAGTTAAAAATGCCAGATTAAGAACCCACTTTTAATTTGATAATTCTGGTACATTTTTACCTTTTTCTGACATAAAAATATTCATTTAATTTCGTAAAATAAAAAACCGTTTCAAAACCACACCTCTACTCAACCACCTTACATTGGAAAAATATATTACATTCCCATATTCAGCATCGCATTCTTCCAAAAATATTTTAAATTGACGATGTGCCAAAGCATTTTTGCGTATGTAGTTAACCGTCGATACTACAATATTCATTACATCTTTCCATGCTAAAATTTAGCAACAAAGTGCCTCTTGATGTATGATGCAATGAAATATCATAGGTGCTCTTCATGTCTTTCTTCCAACATTTTCGCATTTATTCTCCCAATTAATCCTTTATTAATTCCACTCATATTTCTACCACCGTCTGTATTAACACTAACTAGTTTGTTCCAACTTAAATCAAGTTTTTTAAATGTTTTGTCAATTTCGATAAATAAGTCTTCTCCAGTTGTAGTTCCCTTCAAACTACATAATTCAGCTAATTCTTCAGAAATATTAAAATTAAAATCAATTCCTCGAATAAATATTAATAACTGAGCAGTATCACAAACATCAGTACTTTCGACAGTTGCGATAGAAAAACAATCAAATTTAGAAACTTTTTCTTTCAGTTTGAACATTAAATTTGTTCCTAACTCTTCGGTACGTCTAACACAGGTCCTAGTTGAGAGACTGATGTCTTCAAATTGTTTTTTTTTTCAGGGCATATTTCATTTACAACGGTTAACATAGATTTTTTTATAAGCTCAGAGTCGTTGAATGGACGATTACACTTGGCTATCATTTCAGCAACTACGAAACTAGCTCGTATTCCTAATTCCTATTGATTATGTTGTAATTTAAAACTATTTTTTTGATTATTTAACACGTTGGCTGCCACATGGCCGCCGGCGGCCCAAATGGTTTTATTTATCGTGAAGCCAATTGGGTAGCCGGCAACCCAAACAGAATTATTCTTCAGGAGCCGCTTGGGTCGCCGGCTACCAAATTCGATATTATCTTAAATGGACTTTATTTTCATACGGCTTGGAGATAGAAAAATATAGATTTTACCGTGGCGTAGACAACAAAAAGTTGATAGTTTTGAAAAAAAAAAAAGATTTAAATATTCAAACTTATGAAAGATTTATTATTACTTTAATATATGTGAAAAATATAAGTAATAATATACATTATTTGTGCATTTACAACAAATGTGTTCAAAATTATTTCTGTTGCTACCTTATGATACCACCGTATACTTTTTCTCATTGGAGTACAATATGACGCCAACTGGTCAGATAAATCTATTCCGGCTTTACCAGCGTTGTAGAATAGTATAACATCCGGTTTTATTATATCTTCGTGATTTCTGGTTTTTTTTCTGGTGTTTGACGTGCTTAGTAAATGTCTGGTTGAAAGCAAAAAAATATCGCGTTTGTCTTTGAATTTTGATACAACTATACCAGAATTATTTTCAAGGCCAAATATTTCTCCTTTCTTAATTTTTTTTTCGATAACAGTCTTTGGTAAAAATCGTCTATTTTTTCTTAAAGTTCCGACTAAGTGCGTATTTTTCGACAACATTTTTTCTGCCAAAGGCACAGACGTGTAAAAATTATCCGTGACAATGGTTCGTCCTTTATTTAAATAATTTTTACATAAATCAGATACTATTGTTTCAGTTAGTGATTCCCCTTTTATTGACTGTTTCCCTTCGTAAATTATAATTTTATATGTATACCCAGTACTTCCACACACTTTAAAAAATTTAACGCCATATTTATGAGTTTTGTTCGGAATATATTGTCGAAATTGAAGTCTGCCACGATAAGGTATCATTGATTCGTCAACAGCTATTATTTCCCCAGGTTGATGCACATTTTTAAATCTATCATTTGCCATATTTAATAATTTTCTAATTTTATACAATCGGTCTGTTTTATCTGCAGAGTTATTATTTTCAAAATGCCAAAATCTAAGAATAAGCTCAAATTTATTTCTGCTCATAGTTTTTGATGCAACTTTGTTTTGGTAACATTCTGCTGTGTTCCAATAGTCGGACAATGATGGCATTTTCACGAGTCCCATCCATAACAAAAGACCCAAAAAATGTTCGATGTCATCCTTAGTTACAGGCTCCCAAGACGAAAATCTACTACATCTTGATATTCTTTGTGAACTTAATATTTGTTGAGCATTCCTATTGGTTTCAATAACCATGAGTTGAATTATTTCGTCGGTAAGAAATAATTTAAAAAAATCTATAGGCTCACTACCTTCGTCTAATATAACTAAGGGTCCATAGTTTCCAATAAAGTTGAAATGTTTTTGATAATTACCTGAAACTGTATTCCAGGTGGGTTGAAGGGGTTGAATATTATTAATTATTATGAACAGAAATTGAATGGTCTTCGTCTTCGTCCTCACCTTCAGTAGAATCTTGAAAATCACTATTGCTTTCACTTTCAATTTGAAATAACGGATCAGTATCACTATCGTCAATTTCACTTAAAGAGCTGTATGATTCATTTAATGAATCTATTATCATATGTTCATCCATTTTGTACAAAATTTTATTTTATTTGAAAAATTAAACACTAAAGTAACGAAATACCACATCACTATCAAAAACGGTCACAACGAAAACGAAAATTAAAGACGACTGACATTGAATAAACGATATTTTATCGTCATAGACACGATAATAGTGTAAATTAAGATAAGAAAAAAAAATACCAGGTAAGTTTAGATTTAGAACATGACCGCCGGCGACCAAGAGTGGCCTATATATAAAGTCACATCATTTGTAGGCCACGTGCCAGCCGGCGACCCAATCCATTTCTTATCTTTATATTATTATATAAGGTTTACTAATTAAAACTGTATACATTTTATTAAAAGCAGACAATTAGATCCATTTTTATAAACATAAACATTTATGACAAACTATGTAAAAATAGTATGGCCCTCCACGCTCTGAAAGGAGTTGGGTCGCCGGCGGCCATGTGGCAGCCAACGTGTTTGAACTTTTAAAATTGTTTATTTCAATTTGACTAAGATCACCAGTGAGAGTGTCGAATTTTAATTTATGCTCTGTTTCATAGTGACGTTTATCATTATACTCTTTTACAGATAAAATGGTTTTTTTGCAAATTAAACATAACAGTTTACCTTTATTTTCGATAAAAAAATATAAATCCGTCCATGATTCGTTTAATGCACGATTTTCATCACTAATTATACGTTTTTTATGACATAAAATTGATAGGTTATTATAATACAGTTGAAATTTAAACTTCACGTTGGAATGTTTCGAAACGAACTTCACTAAGGCCATAACCAGAAATGTATTTGTCCTAATCGACGATATATACATTATATACGATTAAATTACGTTCTCAATCATAGCTTATCTCGCATTGTTATACAATAGTCATGATTAAATAATATTTATATATTGTATAACAATTTAAGCTATAAAATTAAAATTTTAAACACCATGAATTATATTTGGAGGGCCGCAGCAAAATGTTCCGAGGGCCGCATGCGGCCCGCGGGCCATGGGTTTCCGGTGCCTATATATATATACTATACATGGTTATTATTAATTAATATCATTAATAATTTTTTTTTTTATTTTTATTTAATAAAAGCTATATTTACAATCTATACAAGCACAATAAGTAAATTGGATACTATAAAATAATAATAGTAATAAAATGACTTGATTGGCTTGAGGGAGGAAAACCGTCCATCAACAGTACCTCCTGTTTAACTTGGTGGGTTCGTATGGAGAGCCGTTTTTTTTTTTTTTTATGTGTTAGCCAAGGGCATCTCTTGGCCATTTTCTTTTTAATCTCCTTGGAGGGTTGTTGGGGATGGTTAAAGAGGACATACGAGAGATTAAAGGATTTTGGTTTGAATGGAGTTCTGAGTGAAACTTTTTGTAGTGTCGAGTTGCTATTTCGTTAACTGTTGAGATTTGTAGGTCCCTGTGTAGTGCATCGTTGGTCATATACCAGGGGGCTCCAGTTATTTGTCTAAGACATATAGACTGGAAGGCTTGTATAGGTCTTATATTAGATGGTTTGGCTTGGCCCCAGATTTGGATACCATATGACCAAAGAGGGGTAATAATCGTCTTATATATTAATATTTTGTTTTTTAGACTCATTGAAGGAGACAGTAATGGACGAAGGAGATGTAAGCGTGTGTTTGATTGTTTTCTTTTGTGTTTGGTATGTTGGGCCCAAGTAAGTCTTTTGTCCAGATGAACTCCTAGGTATTTAGTTACATTTTGGATAGGAATTGGAACATTATTGAGTGATAGTTGTGGACATTCGTTTTTACTAAGAGAAAAATTTATTTGAACAGATTTATTTTGATTTTCCATTTTTTAGTCCAGTTAGAAATTTGATTGAAATGGTATTGTATATCGTAAATGGCTATGTTTGGGTCTTTGTTTGATTCTAATATAGCGTATCGTCTGCATATGTCGCTAGAGTTGTATGGTTTGTTTTGGGGATATCTGATGTGTAAATGTTATAGAGTATAGGTGATAGGTCACTTCCTTGGGGTACACCCGCATTGATTTTGTAGTAAGACGAGTAGGAATTGTTATGTTTAACAGTGAAATATCGGTCTTCGAGATAGGATTTTAAAATGAGAAAATATGGAGCAGGTAGAAACGATTTTAATTTGAACAATAGTCCGTCATGCCAAACACGGTCGAAGGCTTGCGCGATATCGAGGAATACACCTGGACAATGTTCTTTTTTCTCGAATGATGATGATATTTTGTCGGTGATTTTATGAATTTGGTGGATTGTAGAGTGATATGATCGGAATCAAAATTGATTATTTGGAATGATATTTTTTTCTCTGATAATAGGGGTTATTCTTTTGAGGAGCAATTTTTCGAAAAGTTTCCCTAACGTCGGTAATAAACTTATCGGACGGTATGAAGTAACTAAATGCTATCTACGAAGTTCACTACCCGTTGGGAATTTTTCGGCGAATGACTTGTGTGAAGTCTCATAATGACGTTTAATATTAAAAACCTTCATGACAGCTATTGTCTGATGACAAATTAAACAAACCGGCAATGCCCCCGTACGGGATGGTAAAATAAAACAATATAAGTCCGTCCACTCGGGCAAAAACTGTCTGTTTTCAGTTTCAACTTTTCTTTTTTAGCACTCATGTTTAAATAAAAAAAAGTTTAGATAATGACAATCAACACTACACGTAAGAACTGAACAAATAAAATTAATCAATCGACACAAAAGAATCAATGTTACAAAACGGAAAGAACATTTATAACACGGGACATTTAACGCGAATCACCGATAACTGAGTACTGACTACTTGGTCGATTGTAAACTCGGTTCGAAGAAAAAAAATGTTCAAAAGGTCTATTGTAAACTCGGTCCGTGTTTTTTTCAGGTAAAAATGATTTAGGTGTAAACTTGGCCAAGGGTTTTTTCAGGTAAAAATGATTATCGTGTAAGCTCGGCCCAAATAAAAATATTCTTATGATATTTGAGAACCATTTAGAATTACTCAGAGGACACCACGAGGAGGCGATACTCATTATCCTCCAAAAATCATTTTCATTATGTAGAATGAAATTCGTTATATTAATGTAAAAGTGTGTAAAAATGTAAATAAAATGTTTAAGTATAGGATTTTATTTGAGTATTTAGAGCAAAAATTATAATTAAAATGCATTTATGTAAAATCGTATGTATAAAAAAGGATACAAATATAAAATTGTTGTGTAATTATGTAAGATTATAATATAAATTTAATTTTTTAAGTAAATAGCCATATTTTTGACGTATTCACTCACCGATATTTCTTTATTTTTATATTTTTAAAGTGTTTTTTTAGTTTTTATATTTTGAAATTTAAATTGTGTGTTTAAGCTGTTAATTTTTTAATTTTTAACAACAAATTGTTCATCACAAGATACAAAAATGATCGGGACGAGTTTACAACCGACCTTTTTTATTGTCTTAAATGTCCGGTCCGAGATTCCAATCTACCTATTTTATTACCTAAAATTTCCGGCCCGAGTTTACAACTAAAAAGGTAATCGCGGGCCCAGTTTACATTTGGCCGACTACTGACGAACTGGCGATCGTATTGTTACAAAGGGCAAATGTAAACTGGGCCCGCGGTTACCTTTTTTGTTGTAAACTCGATCCGGAAATTTTAGGTTATAAAATAGGTAGATTGTAAACTCGGGTCGGACATTTAAGATAATAAAAAAGGTCGGTAGTAAACTCGTCCCAATCATTTTTGTATCTTATCATGAACAATTTGTTGTTGAAAATTAAAAAATTAACAGCCTAAATGCACAATTTCAATTTCAAAATATGTACAAAAACTAAAAAAAAAAGGAGCTTTTATTAAATATTAAGCTCAACAATTAAATTATAGTACAATTTTAGAATATTTACATACATTAATACATTAACATAAACGATACACCAATACAATTAAGCAGCTAGATTATAAACAACAACAACAATCGAAAGCGACATACGTTTTTTTTTTTTTAATAATTAAAAATTTTTATATAATATTGACAACTATTGGATGGTAAAACCGGCCTCCTGAATAAAAGAGATAATAATCGAGATAACGTATTCGGAGTTGGATTTTAAGATAGAAGAAAGATCGAAAGGAACATTTAATGAATTGAGAGATGAAATTAAGTTATGACGTTGATTAGAGAGAGATGGACAATAGAAGAGAATATGGGAAAGATCACAGATGCTTTCCTCAGTATGAAGGGTACAAAGAGGGGAATCATTAAGATTTAATTTAAAGTAGAAAGTAGAAGATAATGCCCTATACACAAACGATTAAACTTGATAATATGTGATCTCGGTAATGGTATATCCTTGAACCAAATATCATTGGCAATATTAGGCATAATGGATTTAAGTTTAATGGCAAAATTTACGGGCAAGTTATTCCAATATGACGACCAAAGATTGAAAACATAACGTCTTAGGAAAGGTATAAAATCGGACCAGGGGATTAGAGAAAAAGAGGGGCTAATAAAATTAGCTGATGTTTTAGCTAATGAATCGGCATTTTAATGCCGTGAATACCTACATGGCTAGGAACCTACAGGAATTGAATATTATAATTTAATTGAAAAAGACTAAATAAAATAGATTTAATACGAAGAACTAACGGAGAAACATGTGAATTAAAAGAGAAGGAATTTAGAGATTGTAAAACTGACAGAGAATCAGATGCAATTAAGAAATGTTTGTAAGGTAAAGTCAAAATAACAGTAAGAGCTTCTATAATAGCAAAACATTCGGTCGTGAAGGAGGAAGCGGAAGAGGGCAAATTACTAGTGAAAGATATATGTAATTTAGGAATATAAAAAGAATACCCAGCCGAAAAAGAAGACACAGAGCCATCCGTATATACCGCAATAAAATCTCTAAAATTGTTGTCAATGAAATCTGAGAAGAGATTATTAATTACCACAGGAAAAAAGAAAACTTAGAACTTTAAAAACACTTAAAAAATATAAAAATAAGGAAATATCGGTGAGTGAATACGTCAAAAATATGGCTTTTTACCAGGGCTTGAAATCGATTTCGAAATCGATTTTGAATATCGATAAAAATCGTTAAAATTCTTTTGAAATATCAAAATCGAAATCAAAATATGAAATGTATGATAACGATATTCAAAATTAAAATTGAAATTGAAAAAAATTTATATCGATTTTTAATATCAAAATTGTAATCGGTTTAAAAGAAAATTTTCAATTTCGATTTTCAATTGGAAAAAAATTTTAAATTTAACAATATGAGCCCAACTATAATTTGTATTTATTATTTATAGGATTTTTATTATTGAATAATGTCTAATATACGAAGTATCCATCTTATTAGAATATAATTTCCTGGTACAATTAACAAACAGCGCGTGGCAGTATTTCGTTTACAGAAATGTTATTATTTCAGTATTTATATTATTATGACTTGTTAGTTATCAGTGTTATTACTATATATTATATTATGGTATACTTTTATCCATAATCGGCTTCCACGTATTTCCTAATTTCTCTCACCGTGACAGTAAGAATCTTGAGTTGAAATAGTTTTGGGAATACCTATTTATATTTTATAAATTGACGTTTCATAACATTGTATTATTTGTTTAATTTTATATTTATAATAACTGACTATCTAGGTATCTATTATAGTAATAATCACTAATTATATATAAAACCAAAACATAAATAGAAAATATAGCAATAATTAAGTCACAAAAATGTAATAGTGATTTAAAATTGAAATTAAAATCGAAATTAAAATCGAAAAACTCTGATATCGATAAGCAAAATTAAAATTGAAATCGAAAAACACCGATATCGATAAGCAAAATTAAAATTAAAATCGAAAAAGACTGATATCGATAAGCGAAATTAAAATTGAAATCGAAAAACACCGATATCGATAAGCAAAATTAAAATTGAAATCGAAAAACACCGATATCGATAAGCAAAATTAAAATTAAAATCGAAAAAGACTGATATCGATAAGCGAAATTAAAATTGAAATCGAAAAACACCGATATCGATAAGCAAAATTAAAATTAAAATCGAAAAAGACTGATATCGATAAGCGAAATTAAAATTGAAATCGAAAAATTTTATTTCGATTTCAAGCCCTGCTTTTTACTTAAAAAATGAAATTTATATTATAATCTTACATGATTTCACAACAATTTTATATTTGTATCCTTTTTTATAATTACGATTTTACATAAATGCATTTTATTTATAATTTTTGCTCTGAATACTCAAATAAAATCCGATAATCATTTTTACCTGAAAAAACCCTTGGCCGAGTTTACACCTAAATAATTTTTACCTGAAAAAGACCCGGGCCGAATTTACACCTAAATCATTTCTACCTGAAAAAAATACAGGCCGAGTTTACAATAGACCTTTTGAATATTTTTTTTCTTCGAGCCGAGTTTACAATCACCCGTTACAAAATGTAATGAAAACAATAATTTGGACGATAAGATAATATTGTATTTATATTTTATTATGCTCCACCGACCACCATCAACATTTACCGATGACGTTTGATCATACCTCGTTGAGCAACCATAATTATCTACAGCCGTGGTAAAATCTAAAATTGTACAAAAATAAGGAATTTCATTGTTTATTACCGTTTTTTTCCTACTTGTGTGCGGGCCGGATATAATTCGTCCGCGGGCCGCCATTTGGTGACCCCTGGTGTATACTCTCTACAGCAGGGGTCGCCAACCTTTTCAAACAAGTGAGCTACATTTGAATTTTTTAGTCCCAGGTGATCGACATCCAGGAGAATTTAGGTTTTTAGGAAGAGATTTGTTTTATGAGCAAAAAAAAAAGGTCTAAGCTCCAAAGAATAAATATTTATTGTTTCTTCATAATAATAATAATAATGTAATATTTTAATACACGAGAAAAAGTAAAAAAAATTTTATATAAATCTGATATTGTTACCTATTTAATTAATGTGATTTTATTTTATTAATGTGATAACTGGCATTGGTTTTCTGCAAGTTTTGAGAATTGTGGTATATAATTAGAAACAGCTGCTCTTAAACTTGAATCCAAATTACTGACTGTAATTCTTGACCGATATTTGTTCTTTAAATATTTCATACTCGAAAATGTTGACTTGCATAATTAAGTTGAACCAAAAAATGAAGTTATACGAAGGGCAATGCTTCGTAGATTTGTGTATTTTTGAATACTTGCGTGTTTCCAAAACTCCGAGGTAATCTTAAGTATTGAATCATTTTGTAACGTTATTATTTCCATTTACAAAACTGTTTTATCAAGATTAAACAAATTTCCAATTTCATTTGCTTTTGTCTCAACATCCCCAGCAAATGGATTTGATATAAACTGCGCAACTGGCTCAAGTATTTGAAAGTCGTTGAATCTTCTTTTAAATTCGGAACGTAAATGTTGAATTATATTTATGTGGTTTGTAGGCTCATAAATATTTTCAGAATAATTAATTATTGTTTCTTGAAGGGTAGGGAAATGCTGGAAATCACCATTTTTCATTTTATTTTCCCAATATGCTAATTTACTAGAAAACGCTTGAACATGTGATAACAGATCAATAATTTGTTTTTCTTTTCCTTGTAACTCTAAATTTAGGAAATTAATTTTTTCAGTAATATCAAATAAAAATGCAAAATCTTCAAGCCATTTTATATTTTCTAATTCTTCATAAACAATATTGAAGATTTTGCATTTTTAGTTGATATTACTGAAAAAATTAATTTCCTAAATTTAGAGTAATTTGTGGTAATAATTCTTTAAAACGATGTAGTACTTTACCTTTACGTTAGAATGTAATAGTAAATCTCCATAAAGACAATCTACTTCGTCCATCAGTTCTCGAAAAATACGTCTTTTTAATGCCTTACCTCTGATGCTGTTTACAATTTTCACTACAAGTTCCATAACATTGTTTATATTTATAACTGTACCACATAATGCTTGTTGATGAATTATACAATGATATTGAAAAAAATGAGGAAACGAATTATCGTTTTTACATAACGCTAAAAATCCCTTTTTATTTCCACAAAATGATGGGGCTCCGTCAGTTGTGATACTAGCCAATTTTTCAATTGGAATTTCTTCTTCTTCAACAAATTGTTCAAACGTTTTATAAATATCTTCTCCTCTAGTTCTTCCGGTTAACGATAAGACTTTTAAAAACTCTTCCTTAACAGAAAAATCATCAAAACACATTCTGATGAAAATAGAAAGCTGTGAAGTATCAATCATATCGTTAGACTCATCCATTTGCAAACTGAAGTATGAACATTTTGATAAATTAGTCTGTAATTGAGTTTTTTGATTTGAAGATCTCCAATACGACGCATTACCGTGTTATTTGATAATAGAATTGAACTAATGGCACCTACAATTTCACTTTTGTTTTTGAAGTCCGTAAATAATGAGTCAGAAGCTTCTTTAAAGGCTTCTTTAATTAATTCACCATCAGAAAACGGTTTTTTCTTCTTTGCTAATAAGTATGCTACTTTGAATGAAGCAATAGTTAAATTTTGGGCTAATTTATTTGGATTTTTAAAAACAGACTGCTCTTGGTTCAGTTTTAATTTCATTGTTTTTAGCTTATCTTGTCGTAAGCTGGAATGAGTTGGAAACTTTAAATTGAAATCTGCATGTTTAGTTCGGTAATGCCTTTCTATGTTTCCACGTTTGAAAATAGAAAGAGTATCTCGGCATAATAAACACACGCACTTGCCTTTAATGTCAACAAAAAAAAACTCCAACTCCCATTCCTGATTAAAATGATAAGTTTTACACTTTTTATTTGCAATCATTTAATTTGTTGTAAATTCTAAATAAATTTGGAACTTATTAACGAAAATATACGGAACATATACGCGTTGCACACTTGCACGTGACGACTAATTGACGGTCAAGTTATAACTCACAAGTGACAATAATTCTGACTATGTATTATGATTAACCGATAATGGTAAATTCTTAGAATACAATATAGTAATCCGCATTATCTGATTATTTATTACGCGATCGACCGATAATGGTAAAATTAATTTTTATGACGATCGATCTATATTCCTAGAAAGATCGACCGGTCGATCGCGATCGACTGGTTGGCGACCCCTGCTCTACAGTCTACATTATTATATCTCTATAATTATTATCTACATATTTCCGAAAAATTGGTTTGCCTAATTTCGTTAATTTATTTTCTATATCGAGTTATATGGCCGAGGGTGCTCGTTAGCGAGAGACTCGTGCTCCTGTTTTTTTGTTAAACACATATACGTATATCATCAAGCAAATCGGAAAAAGTCAAGACTGCAATGGTACCTGTTACCACAATGACATCTACCAACCCGAGTAGAACTCAAGTTCCTGGGGTATACAATTACTCCGGAAGGAATGTCGATGGATCCTGAAAATCTTAGCGTTGTCCAATAATATCCATAGCCGGGAAATATAAAGGAATTACAAGCTTCAAACATTAGTCCACTTATAGAGCTGTTGAAGAAAGGGACTCCGTGTTTCGAAGAGTTCAAGTGTCTTGACCGCGTACGATGATAATTTATGGAAGAGTGTCGCACCCTCGATTCGACCGGTGTTTCAACTTGCAAGGCCAGCAAGGTAGGTCTGGGCTCCGAACTGTTCCAGTTATCTTCCAACGGAGAACGTCAAACGTATTCTGTACGTTCAAAAACTTTCAGTTACACATCCGTCTAGTAGTCCAATCTTGCATGTTTTGTCAAATGGCTAGAGGTGGCATGCATTCAGTGGTGGCTTATGTTCCAATGGGAAGGATATTAGTAGATCTCTATGGAACCCTATCTTCTGGATGAAATAATGTAAAATATATTTTCATCGTTCTTGACAATTTTTCACCCCACTATGTCCAGTAAAGAAGGCCACGGCCGTCACCGTCATCAATCGAATGATTAATGACTATATCGCAACGTATGGTGCACGTCAGTCGATTATTTATGATCATCGCGTCAGATTTCAAAGTAAGGGATAGCAAATGACTTACCACATTGGGAATACCACCCACTATGATTTCGGTCCATCATTTCCAATCGAATCCGCCTGAGAGAGTGATACGGGAACTTGGCCGAATGTTTCGGTCATATTGCCATCAATATCATGCCAAATGGCCACGCTATGTGACGTATGTCGAATGGGTTTTTAACAATACAGTTCACGAGTCGACCGGATGTACCCCTATGACCTAACCTAACCCGGATATACCTCATGAATTATTTCTTGCATGTGATCGATTTAATCCGTTCATTCAAGTCGTTTATTTCCCGTCACGAGTGCCCCTACCACAACGCACGAAATAAACCGTGGCTTCAGAAGTTAAAATGTCGAAGACCGGAGAGCGCAGGAAGCATCACGAACGACAAGGGAAAACTACATTACACACTTTGGGAACTCGTATTATTTATTTATTTGTTTATTTATTTGTTAACGCCTAACGGCTTTTTGAAAATACAATAATAATAATAATAGTAGCAGTAGTAGTAGGAATAATAATAAAAATAAAAGTCCATAAAAATGTCTCCGTACAATCAAGGGGTTACAATTGTATTGACGCATAAGTCTGATTAAAGGTGTATTCCTAGCAAAATTTGAGGTACTTATGGGTAGATAAAATTGGCTCTGAAACCTAGTGTTGGAGGGTATAAGAATATCGAGTCGCTCGAGTAATCGGGGGGCATCAATATCACCACCTAATAATATATCAATAAAATTGTTACCGAATTTTAATTGTCTATGGTCTAAAGACTCAAGCTTGAGAATTTGATTAATTGGACCATAATCGTGGGCAGGGTGTATTATATTTAGGGTATAACCGGCGTAACTTAGGAATCTATTTTGAACCTTATTAAGCCGGCGTTTGTCAACTGCTGTGTAAGGTGCCCAGACCAATGTTCCGTATTCAATAGTGGATCTAACAAGAGAGCTATAGAGAGCCACTAAACAATCGCGAGATTTGAAATTTGAAGTATTACGACGAATAAATCCTAAAACACGCAGGGCTTTGCCAATTACATAGTCAATATGTGATCGAGAGTCTAGCGAAGGGACAAAAACAAAACCTAAGTCGTTTAACTGAAAGACACGTTTTAACTGAACTCTATTAAGGCAATAATTGTGATTTATCATTTCGCGAGTTCGGTAAAATGACATGACTTTACATTTATCAACGTTAAGAGTTAATCCGACTGTATTACACCAGTTAACAAATTTATCTAACACTTTTTGAAGAGTAAGATAATCTTCTCTCTTAGAAATTGTATAAAATATTTTAGCGTCATCAGTAAAAAGTATTATACGGCACGGAGAGGCAATAGAAAAAATCCCATTTATAAAAATGTTAAACAATAAAGGACCTAAATGACTACCTTGGGGTACCCCACTAGGAGTAGGAAAGATTTTAGACGAGTTACCAAATAATTGGACAAACTGACTTCCTCCAATTAAGTACGATGAAATCCAAGACAATAAAGGTTCACCAACTCCTAAACGGTCTAAAATATAAACTAAAGTCTTATGATTAATAGAGTCAAAAGCCTTGCTAAAATCAGTATAAATTACATCAACTTGTAATTTAGATTCTAACGCTTCATAAACGTAAGACATAAAATCAAGAGAACTGGTGACAGTGGAGCGTTTAGGGAAAAATCCATGTTGATCGACTGATAAGATAGATAAGAACTTCTGCTGAATATGTTTTAAGACAATTGACTCAAACATTTTACCTATCAAGGGCAAGCATGAAATGGGTCGATAGTTTTTGACATCTGTTGGATTACCATGTTTAAAAATGGTTTAATTAATATAGTCATAATATTTATGTTTGGTATCAAGCGAGGGAATAGTAAATTGGTTGAGGCAGGATATTGAGAGTGCTGGGTGGTAAGAATCACAGGGTAAAAGATAATCGAGGGCTTTATCAACATGGACATTACTAGCATTAGTAAATAACAAATCAAGAGGAGAACCATTAACATTGCGTATTTCATTAATCTGATTAAAATTAATTAGAGAATACTGGTCACCTATTAAGCGGACTTTGTCAGATATAGATCCATAATATTCCAGTCTAGAGAAAGTATTTATCCATTTAAAATTTGGAAGGTTAAAATCACCAATTATCATACCAAAGTTAAAATTGTTTGAACGCCAAATCCAATCTAATGAAGCTGCATGATTTTCGTAAATAGAAATATCTGAACCAGGAGGCAAGTATACACAACTAATAAGCGCTACGATTCCTCCGTATAAGGTAACCTGTACAAAAATTTGCTCAACATTATAAGAAGGGGATTTAATTATGGTATTATGGTGAGAACTCATCACCAAAGCTCGGCAATCGACAAATGTATCAAGAAATGTTTTCTTTTATTTGAGGGTTCTTATAAAATTGTCGAATGTAAGAATCACAACGCCTATGTCATTGAAGACCCTGAGACTCGTGATGTTAGAGGGACTTTTAATGTAATCCATCTCCACTGATTCCACTCAGCTGTTATAGTGAATTATTTGTAAACCAGCCTAATCATTGAATTTAACCTAGGGAGTTCCATATTGTGAAGCTGACAGAATGCGCCGTTAATCCAGTCATTTGTTATCTTTACAAACCGCAAAAATTCACTGTAGTGGAGTTAAACGCATCTTCAAAAATTTCAAATCTACATCAAATTATAGACTACTTAAGTAGTTGTGACTCAAAAATCAAAGTTATTGGTTAAAGTATTACAAATTATATTGGTGAGGTTATAACAAGGAGATCTACATCAGCACTAACGTTTTGTTTAAGTAAAGGATTAGTTGCATGGAACTCACAGAGACAGATATCAGTGTCATTCTCAACTACAGAGTTGGAAAATATTGCATGAAATTAAGTGCCCAGGTACTTACCTGGTTAAAACTGTTAATGAGTGATCTTCTGGAGGCATAGAAAGACAAACACATAAAATTCGCAGATAATCAGAGTACTATTCACATCGTTAAAAATCCCGATTTCCACAAAAGAATAAATCATATAGATGTAAGATACCATTACATCAGAAATCAAATTGTAGACAGTGCGGTGATTTGCATGGAGTGCTTTTGGACTTGAGCGTTCGGTGAAATTACTCCACCATGCCGTTAGACTTTGGGTAATAGGGTAGTATACAGAATGTTGACAAGAACGTTTGATAAAGCTCAGACTCGAACCGTTGGCCTTTGTCGGTTGTGATGACGTCAGGTACGCGGAAGCCACTATTTAGCTCGCCGCGGCCGTAAGATGGTAGGCCACAGTGTGTATTGAAATTTTCTCCAATTTCCAAACTTCGGGCCAGCGAGTGACTCTATCGACAACAAAGAGTAGGTAATTGAAACCTTTCAGTGGCAGTAGTGGGCTAACCAGGTTGGTGTGTCCAAAACGTTTATCGGGTAGAGCGAAAAGCGTTATGCAGGACAATATGTGTCTGGGCACCTTGGCATGTTGGTATTGTTCACAGCGTCGAGTTCACTGATTGATTTTATGGTCCATATCAGGCCAGCAGTATTTCGGTCGACACGTTCTGCCGCCGATGACGTTTCCCAGAAAGCAAATGTCGGTCGCATTTGGTCGGGTTGATAACGAGGTCGTACCTCTGGAAACGCTCGAGAACTGTGCAAACGTGTTTTTAATACTCCATGGTCCTGGAGCTCGACGATGGTCGACAAATGCCTTGCCATTGCGTGAACTCGAATTGTTGTCGGACTATTCGAAGTCGATGGATCGCAGTAGACATCACGTTTCTCGCGAAAAGTGCAGATGATGTGGAATTCGTGTACCACGTCGTGTAGAAACCTGATTGGTACGGGTGATTCTCGCGTGACTTCGGTGAAATCTAGCAAGAGGTTCATTTAGTTGGTTGGGAGACGGTGAAAAATACTTTTTACTGAAATTAAAATATTTTTAACTAATGTGACAACAATTTAAACTGACACGGGTAACTATGAATATATTCTACAATCGATTGACGCATGTATCATCATTAGGGAACGGATTTTATTGTAAATACATATTTTTATTGGAATGAGATATTTTTAAACTGATAAAAAATGTGCACGATTCAGATCATTCTTATTAAAATAAGCCCAATTTTATTTTACATATTTTGGTATAAATACATATTTTTACATATTTGGTAAATAAGTACATATTTTAGTACTTATTTTAGTGATTTTCAATTTTTGTCGACTTTAAACATTATCTGTTTCGTCTAAATTAACAAGATTGGTAATTTTTGACGATCACCAAATATTATCGTTATCTAAATGGCATTTACGTACTAGTTCAGTACCTCTTGTTAATGCCTGACGATATAAATATAAAATAAGGAAGTGGTACATACATTGTCGAGTATGTAGGTACTAGGTACTGATGATTCATTCTAATGATGATTCATCATATGTTTTGTGAACTGCTCGATCGTTGATTTTTTTTTTGTTGTGTTCGTAATATTGTCTCGTTCGTTAATGTTCGTAATTTTTGGTTTCGGCTAAAGCTGCTCCGTGCGAGCCACGGGTTATTCAGCTGGTATAATACATATGTTAAGAATAGGAACTATTGTGTGAGTATGGATATTTCTACTTGTCGTATTTGTTACCACAATTTTAACGATAAGTGACAAGCGTCTTTTTTTTGTGACTTGTCTGACACGGTGTCTACCTGTGGCAATAATGTATTGCGCTTGGCTATCAAATTTTTATTTTAATCCCATTTTCGTATAGCACGATTGGATTTTCCCAATAAAACCGTGTCTTACGTCTTATTAACGCTGAATTAATATGGTCACTGTGTACTCACTGGCGGTGTGATTTGTTTTAAGTTTTTGGTTTTTCATTCAAATGTTATAGTTATAATGTTACGTACTTATATCCGTATTTTAATTTTGAATTAATCTTGCTGAACCCTATTCCCAGTTGTAATATGAACGTTTCCAGTCTGTTCAAAGGCGGGTATGAGTGGGGAGGAAAATAGGGGCGATTTTCCCCCTGTTCACAAAGAAAGTATCAAATATTCCATTTTAAATTAATTGTGACTGCAATTTTGTTCATGCAAGTTCTTAAGAGTGGTCATTATTGTATTTACCATGAACATTTAATTATTTTTCTCATTGGAATTTGTCCATTTTTATTCTATTGAAATAGTGTTTGCAAAATTTGTGGCGCAACATCTTATCTACATCAAGTTTTTTATCTAGTTTTTAACCTCAGTAACAATACACATACAAGGATATATTATATTACATACTATATTCTAAAACCAATACTATTAAGTACTGTAGTTTTTTAGGTATTGGTATCAATGTTAGTTAAGTTCCATTTGTTTAGGTGAAAGTACTGTGATAAACTGTTCTCGCCTGATCCTCGGTTCAAACGGGGAAAAAAAAAGTTCCATTTGTTTATATATATTGCCCTCCCCCCTGTAATTGACCTCTGTATCAGCCCTCGAGTCTGGAAGTGTTTCAACTCTACATCAACATAATTCTTTGATTTTGATTGAATTTATTTAATTATAAATATACATTATTTATTTTCCAATGTTTGTATATTTTAATTCCAATATACATGTATGAAATCGTTAAAGTTGAATTATTAAGCAAATATTTAAATCCTCTTAAATATTTGAACACTATAAATTTTATCACTTGGTATTTATTTTTAAATAATATTAATTTTATTTAGTTATAATCTTTAATTTGTGTGCTGGTATCAATGCACATCGTTTTAAAAAATGTGTAGTATATCGCTTACATTTTTAATAAATGTATACCATATATTTACATTAAGAATACATTTGAGTAGCCATTTGAAACACCCTACACTAACTATGAAAATCTTTAGAATCTGATAGTTGCTAATTATCAGCGACTAATCACTTAGTTTAAACAATAAATTGGCTATACAGATTTTTTCATTTTAAAAAGCTATTGTCTTCTTATTTAGTAAATTATACTATCCCATTTAATTAAAAATATTTCAAATGCCTGATTAATTTACATTTTATCCATATTAATACTTTTTCAAATCAAAATATTATCTGTTATTCGTCGTTGTTAATAGAATTATAAAATTATTTCTATGTACCAGTTTTAAAACCAAATTATCTACATAAACATATTTTCATTTCAATAACATTTTTTTTTTTTTTTTAGAATGAAAGAACCCGAAATTGATGAGAGCGATATTGAAAATGCAGATGTTCAATCTGATACTGATGAAGTACCAGAATATATTGTTGAAAAAATATTAGATAAACGTGTAAAAAATGGTGTAACTGAGTATTACTTAAAATGGAAAGATTATACAGAGAAGGAAAACTCTTGGGAACCCCTCGAAAATCTGAACTGTAATAAATTGATTAAGAAATTTGAAAAAAAAAGAGAAAAATTATGTAAACAATATTCCACGAATAATTTTTCATGCAATCTTAATCCATTAGAAGATAAAACAGTCAATAACTGTAGTACCGATATTCATTCTCAACTTGAGGTTGAAAAAATCTTAGATAAACGTGGACATGGTAAAAATACTGAGTATTTATTAAAATGGAAGGATTATTCTGACTCTGAAAATACCTGGGAACCTGCAACAAATATGAATTGTGATGAATTAATTAAGGAATTTGAAAAACAAAAAAATATTTCCACAAGTAAAGGAATTAATTCCTCATGGACTACAAATGCATCAAGAGATGGTACTGCTCAAAATAAAGATATCAGTACTCCTGGAAAGGATAAAATTTCTAGTTTAGCTGGAGATTCAGTAAATAGTGATAAAATAGAAGAAAGCGTAAATCATTCCATTAAATGCATTACTTTTCGAAAAGGGGCTCAAAAAATATTAAAAAAACGTATGAGAAAAGGTAATATTGAGTTTTGTGTTAAATGGAAAAGTCCTGGGCCTAGAATCACTTGGACACCTAAAGTGTATCTGAATTGTTATAAAATGATTAATATGTATGAGAAACGAGAAGAAAAAAAAACTCGTAAACATACTCAAAATTCTTTCCGGAGTAAATGGGGTGATATCTCTTACGGTCCGCATTCATCGAAAGATAAAGCTGTTAATCATAAAGCTATCCAAAATACTGAAAATGATCCAGATTCAGATTTTTCCGAAAATGATTCGGTAAATAATGCTGAAATGGAAGAAAGCAAAAATCATTCTGATAATAACATTTGTTTTCAAGATGAAACTGACGAAGTTATGGGTCAAACTTGTCTGGGAAACGAAACTATGTACAAAGGTAGAGAATTGGTTGATTTAATAACAGAAGCAAGGTTGGGTTCAAAAAAACCAGTAAAGGTGAATAATAATACAGAAAAATTAAAAGAAAATGATTTGCTAAATATTGCTAAAATGGATGAAAGCAAAAATCATTGTGATAATAAAATTTGTTTTGATGAGATTGACGAAGTTTTGGGTAAAATTTTACTGGGAGACGAAACTATGTACAAAGGTAGAGAATCGGTTGATTTAATAACAGCAGCAGAGTTGGGTTCAAAAAAACCAGTAACGGTGAATAATAATACAGAAAAATTAGAAGAAAATGATTTGGTAAATAATGCTAAAATGGAAAAAAGCAAAAATCATTCTGATAGTAACATTTGTTTTCGAGGTGAGATTTACGGTGTTCCGTATCAAATTTGTGAGAAACACAAAATGTATTACGTTCGGTACAAGGGTAGAAAAATGATTCATTTAATAAAAGGAGCAGAGTTGGGTTCAAAAATACCAGTAACGGTGAATAATAATGCTAAAATGGAAGAAAGAAAAAATCATTCTGATAGTAACATTGATTTTCGAGATGAGATTGACGAAGTTATGAGTCAAATTTATATGGGAAAAAACATTTTGTATATGGTACGGTTCAAGGGTAATGAATTGGTTGATTTAATAACAGCAGCAGAGTTGATTTCAAAAATACCAATAAGGGATAATTAAAATACAGAAAAAGAAGAAGAATAAGAAAAAAAATAAAAGAAATAAGTCTACAGTTTTAAATTCTATTTTATTATAATTGTTATACTCGTACGTATTGTAAGCAGTACGGGTCATAGCGGAATTCCACTAATAGACCTGCAGGCGAAGGAGCGGAAATACATGTACGAAGAGAAACAGAACCTAAACGCCGACAGAAGGGAGGAAATAAGAGGCACTACAACATCTATCTGGCAGACGAGGTCGGACGAAAGCAGTAAGGGAAGGTGGACACACAGAGTAATAAAAAACATCCAGACCTGGAAGGAGAGACGCCATAGCTCAGTGGACTATTGGCTGACGCAAGCTCTCTCCAACCACGGCTGCTTCGCCACCTACCTCCACAAATACGGCAAATTGGCTTCGGCGGAGTGCTGGTTCTGCGGATCCGACACTGAAGACGTGTTCCACACTCTCTTCCAGTGCGACGCCTGGGAGACACGCAGGCGGAACTTGGAAATCACAATAGGCGGAGCATTCACCCCCGAGAATATGGCTGACTGCATGCTCAGGGACGTCGAAGGATGGGACTGCGTCAGCGGCTTCGTCCATGAAGTGCTGAGGAGGAAGACCGAATAGGAGAGACGGAGGCAAAACCCGATCAATCAAACTTATTTAAGAATAGCTTTGTGGGCCGAAGGCCAACTCAGGAGGGTTAGAAGCCCTCCAAAAGCTGTTAAGTAAATAATTGTAGATATCATTTAATTTTAATGTTAATTGATGTCTAATAAACGATCGGGGCCAGGGGGGGGGGTGAAATGACGAAAGTCTAGTGCCACCCCCAGCCCTCGATGATTATAAAAATAGGTAACATAAGTATAATACATAAGCTATCCCCTTCTTTATACCTCATTCAACCACCAACTACATGGGTAACGAGCCCATTAGACGATTAATGTCTCGTGCCAATGCGGATCCATCTTTTTTTATGTCGGTTCATGAAATTTAAAACTATCCTATATTTGTAAATACTATTGTACTCATAAAATTAATTCTATAACATTGTACCTATTTTATGTATTTTTTGAAAAAAGGGCCTCGCCCGTATATCTTAATAAAATAAAATAAAATAATATAAATGTAACATACAACTGGAAATCATCAGGGACCATACACACAGTTTGACGTAATGAATGAGAGTAAGAATATCTAATAAGATGGTTCTACTCGTATTTACATGGTGTGTTTGGCGTCATAAACTATTATGTACATCCGTATAGAAATCGAACTCCCTGACCTTATCACTAAGGACAATTTTGAAATACAATACATCCGTGTTTACGGTGATTGAATACTAATAATTAGTTGTATATTTCAACAACTTTTCAGTTTTTATTTTAAATTTTAGCGTTTGGGAGTGGACTGGAATGTGTCGAAAAACACTGACTTTTAAACTTTTAAAACAGTTTACTATTTGTATAAATATCTTTAATAGTTCGGGGCACACTTGTGCTGGCCAGTAGCTAACACGTAGAAAAAAAAACGTACAGTAGTTAATAAAAATAAAATACACAACAATAGTAATAAAATATACTAAAAAACGACCCGATCTGGTCGCTGGTGGTGCAATATGGTGGTGACGGTGGTCGGTAATGGAAAAATTGTAGCGATAAACAAAAACGAAAACTGGAAGAAAATCACGACGTGTATTATAACTTGTACGGTTAGGGAACAAAAACCAACCGTCGCACTGTCTACCGATTATCTCGATATAGTATACGATGTTAATATGAGATAGGATAGCATGCGTATCACTCGAACATACCGCCCACCTGGAGGCCAATTAGTCTTCATGAGTCAATTGGTAATCGACACAATTTAAAAGAGGGACGTTTGTAGAGATTTCCATCTGAGGTACGAACTATGGCAACCCGTACTCATCATCAGCACCTGGGTGTATTTCTACTACACTAGGGTGACCATAAAAATAAAATAATAATACGGGAAATTTAAAAAAAACAAAATAATCTGATGAATATTTTTTTTAATACACAGTAGATACATGAAAACAATTTTATTTTTATATTAATGGTGAATTAGTTAAGAATCATTATTATACATGTATTATATAAGTTGCCTAACTAAATATAATAATATAAAAAAAACAAATTTAAATTTAATGTGTACTGTATCATGTTTTTGATATATAAATATGTTACTTGATGCAATTAATTCAACACAAAAGTATACAAAAATATTTATTTTGATGATGATGGTTGGTCTTCTGCTATTTCTGTATACTTTTATGCTGAAATAATTGCATCAAGTAATTTATTAATTTCTTTCAATAAAATATTATAAAAATCATTGCAAGAATAGTTTGAAAAATGTGCTTTCACTATGATAATTGATTTTATAGTTTCAACTAAAAAAACGATTTTTGTCGTCCGTCCATAAGACATTAATTTTTTAAAAAATCCTTTCTACTGCAGCATTTGTGGGTAACGAACTGGCCGCGACCAGTTTGATTGTTCTTTATTTTAATTGCCTTATCGTGGCGGAATTTCCGTGTGGCTATTACAAACAAAGATTGAACGTGTTAATCTAATGATATCAAAATATACGAAAATTTAACACTATTATGGTATTATGACATTATAATATACGTTTTATATCACCGACAACAATGTGACGCAACAATTATAATCAAAATAAGAATCTAAAAATACCTACCACTGAAAAATAATAGATTTTAATATTCTATATTGAATAATCATGTACAAAAATATCGTAAACTAAACGATTTTATAGTAAAATAAATTTCAAAAATTATAAATTAACGGTTTGGAAAAAAACGGGATTAATACGGGACGGACTTGGAAAAACGGGACAAAATGCGTCCCGTATTACTTTTGTCGGGACAACGGGACACAAAGTTGAAATACGAGACAATCCCGTATAATACGGGACGTATGGTCACCCTAACTACACGTGCCGTTTTCCAATTATTGAGAGATGGTGTAGGTTCTTTTAATAATAACAAGATCCCCAAGAGCGAGATCACGATTGTCTTAACACCATTTAGATCTGACTTGCAGAGTATGAAGGTATTCCTTTTGCCAACGTTCCCAAAAATGTTGTTGGATACGTTGGACCCGTGTCTGGCGTTGACGAAGTCCAATTTTTGAAACAACGCTGGATGTTGATGAAAAAGGTACGGCTAAAGAAATCAGAGGTTCCATTGTAAGAAAATGTCCAGTAGTAAGAGGTTGAGAACCATTAGGATCTGAGTACAAGGCTCCCAACGGACGAGAATTAAGGGTGGCCTCTACTCGATGGAAGATGATGTTTAATTCTTTGTAAGTGAATATTTTGTCATGTATCGTGCGATGAAGTAGTGTCTTTGCCGATTTGATAGCGGTTTCTCCAAGTCCACCCATGGGGGGGAGCAGCGAGTGGGTTCAAATGCCACTGAATTTGACGTGTTGATATATTCGTTAATAGCTCAGAGGAGTCGATAAGGTTCCGAACTTCCGTCAAATATCGTTTGGCTCCCACAAAATTGGTTCCGTAATCACTGTAAATGCCAGTGCGTCGAGCAGGGCGACTAACACAGGGCGACTAACAAATGGTCAAGTGCGGAAAGAAATAGCTGATTGATTGATAAATCACTTATCAACTCTAAGTGAACTGCGCGTATAGCCATGCATACGAAAATGCATACGTAACCCTTTGTGGGTTAAATCCGTCACAGAGGTGCCGATTTTACACAAAAAGTAACTGTGAAGTCCAGACCCACCTGAGAAAACGCTTTTGTACTAATCAGTCTGTGTTTCGATAAATCTCCCATGCATGGTTGAAGAGGTTTGGGTCGTGCTTGAAAATAGAGTACATAATGACGTAATTGTTTGCAAATAACACTTTGTGCAGGAAAAATCCAATATTCTTGATGTATGAGGTTTTGTGTTGGTTGAGGTCCTGGGTGAAAATGGCGGCGATGAACAAAGTCGATTAATAGTGAAGTTAATTGGGAATTTTCTTCGGCAATAAGATTGGATGTCCAGCTTTTTATGGTAGATCAGATTGTTGAAAGCGACTGCCCAAACTAAGAAGATTTCCATCTGGATTTAAATAGGTTTTTAATCGGAGTTTGGTAGAGCAGTATCGTCCCGAGGATAGAAGTAGAAGTTAATCAAAATTTTATGTACAATAGGTATTATGTTGCGTATCAACGAATAGAATATTTCCACCAGTCTCTGCGATACATTTGCAGGTGCACTATATTGATATATATTGTAAGTATCAATTGTATGACGGTGACAATCCATGCTCTTAACTGGTATTGCTGACGAATAGTTTTATCGTACCAACACATTTTAAAATTCATAAAAGTAAAATGTAAATTTCAAATTCATTGAAATAAAATAAAAACTTCAAATTTATCTTTTAGCTTGTATTTATTTCAAGTTATTGAAGTATTTTTTTTTTAAAGCTATTTTACGAGTAAATTGCAGATTCGTTTAAATGAGAATTGCCCTTAACATCATTAGTTTCAATAAAGCAAATTAGTGTGAGAATTCAAATCTCGATTCACGAATAACTGAATTTTGAAATTCACTTATTTGTCTTTGCCATTAAGGTTGTTTTCTTTTCAAACTCTATCAATGCCTTCCGTAAACCTATAAACCTCCGATATCATGAATATTGGAGTAGTTTCGGAAATTATAACCATGAGTGGACATGACCAATACAATACCATTTTAGATTTCTATACATAAGAATTATTATATGTACTGTATGTACCAACAAGCTTAAGAATTCATAAGACGACTATCATCAGTTTCTGCGTTGAAGCTTCGAGCGAAAATTAAAATGTGTTATATTAATAAATAAACCAATGATTAGGTAAAATTATTAGAAAAACCCGTGTAAGCCAGCTGGTATTTATATATTTTTGTTTTTGATGTTATGAATTTTTGGTACCAGCATCTGAACTATTTTTATCGAGATATTTTTTTTTGGTGTCGGTTAAATTAATCGGTTTTAGTACAGAAGGGTGATGTTCGTTTTCACGACACGGACATCCCGCCAGAGAAGTGAAATAGCCGGAGTCCTGGTTCTGACCAGCGACTTTCCGTTTAGACACTGTCGCCTAACCCGCTCAACCACAACACCCTATAATATTATACCTCGGTACATGATGTAATTTCATTCGTTTTATGAGTAAATAAATTAAATTGTTTTCGTTTCAGCAGCGGGAGAGAACAACTTTTATGAATTCAACAAAATACGTGTCATACAAATATTTAAAAATAATACCAAAATCAAATTGTTTTTGGCACGAAATAATTATTATGTTATGCTATTGTAACGAGGCGTAATAAATGTATTCGATTATAATGTCTTTGTGTGATACAAACAGTTTCAGTAAAAATCAATAACTTAAAATGTTTTCGGGATAGTATGTATTATTCAATATAATCAATACAATCGAAACATTTTATTGTGTGTAAAGTCTATCTACCGTCACCTTAGGTTTCTTTGTGATCGGGTCCGGTCCAATGTGACAATCAATTTCAATCGGCTTTCCAGTGTCGACCCATTGCCTGGAATATGGCGGGTCAGCTATTTCCTTTGCTCGTTGATTGATAGTAAAATATTATAAACTCAATCACCTCTTCGAAAACAATAAATCATCGTCAAACAGAATGTGTGAAATGAATACAATTACAATATATGGTGTTATGAATTGTAATAATATTAAGCTTACTAAATGAGTGTGGTAGTGTACACGAATTCGAGATCATAACTATCAATAACATGGCAATCATGATAAATCTAAAATAATAACATCGAAGTACAAATGATTTAACTTGAACATTAACACGTACAGTATGACGCGTTGAAAGGTATTGTCTATATTGTCTTATGTATATTATATGTCTTATTTAAAATAGTTAATTATTAAAATTCAACTGAACGTTTTATCGATATGAGCGATCAATCACACTAATGGCAGGTCCTGAGCAACTTTTTTTATGAATATATGTACAAAGTTATTGTGTTAAGATCGGCGAAGCGGATGATTTAAGCGAATATGCGTGTAGTTGTTCACTAAACCTAGGTTTAATTGCCGTAAAATGAATTAGGATACTGACTTGGAAAAAACATGCTACATTCAGTTGTATTTGTTTAGAAAACTTTTTTTTCTCAAGTCCATAAAAATAATCGTAATTAATTACAAATAGTCGAAAAACCTGCGGCCGTGGAAATTTTTGAACAAGAAAAACATATTCTTATAAACATTTCTGGATGATGATACGACGTATAGGCACTCGATAGTTTTCAAATTTTACATTAAACATATTTCAAAGCTGTTGCACGTTAAAAAAAGAAACACGATGAATTTCATTGATATAAGATAAATTCTCGAGCATCTTAAAATGTACATTGGAATTAATCACTTATTATTTTCATCATAATTATCAGGCGGTCGTCCGTGAGCGCAATTAATTATTTATTTATTTATTTTTATTTATTTATTTATTTATTTGAATAAACGCCTTGTAGGTTCAAGTACAGATTAATAATAAAGTTTACAGAATTTTGAATTACAAAAATGATTTGTGTGATAAGTACATATAATGTGGTACATTGGATCAAAAAGAAAAAGAAAAACATAAATAAGTGAATACAATTATTAACATTTTGGACTGAATTAATGATTTAAATAATGACGTTTTAGATTTGACAGATTATTAAAAAAGAAATCGAAATTTGATGTATTTCCTAATGTTAGGAGTCTATTAAGTGGATTATTTTGTCCATAGTTAGTGCGGTGTGTTTTGATATGGAATGTTGGACATGAGCGGGTATTGTATTGCGGTACGTGAAACGAAATACATTCCAAAAGAGGAGGGCAAGAGATTATACCATTAAGTAATTTATATAAGAAGGATATATCTGACATTTTACGACGGGCTGAAAGTGTATCAAGTTTTAAATTAAATTGTAGGTTTTGAGCTGAAATATCATCAATATTATTCATTAACCTTTTTTTATAACCTATAAAACGAATAAATTTTCTTTGTAATCGTTCAAGTTTTTGTACATGAGAGATCGTAGTAGGATTCCATATAATGGACCCATATTCCAAAATAGGACGTACTAGGGCACAAAAAAGAACTTTAAGACAGTTTATGTCATCAAACGATTTGGTAGACCTAAATAAAAATCCTAGAGTTTTATTAGCCTTAAGACTGATCTGATCGATATGGGTAGAAAATTGGAGGTTTGTTTGAAACGTGACACCGAGATCCTTTATATTATCATATTCTGGCAGAGTATTGTTATCTATAAAATAATTAAATGCAATTTTTGATTTATTTCTATGGAATGATACTTTAGAGCAGTGATGGGCAAAGTACGGCCCGCGGGCCAACTCCGGCCCGCGAAAGAATTTAATCCGGCCCGCCAAGGGTCCATCGACATGTATAGTATATGGCCCCCAAATTATGGTCGCAGAGGTTTTCCAGCATTTCTTACAATTTATAAATTTAATTTTTTTACATTATAATTTTAATTTAGGAAAACAATTACATATGTCTCACACGTCTACCATGGTTGGGCCTTCGAATAAAAGTTAAATTAATTATTATTTAAGGTAACAAGTAATTTGTAACATTTTAGTGTAATTTTGTAGTGTTTTTATAGTATTATGATTAAAAAATTTAACATAAAATGTATTTTTTCTATAACTCTGGCCCTCCTCAAGAATTTCTTAAACTTTGTGGCCCCCCATTAAAAAAGTTTGCCCACCACTGCTTTAGAGCATTTGTTTGCATTTAGGTTTAAACAATTTTTGGTACACCAAGTGGATAGTCTATTTAAGTCATCTTGCAGTAGAAGGCAGTCCTCAAAACGAGAAATAGTATAATACAGTTTAAGATCATCTGCAAAGAGTTTAAATTTACAAAATTTAAAACAATCGTCTATATCAAATAATAATATTAAAAATAACCAAGGGGACAAGTGCCCTCCTTGAGGTAAATATGATGTAAATATATGTAAATATGTAAATATAAATATGATGTAATTATGATGTAAATACCGGTACAGAATAAATTATAGAGTTCACATGGCTATGGGTATATTATAATTTAGTAAATCTAAATTCACCCCGTAGGTCATACTTGGACTAGATTTTTATGCCGGCGTTATTATGACGATCTAACTTAATACAAATAGCGACGCAGAAATCGTAGAGTTACAATTCTCAGTCTACTTCGAAATCACGGAAGTCGACGAGGACGAAGGATGTAAATTCCATAAATGTATAGAGAATATTTTTAGAGTCGAATAAGTTAATACTTTCTTGCAGTACCCGACATCTGACTCATCTATATATCTAATGACCCACGTGATACTTATCTGACCGCCATGAATTCGGTATATTTTTGGACGTGTTATTTTCGCATGAAATTGATAGTGCTGCAATAATAATACTATGTAGGAATTCAAAAACTAAATTATAAAACACCAGGGGTCTACAAAAAATGGCTCCCTGCCCACATCGGAATCTACAACTTTAACGACGTTCCAATATATATTTGGAAATAAAAAAAAAATGATGAGAAAAAATTTGAAACCTGCACTAGAAATCTTTGTAATGTCTTTGTATAGTCTTACATAATTATATATAAAAAAAAAAAAATTAAAAATACTCAACTCGTAGAACTTATGGCCGTTTTGGTGTATAAAATATATTGTTAAGCACCTGAGATGGGATATGTTTGTCATTTTTGAACGAGTAGCGACATAACACGTCCAACGTCAACGTCAGATACTCTCCAACACTGGGCACGAAAGCACCTGGCCAACGTTGGAGGATGTCCGACGGATGTTATATGTGTTTTAATAGCGTTCTTAAATATTCGGCTGCTAGTGCATGACCATAATATTTAGGTTGACCATTCGGTGTACATTATATAATAATAATAATAATAATAATAATAAGCACAGTTGATACGATTGGTTTTTAGCTACCGCCAGATTTGTGATTGTTGCAAGTTCTCGTGTACAACCATGATGCACAACCTTGCGCGGTGATACAGTGTTCACGAATGTAGAACTCATGTTATTTTCAACGGTCCAATAATTGGTATTTCAGATAAATCTAACAGTAGTTATAGTAAACACTTTAGGTATCGACCAATAAATCCTTACGTCAAACTGTCCACAATTATTCTTCGTAGTTCGTATAAAATGTCAATCATATTTATGTAATATGAATTTAGGTTAATAAAATTAATAAAGGTTTTTTTGCTTCTAATTTTTGTAATAATGCCGAGATGATTTGGCTGATGGGAGACGTGATCCACGTGGTATACCTATGGTATCGTCATTATTTTAAGAGGAAATATTTAAAGAACATCCGTTGAGGATCTACAGTAAGGGGGAAAGCGGGAAGTTTTTTTTGATTTTATTGAGTGCTTTTTCTACATTATTTGATAATGCATTTTTAAATCGAAACCGTGATCGTAAATAATTGCATATATTATATTTTACAGTAATTCTTCTGGTAAGAAAACTTTTGTTTTTCAATTTTTATTATATTAATATGTTATTAGTAATATACGAGTATAATACATGTTAATAAACCATTTATGTATTCAATAATACCTTGCCTTTTTATTTTTTAATCTTAATTCGACGGGTTTTGGAGTGAAGAGAATGATAAAAAGGAACTTACGGAAACTAATTAAACTGAAACTACATTTGACACTTAGCACTGTAGGTGTGTGCTTTGTTAACTGTTAAATCGTTCATGATACTGTAAGAAGAATAGAAAAACACACCCGCATGTCAAATATCAGAAGAATTAGAAATACTATGTGGAAGAAAAAAAATAGAAAAATTAAAATATTTTTAGCTTTTGGTATAAATTCACTAATCGTACAATTAAAGACAATATATATACAAAAAAAAAAAAAACTTATAGAACAAAATAACCAGTCTTATGACACATTATTGTTGTAAATTGAAAAGAGGGGAGGTTCATGGAATGATATTCAGGAAAGTTTAAATTTTATTTCGCGAAAAAATAAAAAACAAACCGATTGGAATGTGGATGAAGATACTCTTTTCGGTGAATACAATCATGTAGTTGATGTAGTTAAATGACAATTTATAAGAACGTTGTAGCCTTGTAGGTCACCTGAAAATTGTTAGTTCATTTTTGTTTTTTTTTTACAAACAAATGGTCACCCTAAACCGAACGCTTTCGATTCGTCGGTCACGTTCGGCGAAAAAAAGGACGGTGGTCTTTGGTTTTGTTGTTCGTGTCGATGCTGCGAGGATTGAAAGGTAAACGGGACGGGCAAGTGTTTGTTATTGAGTCCGCCCGGCACGCGGCAAAGGCTGTGTTAACCGGCGTTTCATTGACGTGTTTCGACTGCGTGTAGGCACTAGGCACTAAGGAAAGTGCTCGCAATGAAAAAAGATTTAGGAGGCCTAAAGGTGGTCGTACCGTCGTCGTTCGTTTGCACGGTAAATAATTACGCCATTTATTTTTAGTTACAATTACATTTTGAACCGTCGTACTATTCAATGCTTTATCACCGTCGGGGGGGGGGGGTTGCTTAATTATGTTTATTTTTTTTTAATAAAATCTTAATATGTTTTGAGGTTTAATTAACGTTTTGGAACTGTTGTTATTTACATAGTTTCCATATTATGGTCGGAGAGCGATAGCCAATCGCTTTGCATCCGAGATTTCGAGAAATCGGACGTATAAGTCGAAAAATATTGATCGCCGCATCTCCCACTTGTAAACAATGTACGGTTACAAAACATGTATTACGTAATCAATCGCGGGACACGACGAAACGTTCCGTGAACTATTTAATCCGACGCGTGTCTTGTATGTATTTATTATACGTATGTACGAGCTGCAGACTATGCCGGCTTACTTGCGGCTTAATTATTGCGCACAAAAGCTTCGGAGACTTAAGCCAGGACACAGTTGTGTTAGAAAGCACATGGTACCACGTCATTTTTTCGTCCCCGGTTATTGAGTGGCATCGGGCTCCTTTTCACTGGCAGTCATCGAAAATCGATCCCCTTCCCCCCACGCCTTACCATATATACTAATTAATCACTCGAGGCGGCGCGACAAACTTGTAGTAAAACGTGTACCCCGGGGAAAACACTTCATGAACCGATATTTCTTTTTTACGTTTCGTCTTACACCAAATCGATGCACGCAAACGAACGGGGAAAAATAGTGAAAATACGAAAATGAACGGATTTAGACCGTTGTACGCAGTGTCATCGGAAACCTATAATTGGAGGGGGAAAATAACTGGGTAGCATAGGATTTATGTTAATTATTCTCGTCGAACGTACTTACTACCTACGCGTTGATACGCTGCTTCTGAATTCGATCGTTATTCGAACAAGTGGGCATTTCGCGAACGCCGTACGTTCAACTCGGAATCAGACGAAAAATACATCAAGTGTGTACTCATGAATTAATATTGTAAAATAACTTACGAGCATTTCGATCGATTAAAATGTTGTATAAAAGTGCTTTTACTAATAACTACGCGTTTGGAAATAATAGCGGGTGTGAAGATACCGATTTGACCGTGGACGTGTAATCGTGTCGTTAAAGTTTTCAATGGCGATTTGTTGAAATACCTTGAATACCGGAGGGAGGAACGTATATAATATATAAATATAAATATATGCATATAGTGAACGCGAAAAGAATCATGCATGATAATTATAATAACGTTAGGAGATTTTTGCCGTTAACGATACATAGTAATAGATAATAAACATAATTTTTTATTACGTACATTCGGTTATCGATATTATTTTCTGTCGCGTATTCCCTTAGTTCACTTTTATCGGCTTCATAATGGCACTGTGAACAAGTTCTTCGAGGCCCGAATAAGGAATTATAACCGTTACCAATCTTTGAGGTGATCAATAGGTTAAACAAACTTTGTTGGATTATTAGTTTTCATGAATACAAAATGTTACCAGGAATTTAACTCTTACAACAGTTGGCAGCAAATCAGAAACCAAACATCTGGTGTACAGGAAGTGAACGATCTTCGCAAACAACCGTATAATATAACGAGTATATTTACAATCGCTCTGAATACATTTTATTGAAACGATTGAAGTTTACCTTATTTGTAAAACGTTCCACGACGGATCTCTCCTAAACACTAAAGTACAATAATACCGTATAATTAACGTTGTTAGTGACATTTTCAATTTCCACGGACAAGTCGTGTTGACTAATAATTAATATTATAATAACAATGATAAGACGAAAGTTATGCTACCCGCTGTACTGTACCCCGTCCGGTCGTCCATCGTTCGTGTATTAATTGTGCTCCGTCGGTTTTCACTCGAAACGAGTGCGCGGAATCGAGTCGCAGTTGTAACTTAACGTAGACGTGGGCGGATCGCGTGTGCCGAGCATGCGGATACCCCGTATAACGGAGCTTAACAGCGTGAAAAATGAAAAGTCGAAAACCGAAGAAATCGACGAAAACGTTTATTCGCGAAACGTAATAGTAACGCCGGACGAGAGCGGTGCACAACGTCAACAATGAGTTTTCCCGCCGTCCGACGGTTTCGGAGGGGTTCTTTGTGAGCGCCGTCGGAAAGAACTGTTTACTTCCCGCCATAATGTACCATTCGCACCCGATTGTCCGGCGGCGTAAAATAATAATACAATAAGGGCCGAACAATACGGCTGGGGCGATTTCGATAGGCCTAACACGTTTTAAACGCGTGCGGGGAGGCTCGTGCCCGAACGTGATGTGTGCAGATTCGTACTCGCATTAAACGTAACGGCGACGAGACCCAGCTGCGGGTCGCGGACAATTTATCAAATTTTTCCCAATTCTCTCTTCCACCGTGTAGGTAATTCGTTCGTGCACGACGCGACGGCGCAACTGCATATTGTTTTCTACTTTGATCACTTCGTTTTCCACTCGTGTAACTTCAAACTGTTTGCAGTAGCTCCAGATACGTTTAACAATTTTTTTAATTTTTCACTTTTCTCGACAAAAACAAAATACTACGTTTCACGTTAAAACCATTGTATTCGTTCGTCGTCCGCTCTGCAAAGTGCAAACCTCTATCGGCTTTCAAACATTTTATCGTTGCAAAAATAAACATTAGGTACTATAAAATAAAAGCATTTATTGTTAGTGCCATTTAATTTAAGATTCAAATATCGTTCAAGTGGTCTAGCTGTTATTATTTAAATCACTTATTTAGAAACATTTCTTGATCGTTTTTCATTTGTCCTTTAGTAGAAAAAAATGTTACAGATACTGGTTACAGGCTGTTAGATACAGAAGTGACGTTGAAAAAGTGGTTACTGAAATGATCATTCTTAAATTTGAAATTTGAAAAGACAAATGATCCCATTCAAAAACGATACATGGCTAACAACTCGTTAATGAACGTGTTTACACTAGTTTAGAATATTTTAAATGTTTTAAATTCACAACCAAGACTATCAACTCAAGTCCCCTTATTTGTATATAAGCTAAACTCAAGTTCCCCTATTTTTAAATAAGCTACGAGAAAACTGTGTACAGATATTTTGGCCACTATTGCAGATTGCGAAATACATACTCGTTACTTACATACCATACAAAACAAAAATCAGATTTTCATAATTCTAATACAATACACCATAATTAAATGACCATTAGTCATGTTAAACATTTATTATAAACTCGTCAATATTACAAATTTAATGTTCTCGTACACAAGTTAATCTATATTAAACCTGTTATTGGTGTATACTCGGTGCAAACAGGTATTTGATAAATCTGGATAAACCGATGTTGTGTTGCAGTTTTTTGTGGTACGTAATGTGTATTCTACCGTTTCGGTCGCGATTATAATATGGAAGTAAATGAAAAATAAAAACAAAATAAAATTGTAAAGATCGTAAGCAGATTTATTTTCTTTACTTTTTTTGTGTTTTCTTAAATCTGAAACACCATTCATTACTGGATACTTGGGCTCTTGAGAACTAAAAATAAGTAAGCAAAAGTAAGAAAAAATATAAATACATTTTATAAAACAATTTACTACTAGAAAATAATACTAAAAAGTTCAAAAAATTAAAATATTTATCTTATATTTATAAAAACCTATTGAGTATATACTATAATATGATGCTACAGGGAAATATTATTTTTTTATTCTGTTTGATTTAACTATTTAAAATTTTTGAAATAATTGAAACTGTTTTATAGAGTGAATTATATCCACTTTTCGTATTAATATAATTAACATATTTTAATTTGTGAGCGATTTAAATTTTGAACATTTAATAGTTGCTCCAGAATGTTTTTGTAGTTGGAAAAATAGAAATAGAATAAAAGTATAACAGAATAACAATAATAATAGAATAATTGTAGTTAAATATTGACTCACAAAGGCTTAATTATATTCATTTACTGTGTTTTTAAGCCACGTTAAAATATTAATGATAATATAATTTTTTAATTCACCGAATAAATGATATTTTAAATTCATTGACGGATAATAATTGGGTTGTGACCGAAATACGGTAACATTAGAAGATGGTAAAAAATAAAATAAAACCAAAAAATCGTATGACTGTCGCTTATAATCTACAGTCTGACGTTTCTTGAAAATAATAAAATGGTCTTTCTCAAAATGTCAATTACCGATAAAGTGAAATAAATGTATGATAAACTAAACGTATTCGAAAAATGTATAACTTTTGATCATAATATCGTTGTTGAAAAAAAAAAAACGACGGAACTTGAAAATTGAAACTTCTTAGGAGATACAAGCAATTGGTTACGAAATAAATTATAATTGATTCGCATTATACGGTTTGAAGTTCTAACACTTATGCGACCTCTTATGAATGTTTAACGTACGAGTAATTTGAACAATTATAATATGGGTGATTCATTTTTGTCTCAGTTCTCACGTGAAAATCTAAAATCTAATTTTGGGTGTTCCCGTTTTTATTTTACATTTCAACTAAATCAAATATTTTGGTTAATAGTTATGGAACACATATAACTGTGTATTGACGGTTTTGATGCTTGTTTCAGATCAGTTGTAACTTTAATTTGAAAACGATTTTTCAATACAAACGTTGAAAACTGACAGTTAGGGCTAGGATAGTATATCTTGTAGAGACTAGCATTTTTTTTTTTCATGATTTACAGTATATAATATCTTTTCAAGCATAAAATGTGATCAAGTCATCTACGAGTTCAAATAAATCGTTTTTATATAGGTATTGCATCTTTTTTGTATGTTTTATACTTTCTTAGGTTTGAGGTTATTTTTCAAATTTTAAGTGCATTTTTTATACATTATTCAAATCTGGATAATATTTGTATTTAATTTCATATACATTACATGTTTTCGGTCGGTAGATACATTTGTATCATAAATAATAACGTAATTTTTATAAATATAGTGTGTTAAATTAATATTTTTTAATAATTTTGTACCGAAATAGTAATTAATACATTTTTTTTTTGGGCATTTTCCAGGTTATTTTTAGGTTTATTTTAGGTTTTTGGTCATTAAAATTCTTGCCCTACTCATACTTAAAGGATAGTGTTGGAGTACGATTGTCAAGTACTAATTTGCATAAGTTTATGCTATTAACCGCGCCATTCGTATATGAAGTCGTTAGGTATAAATAAGTCAAGGCTACACACAGTCAGTTCGATTAAGCTATAATTTTAAAAAGTTGCTTTCATCTGACGTTTATTCTTAAATCGATCTCTATGTGGTATGTGAAGATGAACGATGAAAAAAGTTCTAAATCTTGGGAATATCAGTCCTAAACTGCCGTTCCGTCTTTTCGAATCCGAAAGAACATTTAACGTCTCGTAAAACGGCACTGCTTCGTACGTGGACATTTTCTTTTGAAATTTGAAATGTATAGGGTTAAAATGTTAGTAGATTTACCAGTCAATAATAACTCTTTTTCATATTCGCGTAATGGCATGATAATGCTATTAGATGGAAGAAAATCACATGCCGTAGCTATAGTTCGCTTTATTTTCGACTTGCACTACTATATCATGTACACACGTTGTTATGGTGTTTCGAGAAATAATAACGTTATTACTGTCATACCGTCACTTGTTCACGGTGTACATTGTTCAGTGCAAGGACATGCTGAACACATACGACACAAGTGCGCTTAAATTGCACGTTTACCAAAAAGCAAGACATACTTGTCTAATTTATTCAAATCATTAGTAAATATCGGATATTTTCCTACCTAATGGTAAAAAGCATCAATTATAATGATAAAAAAAAAACCTTGGAAAATATAACAAAAACCCGAACAGTTACCGGTACATAAGTATTTTATTTTATGTTTCAAAAAAAATCATATAGTCTGGATCAATAAACCACATAAATTCAACTGAAGCAATTCCACAACACCAATTTTGGTTTTCTAACCTAAATATTCAACCATTCAACAACTCCTCCGTCTAACACAGGGGTGTCAAACCCGAGGCCCACGGGCCGCCATATACGGCCCTTACTTCAATTTCAAAACCATTGATTAATTATAATAATAGTATATATATACTATGAGAAAGAAATTGTTTTAAAAATATAAAACTAAAACATATTAAAAATAAATAAAAATAAAAATATTTCAACTATCTACTCGCTATGGTTAATTTATTAGTAAAATTTATTATTATACAAATGTATGAGAACGACGATCATTTCTATTCATATAAAGTGGCCAAGTCTTTCCAATAAGTTGGATATTTTTTCTATAGAGTGGAAACTATAAAATAATATTATAGTATATGTAAAGAGATTCTAGAGTACTCGCATTCGATCGGTTACAGTGTTAGACGGTTGTAATATTATTATTCGGATTCGGTTTTACGTACGATCTTCTCGTAATATTAACGTTTGACGGATCCAGGTATCAGAACTTGTGTGAATCAAGAAAAAATAATATAGATTTGTTGAAAAATAAACCAATACTTAAAGGTAACACATACTTATTTTACCAATATTTATATGTTATCAGTTTATCACATAAATTTAACTGTTATATCGTATTATCTAAATCAAAGTCCAAAAGTTATGCGTAAAACTTATATTATGTAGGTACGATATTTTTCATTTTTATGTAAAAGGACGTTTAAATAACCTGATTAAAAAAGATATATAATCCTGTATCGCTCACAATCGTGTTATGAAAATAATTTTCCGGAATCGATTATATGCACAATAATTGTTATGTTAATTAATATGTTCTATATTTAGATTTAGTTATTTTTTCTGTAATATTATTAAACAATTTACTGTCATATTGTATCGTGAAGCTACAGCAACGTGGATTTGTTTTAAGTCGCTTAGAAACGATTGGAATTAATTTTGTCATTTTCGACTAGCATTCGTTGATACCTGTGTTGTTTGTTTTTCTATGCACCTTTATAGGCGGCCGTAAAAAGCTAAAGTTTGATTTTGCGAATACACATTTGGCAAGTTTTCGTAAAGTACACTTTGTATATTTAGCTGATCAGAAACTTGCATCGAGATGATCGGCATCCTGAACAAGACCGCCATGGCGGCTGAAGAGATCGAGTAAATCGGGACCGGGTTCGCCAAGAGGTACTACGACGCGCTCATGGGCAAGTCGAATGCATCGGCTTTGCGGCAGTTTTACAACGAAAGGTCGAAGTACGTATTCGTGCAGCCCGGACGTCCGGACTGCGAGATGGAGGGCCTTCTGCTCATCGGAAGGTTCTTGAAGCGGACGCGGTACAACACGTGTGAGGTGACCATTCGATCGGTGGTCACCGCGAGGACGGCACACCCGGCGGAATTCACGGTTTCGTCGGTTTGCGAACTGTCGCGCCCCGGGGGCGACGTCCCGCGGACATTCACACAGTCGTCCGTTGTCAAACGCGTTCCCTGGACCGCCGCCGAGTACCAGATCGCCGTGACGGTGTTCAAGTTTGACGACGGCGCCGTGGACTTTTCGATCCCCATAGCGGTCGGCGACAAGCCTGAAGTGTCGCGTGCAATAGGAACCGGCGCCTCTAGTAAGCTCGTCAACCCTAGGGTGGTTTTCGATAGGAGGGCGAGTGGAAAGCCTAGAGCTATAGGCACGCCGGCGGATCGTGAACTCAACAGTTCCGGTAAGAGATCGACGACCAGATCGACTCTCGCCGGTTCAGGGGTAGTTCTCGACGGGAAAGTCCGCGGCCCGTCAAGTCCACGACGTACTGCGAATAAACTCGCCCGCGGTACAGCAACGGTACCGGAAAAAAGTGTCGCGGGAAAACCAGCTATTGCGATGACGCCGCAACCTGTCGCGAACAACGCGTTAAAAGGTTACGGTTTAGACCTAGTAAAAATGTATTGATAACCGTACAAATGTGTAACGCGTAGATACTGTTTTCTTTTCCTAGTCGTGTCTAAGAAGACCGAAACGCAAACGACCGTCAATAAGACGATCGGTGACAAGAGCCGAAAAGGTGTGAACGACTTACAACGGACAGTGTCAGTGAGGCCCGCTCGCGGAGACAGGATAACTTTTGTTTCTTCCAACCGTTATGGGTGTCTAGCGGCGGTGGACGAAGATTGTCCCTCGGACATCGAAAAGAATTCTGTATACCGTAAGCGTAATGGCGGATTCATATATCACAGCTCCACCAACACATATATAAAAATGGTCACTTATAACTCCAAAAGCTCCGTTCAAATCGAAAACTAACGCAACTCCCATACATATATATATATATTCAGTTTCCTCTAAATTTGAAAACTAAATGATGGATTGAATTTTTATCACAACGATTCATTTCTATATATAAGAGTGTTTTTAGATACTTTGTGTCCTGAAGTTCACATGGAAATAGGATAATTCGCTAGCGTTTTGTGGGGTTTCAATAAGAACAATTATATCTGACATGACTATTGTATTGCTCCGCGAGGAGTGGGTGGGAAGGGGATGGTTAGCAGGGGTCTCGCGGGTTGATACCTGTACTTTTTTTATACATTTCATAGTTTTGTACGATTCACACTAAATGTTAAATAATAATCTTTTAAAAGAGCTTATGAAAATATTTTTATCCAATTTCAAAAATATTTCGCATTTTTCATCATTCCTGTAGGAACAATGGAACATATTATCTATAAATCACTATCTTGACAAGGATTTTGAAGACAGGTCACCGATGCAGAAACTTCGCCTGACCATTTTATTTTTGCCACTTTTAAATTATCACGTTATAAGTTATTTTATGCTATCGGTTTTTATGCATAGGTCACACTCTATACACAACATACTGATATACGAGTAAGGTTCGTTTAGTTTCACTCGAACACTTTTATTTACTTCCCAAACAATAAATATCGGGCTGAGTCACTATTTCAAAGCGCGGTCGGGTTCAGGATACATATAATACAAAGTTATACAATTATTAATTACTAGCTTTAATAATAAATACAACTATATACAGCTTCTAGTGGAGTATCGGGGGAAGCGTTCAATTACGGCCGATCGAAAAAATCCAAGTGTATCAAGAGTACCGCTCCCGAGAGCAAAGAATTGAAAAACAGTCGGGCTGTAGTGCAAGTCCCGGAAGACCAGCATTTCGCCTTGCGAATACCGACGTACAACGTAATGTCTGCGGTGTCGGTCGATACATCGAAGGATTTGCGGAAGAAATCGGAAAGATGCAAGAACATCCCTTCGGCCGTCGCCTCGTCGGAACGTGTGGTCAAGACGTTTGCAAAAAGCGACGAATTGATTGTACGAAAACACGCCGTGAGATTGGTCGGTACAAGGGACTTGGGCCATCGCGAAGGATCGATGGACGACAAGAAAGAAAATAAAAGCGAGAAAAGTGACAATACCGAAATGGTGTGCCGGAATTTGCAGTACGAGCGACCCGATATCGTGCACCAGGTGCACACGCCCAAACGTAATATCCGACGGTTTTCGTAAAATAAACGTCCGCGCTAACGAATATAATAGAACACCCATTAATTAATTAATTGATTTGTTGAAATTTTAAAACGAGCAATTTCTATGATTACAATATTTATTGTTTGAATTCTAGAACGTCCGATTAATCTACAAGTACCGACGGCTTCGGATCAAAACGCTCCAAATGAAAGCAACGGCAGATCGAAGAAATCCAGGAGGAATCGGAAAAACGAACGTCTGCAAACGCAACAAAGGTGGAGGGTCGCACCTCAAGGCCCCAACGAGGTGGTTGTGGCGTAACCAAATTAATCGTACGTTCCTCGACTCGGACGGGGTTGGGCGTTTGTCTAAGAATTCGTCTATCCGATGTTCTTCGACTTTAAATTCAACCCCTTGAAATGGGAACGTCAGGGGTGGCCCACTCCGGAACAACGATTTCTCGTCCAGGATTCATCAATACTTCAACCAGTTTTTTTTATTGTTTACATATAAATAAACTTTCTACCCTTAGATATTGTTAAATACTTATTATTTTCGAAGCATTGATAAATTCGAAAACGCGCAGTCGAATGCAAACAGTTTTAATTTAAAAATTATTTCACGGTATTTCAACATAATACGTTTTGTTGAACGTGGCATCGATAATCAACAGTACATACAGCTGCATGCAAGGCTCTTTTGATCTGTTCTATAACCGAATAAATAAAAAATGGTTTTGAAAAAAAAAAATCCCATACTGGTGCAGCTTTTTTAGACATCGCGCATGCGTTTCACCGCGTTGGGCTTGACTGAATTTCGTAGAAGTCGGTAATTAGTACGCAAGTACTCGCGCGGGGTCCAAGACAATGCTCATACTATTAATAAAGACTATAAAAAACAGACTCGACGAGGGTATCGAACGTATAGAAAAACGTTAACGTACAACGTATTATTTTAAATACGCGTTAAGGACGGTCTCGTCGTCGAATCCTTTATCTATCCGCTCGTGCGGGTTACTAAGCCATCGGACGCGATACGACTCTTGTTCTAGGACGCGACGGATTCGAGGACAATACGATACGTCGATGCTGGTAAACTATGGTTTTGATTTAGGACCCCGGTCATGTCGTGCGGGTACAAAATATGGTCAGCGGTCGAGATTCCGTCGACGCTGGTTTGTTTTTATTTTCGATGTTGTAGTCTTGTACTGACGGGTGGGGGGGGGGGTCGGCGCGGTGTGACTTATTTTATACCAAACTTCTGTTTCTCGCGTTCGGATACGTGTTGTGTAACGACGTCGATGTACATAGGAGGACTGCGTTGAAGAGGAACACGAACAAATAACGCGTGCAGTTTATTGTTCAGCTAGTTATCGCAGATGATTTCTAATTTTCACGGAGACATAACGTTCGAATACAAATTTAATAAACCGAATAAAAGCTTCGCACCATTTGTCGAGAAGAAAAACGGCTATCGCAGAGTGGTCCAACTGTACTTTGGGTGCATCGAGACATTTGTATTTTATAAATTTGTAGTTTATACCTTAGCTTGACATGGTTTTGAACAATACATAGTGACAACGTTGGAAACACTCAAAACCGTAATTACAACAGCAGCAGCAGGGAAAAAATAATTTTTCAAGAAAAGCTTTATGAATGGTATAATACAACCGTTAGGTCATTGTTGTTCCCGATCGAAGCAGTAATGTATTTTATTTAACGTGACATTTTTGGAAATAATGAAAATATCAGATAGTCAAACTAAAACGGTTTACAAAAATCTGTAATCGAACGAAAAGCAATGCGAAATTACCGTACAGTTCTAATTTAATTAAGAAGAAAAGAAAAAAACTAAACACACGTCATCATGATTAAACCAGTTTCACTCGGAGCAGTATAATATGTACTCTCGTTACATTTATACTCAAATTTCGACAACAATTTTTATTTATACGATAAGCTTACTAATCCATATATGAGTTACAAATGCTGTGTTTGTTTATAAAAAGTTACAATGCTGTATATAAATATAACTAACTGATCGCATACGTTAAACAATTGTAGAAAATTAATTTTTAACAAACATTTTTAACGCCTGTCATGTATTCTAAAACATGCCTCTCTGTAATTTCTACAGACATCAATTTACTCAGCACATTTTATCATTCAAGCTTTATTTGATTTAAACCCGAGGTTATTAAAATTCATGATACTACGTAAACGGATTTGTGAGCGAATGCGATAACACTAATGAACAATAAATGGTAATATTGTGACGATGACTAATGTGTTTAGAAATTTACATGAAAATGACGGTTTACAACCAATTTATATTGGGTACTAAACCTATCACATACATTAATTAGTATGATAATGAAATTCTCTCAAATCTTAGACACCCAATAATAGCAATATTTATTTTATTGTTGACCATACCAATTAAAGATAGTACGTTGTTCTATTTACATAGATTATAATACAATTCTAGAAATAAATATGAAAAAAAAAATACAATCATTGGAATCAATTATTCAAACAGAAAATTAATACATATTACAAACTAAAATACTTGACTTTATTAATTATTATCTCCGAAATAAAATAAGCCAACATACGGAAGAAAACAGTTAAGTGTGCTCGAGGAATGCTTATAAAGCACAATCAAGTATTTAATGTAATAACCAAAATAGGGACATGGTGCTGTAGCAGAGTGATCGATTATTTAATCAGGTGGTTTACCAGCCCGATGATTCGGAGTATTTAGTGATTCGATAACACTTGATCCTACACCTTACATATTATTTAGACTTTAAAATTAATCTACATAAGTTAGATATAATATCTTTTGGCGTTTTAGATATCTTCGTAGAAAAAAAAATGCACGTTTATAGGTAGTATATTAAAATTAACTGTAGTAATGATTACCTAGAAATACTACTGATATATATTGTATTGGCTACATGTTAAATAAATCAAAATTAATTGTAATTGTAATCTCAATCAAAGTAATTATACCAGTCTACTACTACAGTGTTGACATTTTACTGTGTTTATATTACTAATGAATCATTTATGTATCGAAACAGACTAACATGTTAATTTACTAATATTAGAAAAAGAGTCAGTCAAATAATCGTTTTACAACATTAGCAAACTAAAATAAATATTTTACTTATTTTATAGAATTTGATTTAAAGTAATTTGTGGTACCTACCCATATCGTTATATTACTTTTAAATACATAATATTTCGCTTATTTATTTTAGCTTAATTAACTATTGGTTTCCAGATATTCATAAAAACGGAAAATCTATGAAAATATTTCATTGGAAAATTAAGTCCGACAAAAAAACTTTCTTACGAACCACTCATCGAACCATTGTCTTTGAACACGGAGTTTGTTTTACGATATTAACTATCGGTTTCAAACTAATATAAATAATTATGAAATATTATATTTATATTGTTTTTTTTTTATTTACCAAGCCAGTCTAGACGAATGCTTACAGGACTGTAAAAAAAAAATTGTTCAAACACTAAACCATTTAAATAGTATTATAACGACGATGAATTCAATATACATGTTATTTTTACGTTGGCAATAAATATTTATTTAAAAATGTTATTAAGTTTGTGCGCTGAAATGTCCGAAAAACGTTGAAAACAACGATTTATTTGACCGCGCAAAATGAGTATTTTAACGGGTAATAAACTCGAACATCGAACTTATATAGTTAAGTATTTGAATTTTACTAAACGTCTTGATGGGCGAATCAATAGTTCATAGGGTATCCATATTCTGGAAATTAATCGTATCCATCTACACTTAAGATACACAATACTATTATAGTTCATGTTAACGATCGGCTTGATAATTACTTTTTGTCCACGGGCATTTCCTGTAAAATATTCTGTTTTCAGAGTATCAAATGAAAACAAGTAAAATTAAAATGGTAAAAACCGGTTGATTATAATCTTATTTGCTCGTCGTCGAAAAATTATGCAAAAAATATTTTTAAAGTTGTGTAGGTATAAAATGATGTTTTCAACTACACCTCGAAAATCCACGACGTCGACTAAAAAGGAGATTGCGTAGAGACCTACTGCTCTAAAAGCCTATGTGTCATTCACCCTTCCTGTTCTCTATCCATATCAAGTCATGGATGAAAACTATTTTTTAATCTATGCTCAAGACAAGTTTTACTAATGAGTAACTGATTATTCCCGAATTTATTTGTTTTATATTGTTACTCGCATCACAATGTTCCTGTACAGATTGTATATTTCTTATTAAAATTAAAAAAAAAAAAAACCTATACATGAGTAATAATCTTTTTACATAGTTCGAAAATAATTCCGTGTCCGTGTACTGAAAATATGTCGTTGATTATTTTTTCAATTAAGTGATTCGATCAGCTGAATGCAAAATAAATTGAGACTTCTTACAAGGTCATTTGTGTTTCCAACGAAGTGCACAAAATTCAAAAATTAATATCAAATTGTTGTGTGCACATTATAGTTTACTGCACGGTGACATGGTTAGGCAAATTAGCTACGTGGGAGACGGTCGGTGTTGGCTCTGAAGTCACGGATGAAAAGAACATGGTTTATTGTTAAAAATACTTTTCGAAATTATTCAGTCGTACATAACCTGATTTCGGACAAGGGCTGTGTGTTTAATGTAAACCAACAACAATCACCTGAATCAATTTTTTTCGGGCGTGTGACTTTCAATACTGTACAATATTTATTTCCATTTTCCCGGGGAAGAGGGCGCGGCGCGGCGGTTCCATTTCCCCTCTTCGTATACATTCTCATTTTTAAGAACGTGCCGTTTAAATTATATCCGTAATATTGAACACCATTCTTCTCGTTCGGTTCTCCGTTTGAATTCGAGATGAGAATCCGGTCCGTGTCCCGCGTGCGCACATTTACACGCCGCCGTACCGCTGTTGTACTTCGACCCGGCCAATGCGCCTCGGAAGTTTTTAATCGAAATCGTCCCGACACACGAATCGCAAAACTTCGAAACAAAAAACCGTTGCCGGCGAATCAAATTAATTAAAACGTTATTCTACCGGTTGGATATAACGATGGACCACTCTAAATTTGATTGTAATGCCGGAATACAAATATACTCGGGAAGCACTGCGGAACGCACTAACGTTATTCAATTATTTTGACGAAGTAATGCTCAACCAGTATAAAATATTGAAATCGCAAAATCATCCTTTATTAATAAAACAGCAGTCACCAAAACACACGTATCGCGGATGGAAACCATTCAAAACCAATAGCTGACGACGTACAGCCATTATTTGACACACACACACTCACGCACGCATTTGTGATATATGTTTAAACTATAAATTTGAACATTGTAGTATTATACAAGCGGGAAACTTGACGAACAATGCACCGAGATGATGGTAGGAATACGAACTTAATGGTTACCATGTATATGGTGACTGCGAACAGTAATGATTCGTTAATCGATTATTAAGTTCATTATTAACACTACCATATAGCTTCTTAATTAACACTGTTCATGGCGAGTATCATATATTTTAATTAAATACCTAATGACTAGGGAACGGATTTGAATGCAAATTGCATTTTTTTCTGAATGTCCGAAAACATTGGTTTCCAAGCAAAAAGTTCATTTCATACATCAAGGAATTAAAAAATGTAACTTTTATTTTGTATTTTTAAGACTTTATTACATTTTTAGAGCATTTTTTGACATTTTCAGTGCATTTTTATGGTTTTTAAATCATTTTTTCGACATCTTTTCATCATTCATTCTAAAAAAAATAAAAATACCTAAATATGTTTTATGTTACGAAATTACCAAATTATTGTTGACACGTGTAGACATAAATATATACATAGTTTACATACAAGTTACAACAGATTATTACCCGCATTAAGGTAAAGATAAGATAAGCTATTTATCTAAATTGTACAGAAGATAATTGAGAGTTAATTTATTAAAGTTTTATTGTATTTAAATATTTTTTATCAGATTTTTCATAGTAATGTGTTTTTTTTATAAGTTTTTAATTCAAAATTGTGTTTTTATTGAATATAAATACATTTTTAAAGTTTTTTAGGGAATTTTTTTAGTGCATTTTTTTGATGTTAAAGCATTTTTTTAAGGCATTAAATCGTATTTTTTTAAGGCATTTTTCTTATTTTTTAGAGCATTTAAATCCGTTCCCTACTAATGACTTATGGAATAATATTTAAATGGAAATTATACTCGACGAACGACGACCGCGTGCGTGATTTTACCGTTTGCAAAAATTACTCGAATCATCTATCATAAAGATGTGTTTACGAGAAAATAACCCTCGGCAATTATATTCAGCTGTATTCAACAGTCAAGATAATCGAGATATTTTTTATCAGCTAGATTCAGATGTGGATTTGTTGTATCAAAATGGCATAAACGCGAGACTACAGTAAAAATGTTGTTACACAACGAACACGTTATTTTTTTTAGGAACATGTTTTCCAAATGTAACTTATTCTTATTTTATTAGTTATAATTTGGTAGTTGCTGAGTAATTGGGAATTATTTTTACTGTACACCCGTGTACAGTGTATCAGTGCGCATGTAAGCTGTACATATTTTATATCGGGTGTATAATACTGTCGTATAATAGTCATATGTGTACTGAAATGTTTTAAACTCATTTTTCTAACTAAATTTAAGGTGCGTTCATTGAAATATTATAAAAAAACTATAATAACTATCAGTTATGTCTACCATAAACTCATCTACTGCGATGTTTCAACCGATTGCGCTCGTGATTACCGACTTTTGTTATTTTGATCTCCAGATTTTCCAATAGAATTTGAAATCATTGTAAATTAGTGTAAGCATGGTTTATTTTGGTCGACGATCAGTATATTAACATTTTAAATTAATTAAATCGTCAAAGAGGTTTGTGTTTTCGTCCCAATTCGAATTGTGAATGACACAATATTGTGTTTCAAAAGTTGTAGTTTATAATATTTTTTCGTAGAATTTAGTTACTACGGGGTCGAAAAATTGCCCTTCTACGAGTTCGTGCGCCGCTCTTAAACTATAATCTTTTTTGGAATTTAATGTTAAAAATAATATTATTATACTTCTAACTGTTAAAGCAATCGGATTTTTCATTGCACTTATAACTTGCTATCATCAATTATATCAATGGTGCGATGTAATTAAACTCCGAATAAATTGTAAGTTATATGATAAAAACAACACGCGTTTATTGTCACGAGAAAATGTTTGTTTTATAACGTACGTTTAAATTTTATTGATTACAATTTTCTCAATCACTAAAATTAAGAATTATCGAAATACTTTTGTTTTCTCTTGCACTCGAGATGAAAATATTTCCGCCGAATAATTAAACAGTTGTTCTTCCGATAGAACGTAACAAATAAACTTTATAAACCTACGGTTTTGAGGATTGAGCTATACGTATTCGAGTATTTCTACGTACAGCTCGATGTTCTCAGTTGACCGAGCAATCACTAATGATATAAAAAGTAACGTTCGTCGGCGTTGCTCACTTAATCTTTTGACGACATTTTACCAACGACGGGTCATGGCGTTTTCATTTCTTCCGGCTGTTCTACGTTTCATTTGCAAAAAATAAAAAACGGACGCGACGCGACGAGGCGAGACCAATTCGATCTCGTCGTGTTGTCCGTACAGTAAGGGTAGTCACTACAGTACAGTCGGTTCTTGAAAATCGACACGTCATATGTGGCTACCGCGGTATATAGTGCCGGATTGACAACCACATGTTTAACCGGAAGTATGTTTAAACATTTCAAACGCACATAGTTTCGTTACACTTTTGTTCAAGAATAAGATTTCATAAGAAATACCGACACTCAAATGATAAGTTATGAGTGAACGACAACATCTGTTCGAGAAAACGACGGGTTATCCAAAAATTAAATTATTCCGGCATGTGGTTTAAACGTCCGGTTTACTCCATAGGCACAACCATTAGCACTCCCAAATTGTTTTCATGTTTGAATATTGATAAATATGAATAAATAATAAATAGTTGTTCCTACAATCCTATCCGTAGTTTCAGTAGTCTTGCAAAACCTATTACATCATTTATGATGATACCCTATATATATATATAATATATATATATATACCCTATATAATAATTATATTATAATTTGACCATTTACGGAACAGTTTTCCGATTTGTCAATTTTATATATTATCATAAAATATTTGACCAGTAAAATTGATACAAATCAAGTTATTTTTGTTTTTGCAGTACAATGTGATAGAGGAATTTTTTTATGTTAATACAGTCTTAAAAATATTATAAATAAAATAATAAGTTTTCTTTTCCGTCAATTAAAAAAATGCATAAATTGTATGAATTGTTGATGTAGATGAAAAGTATAACTCCACATGAAATTTTTCTCTGTACATTAAACGTCGTGTCTTTAGAGCAAAAATATTTATCATGATTAGCACTGGTAGAGTACGTGTTTTTATTATTATATGGTACAATCTACCTGAAAAGCCTAGCTTATCACTCTTTTTTAAATATTATATGGGACAACTGAAAAAAAATTGAAAAATTTACTAAAACATGTGCCTTTTAAAACTGAAAAGTCTCCTTCGTAACATGTTATCAAAAGAAAATATTATACATTTCAGTTATATAATACACATCGAGATGGAATTTTTTTTATTGAATATAAATTTAATTTTCCGAATTCTATATATGAGTAGTTTCTCATTAAACGGAATAATAGTTATTTTATAAAAAAAAAAATTCTTTGTCTCTACTGAAAAATTAAATGTTTGCACGTGGACATTTCCCCCGTCAATCACGATTGTTATGTTTTGTTTTTAAGCATGAATCCAAAATCGGTATGATGACGTACATCGACCACCGGTAAATGTTACCAATAACCACTGTTCTATCAGTTAAAAACCGTTGGGAAAATACCGCAGTCCGAACAGATTTTGAGCCGCATCATAGTGTAATGTTAAATCAATGATAAACCATCGTATTACGGTAACGGTTTTGAACACAGCTCGGCTTATTGTTACGTTTGCACTAGTGATGGGCAGAAGTGACTAATTCCTACAGACATAGTCGGTAGTACCGTGTGACTCATTTAGTTACTCTGTGTGGTAATAATTGGTCGTTTAGTCGACTAATTTTATTAGTAGATTCATTTTATCAGTCTATTGGTCTACTAATTTTTATTCGACTTATTTTTATCATTTCACTTCATTTATGACTTGATTTATTTTTATTGATTGAGAACTAATTTATATTATTAGACTAATTGTTGCTCCACACGTTTGAAGAATTTTTTTTACTCAATATTTTGTATAATACAATTGTATTATCAAGAACTGTTCGGACCAAGACAGTCAAAAATCGAAATGTCAAATGATAACTTAAGAACTTATTTAGGGTATAAAATATTCTTGTAAAACACTAGATTACGTATCTTATAATTTCTTAAAATAGTCGTGTAGTTATCTACACACATTCAGATATTTTACTGAGCTGACATTTTAGCCGAATAATTAGTCACTTAATTTTTTAAGTCGAATTAGTCGACTAATTTCAAACATTTATAAATAGTTGGTCGCTCAAATTTTAGTCGAATAATTAGTCGGTAGTATGTGGAGAAAATCGACTAATGGTCGGTTGTACCAAATAGTCACTTTCAACGATCACTAGTTGCAATACTTAAAATCGGATTACAACGTACCTACCATCTACACAGGAAACACAGACAATGGGCACCGAAATTATCCTGAAAATTTAACATTAATTAAACACACACGACCAGGAAAAAAATTCTTCAGAAATAAAAGCGTTATTCAGTTCAAAAAGGCGCATTGTATAATATTATATTATTTTAATATAATTATTTTTAAAATTGTTATTTCGTGTTGGCTATGAAGAATTCGATACACACTTTTTATTGATATATTATAATATGAATTGTACAACCCTCCATGGTATCATAGATATAAACAGTACGTTATAAAACAGTGTTTCATAGCCGATTTGAAAACGGATTATTTAATAATTACTGGTTGTACGAGTGATTAATTTAACGTTTCAGTTACCTTCATAAAAGTACCACAAGTTTTAATCGAGTGATAAGGACTGTCGTCGAACTATTACGAGTAAGTCTTGTCAGTATTATGAATTTATATTTTTTTTGAAACAGCAAATTAAACAAAACCATCTGTTGACATTATTACAAAGACAAAGAACAAGTCTACAATTCTATCTCAATAATTTACTCCGCCCAAAAGGTACTCGAAACGTTCGATATCTAGGTATAAATCTAAAACACCGACTAACTAGGGCAATCCACCCATATATTTAATGGCTACCTACCGTTCTCGACAACTTCATCACATTCTCATACCACAATACATTAACTTCAGAAAAAAACCTTAGAATACACTGCTCTTCCGCCCCATACGGGCTATACGGATGCCACACTGCAAAAAACCAAATAGTGTTCAAATGAAAATGTCTCAACGGAATAAATTAATGCCAATTCTATGTTTCTAAACATACTCCCAATAAAACCCTTACAACTAAACCACGCAAAACGTTGCCAAAATCTATCAGAAAAGCATACATTCAAATTATCACAACTATCGCAACTCCATAATCTCCAAATCATCAGTAAACTCTTAGATAACCCCAAAAAAACGCCTAAATGAACATAGTGTATAGACCAAATAGATTATTATTTTCCGTCTTTATTAGATACTTTGTCCATATTTAACTATCTGTAAGTTTTCTTACATATTTGAATATTCATCACTCGCACTTTTTGTGAAAAAATTTAACAGATTGTAAAATAATAATTTGAATCATGTTTTAGGTGACAAATTATTTATTAAAAATACTTATTCTTCATACTTATATCTTAAAGTATAAATAAGTTAAAAACTAGAAAAGTATTTTATATAAGTAAAGCAATCTTAGCGAAAAAATACATACTGTGTAGTGTGTATTAAATTATATTTGTTTTTTTTTAGTTTCAGAATAACTTTTGTCAACCGATTTAATAAATATGAATACAGTAAATGAAGTTATGGCAAACGAAGTGACAGGAAGGTACCTCATAGCTTGTTATAACTATAAATAACTAGTATAACTATAAATATTTGTTAATCCTAAACCAACGTCTTTATAACATTATTATCATAAGTATACGTATATATATATATATATATATATATATATATATATATATATATACATTTTACACAAATTGATTATATTGATAACATTGATAAGTTAATTGATCTAAGTTAAATATTTATCCGGAAAAAAGATTAAATAAAAAAAGATGATTATAACATACTTTTTTAAATATAAAGCAAATTTTCATATTTTATGTTGTAATATGATTTCAAACTTATACCACACTTAAGAAAAAAATATTGAAAAAAAAACAATTCCAAACCTTATCTTTAATTTTATGCTCTAATTTTTAATTGTTCATGATTTTATTTTAAAAGATATAACTCAACTTCATCTCATAACCTTATCCGTGGTCTGATTCTTCAATTACGGCTTTCATTAAATAACTTATGGTCTCCATTTAAAAAAATCTCACGAAATTTTCGATAATATACAAAAAATTGTTTTTCTAATAAATGTATAAATTAACTGTAAATCAGCTTATAGTTTTAATATTTTTATAATATAAATATTTAAATTCCACTCCAAATTACTGTTGCTATATTTCAATAGATAGGTTTCAAAAATTCCTATTTAAAATAATTAATGAATAGTTGAGAAAATTTAATTTATATGGGACTAGATTTTAAATTTTAAAGACACTAGATTTTAAACACACTCATAAAATTAATATAGGACCGAACAAGTAGCAGCCACTATGGACGGCCAAAAGAAGAAATGCGCTAAGATATTAGATGAAAAAAAAGGAGATGGGTATGAGGAAATTGTTAATATATTTGTTTTAAATACTAGGTATTTTTAATTTATTGTATTAAATGATTATCAAGTTGATTATTCCGCTATCAATGACAGTATATGTCTTGTTTCGAATCTGATATCTAAAAACTTCTTCAATTTAATTTATGGCTAATTATTTAGGACTAATATAAGCCAAGTGAAAAAATTGAGTAAGAATACGGCAAAAAAACGTAGACGCGCTCAAGAGTTTGAAACAGGCATGAGTGTCCAAGGGTATAAAATTGATTTATATTATTAAAAAAGATCACGTTTTTTTAATTTCTTATTGATTATTATGTTTAGTGAGACTGAAGGTCAACAAGGAAAGTTAATTTGTAACGATTTAATTATTGTTGAAACGACTGCAATGCCAAAGACTACCCTTAAGATATCAAATAGGTACATTGATCAAATCTATGTACACATATCTATTATTCAAACTATTTCAAACCTAACACATACCCCAAATTATGAGTTTCTTTTGTAATACGTTATTGCATACGTTATTTCCGATTTAATTTTTAACTTAATACAAAAATAGTGGTGATGCAAAAGTATGCATTGGAAAACATTCAGAACCAGAATTGCCCATTGAAGAACCTACTAATCACAAAGGTGATCAACCTATGAGAAGTTACGTGGAAGTGTGCAGGGAAACAAAAGTAAAGATTCAAGTATCTTCAAATGGCTCAACAAAAGCAACCATGGCAAAAGGAAATTGGTATGTAATTATTTGTATAAAATACTTTAATTTATATTATCCACAAAATTTCATGAAGTTCTCAGTGTCTGCGCGGTCTTGCACATAAGCCTTATAGTGTACTAACAACTTTTTTTGAATTATTTCAAGTGTACTGAGTGAAATAGATGAGCATCTATTCAACCTTCCAAGAGATGTTCCATTAGCATATTGTATAGCTGAAGATTTGAGAATGGAAGGGGCCATGGGCTCTCAATTTAAGTAAAAATATCTTGCACACACATTTAACATAAAAATAATTTCTTCATTCGCTTCCTAGACGATATTTTGGCGGTATCGGTCAGCTGATAGATCAAAATCTGACCACAGGAAATGTCGGTGTTATCATGAATGATCAAAAAGAGACCGCATTTTACTTAGTAACGAGAAAATTTATGAGTGGTCGTGCGACAATGGAAACACTATCGAACACTTTAAAGTCGCTTCTAGAAAAAATGAAATCACTTAAGTTGACGAAACTGGGCATTCCAAAGATTGGATGTTTATCAGATGGACTTGACTGGCTGGAAGTCAAAAAACTTATCGCCAAAGTCTTTTCCGGGTCGGGCATACAAATAACTGTGTGCGTACCATCAAAAGTAAGTATTATTAGAAACTAACAAATATTTCAATGCATCTAATATCATATTATAAACCTTTCTAAGATATTTTACCAAATACCAAGGCCACAATTAAAAGTGTTTGTCACACCTAAAAACATGCTAGATGTGACTGATAAGATGAGCGATATACTTCTGTTTATCGACCATGAACAATGCCAATTAGAGGGTTGGAAAAATGATTTAGTAGACAAATTGAACATTAAATATCCTACATTCAAAGACAAGTAATTATACTTCGATTGTTTTATGTGCACTAAATACTTTAAAAATGAATAAGTAAAACTGTAAGAAATCCAAAAAAAAATAAAACACTTTAGACGGAGATTCGTGATAAAGACTAAGGCTAATGTGTACATTAATAATGTGTAATGCCTACGAAGTATTTTTAAGCTATTATTTTGCTATGTTTGTCCATAGGCTGATGAAAGATATCAAAGGAAAAGAGTTGAAACCCGGCGACGCAACATTTTACTTAATCAATAAAGAGCGACTTGTTTGCCTTTTTACCAGCCGATCCGCATATTACAGTTCCATAGAAAAAGGAATTATCAACATTAAGAATACAATAAGATGTTATAGGAATTTTGCTATGCAGAGTGGTCCAATAAAGCCAGCGGAAAATTTTAAACACATTTCCCGGACAGTGATGATATTGCGTTCAATTGTCTACAGTTCAGAGCTTTGGTTGTGCGGGGATACCGACCAAACCGTTGAAAAAGCAGTTTACGAAGAATGTTGTCGAAAAATTAATAATGACAATAGACTTTCCTCAAGGCTGACTAATAACAACGAAAGGATAGACAGTGTTGTTAAACGTAACACTTTGACCACAACTTATAAAAAGGGGAAGAAAAGTCAACCCACAAGACAATTGCGATGAGAATAACTCTCGTAAATGAACACAACTACACTTTACATACACACAAACAACTTTTAAAAAGTAGAATTCTTGTTTATACTGGGTAATAATGGTTAAATATAATTTGTATTATATATTTTTATTGGTATAAGACATCAAAAATAAAAATCGAAAATTGGATCATATCAACATGTTATCCGAAAACAAATTTAAAATTTCGATAGAGTTATCGAACAAGGTTTTTGACCGAGAATTTACCTAATTTCAGATGTATCAATTCCAATCAACACAGTTTTGATAAAAACGACCGACAACTGAAGAGGATTAATCTTTTTTTATAATTTATCAATTTATCATGTTTCATTTATCTCAAACATTTTCTGTACCCTTCATATTCAAGAAAATCATTTTCAGGATGTTAAGATTATCAACAGCCGACCGTCTGAAACATCTTCTAAGCGTGGTCCACTATGTGAGTATTACCTGGCCCTCTGACGTCCCGCACACTCTATGTCCTCTAACAAAACCCGATAACATTGTAATTTTTTATTTTCTAATACTTGTCTATTACTTGTTGCGGTAAAATATTTCACTAATGTCAAATCGATATCCAGAAAAAAGTGAAATAAATTTTACCTCAACAGGTAATAGACACAGTTATATTCATTTATAAGCACATTTTTAGCACTTTAGAAAAAAATCAAAAAATATTATAATATCGTACCTAGGTAATATAGGTACTATATTATAATATTTTTAGATCAAATTTAAAATATTTAATTGTGCTTATATATTATCCCCTGTAGTGTCCCTTAAAGTGGATTTAGGCCTGCCTTTCGCGGGGATACCACTATAAAAAAAACGCGCCACGTGTAATACCTCATGCTATTAGTATACAACAATATATTTTGATGGTGTCAACTAATAGCTAAGGTGGTGAGGAAACTTACACGACTCTTTTTCTCAAATTCTCCTCCGGAGCAAGATACTATATTAGTACAATACTGAATACACTACTAGGTAACTATACATTTTTTTTCTGCACGACAATTGATTAAGAATCTTAGAATTTTCTGTGTTAAAAGTTTCAAAATTTGTATTTTAACGAAAAAACACATTTACGTGTAAGTGATGATTTTTGTTTTCGTTTATATTTAAATAGTACAAAGTTTGCAGTTTTTTTTTACGTTTATTATGTAACTATTTTGTTTGAAACCAGGTTGTTATTAAAACGGCATAATAATTTATTTGACAAATCTATAAACCAGTGTTACAGGTTAGGTTAGCCAGAAGAGTTACCCTTGATCATTTACTGGTGAATTATTGACTTTAAAGTGGGATCGTACTATAATAATATAACCCAAAGGTTAAGTATGACATATTCATACGAGCAGGGACTACGCTATGAGTGATTAAAATTTTCAAAAGAGATACTTGAACGAATTTCACTAACTAGGTTTGAACATACAGCGTTTTGAAACGGTAAACAAAAATAACTTATTTTATATTAAATTAATATAGTTATAAAACTACTTTACGGTTTATTTTATACTTTTAATTCAAATAAGTGAGCTAACTCCGTCATAGAATGAAGATTTATTTAGTCAACTAGTACAGTATTATAATTTTTTAGTCTGAAGTCCCACATCGAATCATTGTGATAAGTACGTACTATTTTACAATTCAACAGTAATAATTGACTTACCCGGCCTAGCCCGGTGGATATTTAACTATTTACTATTTTAGATTAGACAAATTGGTATTATTTTGACGTTTAAGTCGATTTAAATATAAAAGAATTGACATAAAGACATGTGTTGGGAGAATGGTGCAAGTTGGTTACACCTTGTAAAATATTTTTACTATGTTTTACTGTATTTTAGTAGATGTTCTATTTTAATGATTAATGATTTCAGCTTAAAAAAAAAAGTATAAATATATGTTTATGCATACATATAAATTTATGTATTTATATATACATTACACAGTGTGTCCGGTTTTAAATGTACCACTACATATCTCAGCCCGATAATCTTAGATTTAAATACGGTTTGCTGCAATAGCTAAGGGGTACTAAAGTGCACATTTAAAGACAAATTTCAAATGTTGAACTCTTGTAGTATGCGCATGCGCAATACAAATTTTTTTTTTAAATTGCAACACCTATTTTTGTCACCGGATATGGATAGATTATTTTATTCTAAGTAATTTTGATCCATTGACCATAGTTCTAAACCTAAAATTGAATGAGTTACAGCTTTTTGAAATTTTAAAATAATTAAATTTTTTCGATTTTACCAAAAACATTACACGCTTTAATTGAGTGATTTTTTCATAGATTTTAATTAAAAATGTGAAGTAGGAAATTAAATAAAAATCACACCGTTACATTGTTTTGACCTATGTTTATTTTTTTTATCAAATAAAATGTTCAAAATTTCCTCCGTTTTTTTCTAAACACAATTCCAGTCGACGACTCATTTCTCTATTGGTTGCTGCCAAAATTTGTTCTTTTGTTAATTGTCTGCACGCTCCGTTATTTTATTTTTTAAATCCTGTAAGTTTGCTGGTGGATCTGCATAAACAACAGTCTTTAAATGGCCCCATAAAAAAGTCTAATGGTGTTAGATCAGGTGACCGTGGGGGCCATTCCACTGGCCCATGAGTTCCCATCCATCGATTTCCAAACATTTAATTTAATTGTTATCTTACAATAATGGAATTATGAGCGGGTGCTCCATCCTGTTGAAAAAATAAGTTTTGACGAAGTAATAAAGGGACATCTTCCAACATCATCGGTAGCAAAGTTAAGAAATCTGAATAACGTCTTCCATTAAGAGTACCGTCATAAAAATGTGGACCTATTAAATTTCTAATTTCACAAACGATATCTACAATAATTATCGAAGTACTAATAATAAAATTAGAAATAATCTACTATTATCAAAGTACTAATAATAAAACTGGAAATAATTCAACAACTTTTATCGCACAATAATAACGCAAATTACAACGTCATTGTCAATTTAGTTGGTAAATTTATTTTTAAATTAATTAAATTTAAATTAGCTATACATTTTTTTTAGGTAATTTTGTATTAAATTATTTAAATGCATTTCATTTTAGTTCAAAAATGATTTACTTTTGTATCAAATTCAAGCGTGTAATGTTTTTGGTAAAATCGAAAAAATTTAATTATTTTAAAATTTCAAAAAGCTGTAACTCATTCAATTTTAGGTTTAGAACTATGGTCAATGGATCAAAATTACTTAGAATAAAATAATCTATCCATATCCGGTGACAAAAATAGGTGTTGCAATTTAAAAAAAAAAAAATTGTATTGTATTTTGTCCTTAAATGTGTACTTTAGTACCCCTTAGCTATTGCAGCAAACCGTATTTCAATCTAAGATTATCGGGCTGAGATATTTAGTGGTACATTTAAAACGGGACACACTGTATATATATATATATATAATATATAGTAGTAATAGTAGTAAGTACATTTGTTGAGGCCTCCAATGATCCATGCACGGGAAAAATCATCTTGAATAAAGTCATCGCATATTAAAAAATCTAAAACTCCAACAATAAAATAATTTTTGTTCAACAAATACTTTTTTTTGTTCTGATCAGATTATAAAATGAAGGCATTACAGTATGGTGAAATGTAATTTTTTTTTCTTGTTATTATTTATTATGAGGTATCATGCAATAGATTTCATCGTAGTTATAGTTAATCATTTTTATTTTAAGTACGTGCTTAGTTGCCGCATATTTTTTGTCAACAGCCGATATAATTCATTATTTATTTATATAAGTCCAAATGCGTTTGTGCTTTTCGACGAAAATATATACTCTGTTTGTACCACAGTAATAATATAAATTTGTAATGCTATCTGTCGTGGCATGGCGTGTATATAAGCAGTGCATGCGTTCGGTGTGCACTTTCGGTTGTTTAACGTTGTCCGTATATTTTATATAAACAAATAAAAACTCATTTGAAGCTATGTTTAAGTTCAATTAATACATAATCATACATCACAATTTTACGTTGATTGTAGTATATAATATAACTGTTGTTCAACAAATAAAATCGTCGGTTTTGGACGTTTCGACCGTAGCAATACAACTTGATGAGGTTACTCAATAAAATGTTCTCTTAACTTCCACAACAATCGCGCGTTCAGGTCAACGATGCATCTTCTATAGATATGAGAACGAGGTCGGACGCGTTAGAGATTCTAAATTCTTTTTCTCATTTTGTGTATAAGGCTATAATTTGGAATTGAGAAATACAATTTAGAATTGACGAATAGTAAAAGGGTTGGTGGAACTGACGTAATATTATAACTATAAAAGTATAAGCAATTTTCAAATTTCTTTCACGACTTTGTTTACAAGTTTAAACACGGATATTAAATTTCAAATTATTCATTGTACTTCGACATCATGATGAAAATAGTGTTATTTACCGTGATTCGGGGACGCCGCGTCAGTTTCAATTTTTTATTATGGATGCTAATATTGAAACTGGCTATTATTATTTTTTTGTCAGGACATTTTTTTATGTGTCATAGTTAATATATTTCATTCAGCAGCACATGATGTACGGATTTAAGGTTTATATAATTAATAATTTAACGGATTTGCTATGATTGTTATTTTTATATAATTATATAACAATGTGGATTATACTGTTATCATAATAACGAAAAAAAGCCGATTTACATAAGTCTTTTACTGTAACGTACACGTTGTGCTTTTCATATTTTCACGGTGGTTGTTGTTGTTCTCCTTCTTATTTTTGATTTCTAGAAAATAACTAAAAACTCAAACCCGCAAAAACAAAGATGAAAACGTCTGAATATGTAATGTAAAATGGAGTTGTGGAAAATAAAACTAAGTCCACAAATTGTCCACGCACAGGATTTATTCCGGACTCCACTATACGATTTTATTTATGAGAACTTTATCTGATGAGTAACTGCTGATTCCTATACAGGTGAAATCTAAGGAAGGATGAAGGGCTTAAGAGCCGTTATTATGTGTTATAATTTTATGGGAATAAAGGATACAATTTCCGCATGGATTCATCAATTCAAAATGAGTACGCCCCATTGGTTTTTAGCAACTAGGTTGAATCACGAGTTGGGTTGTTATATGTACGAGTATGTATATAAAATAAATCCGTCTTTATCATGATATAACACGGTTAACAAGTGCATTGTAATTTGTGACCGTGTACGTTTCCTCACCACCTTAGCATTATTGAAATACGTCTAAGCGTCATTCAAAAGCATGAGGTAATACACGTGGCGCGTTTTTTTTATCGTGGTTTCCCCGTGAAGGCCTAATCCACGTGCTAACTGAGCGGTCATTATTCATGGGACACAATTCAATAGCTTGGTGAAAAATTTGTTAAATTTCAGTTATTCACCAAAACTTTGTTACCAAGCAAAGTTTGACGTGACAAATTCTGATAACCATGTAACAAATAGTTACAAGCTAGTTAAACAACATTTGTGTTTGTCTGGAGTCAATCGGACAAAGCCGAGTGCTCGTTATTGGAATTGCAATTGTAAAAAACGTTAAATCTAAATTTTTAACGTTTTCTTTATACCTATGGTAAAATGTGTAGCTTACACGCCGGTCCTGGACGCCTGTGTCGCGCAAACGACACAGATGTCGCTCCAACCAACCCCACGCCGTGTATCTAAACTTTTTCAAGCTTATTTACCCATGCGTGGCCGGCTTCTCGTAAGATGAACATTATCAGCTCCTAGTGGTAGGCCCACTTGAGTGATCTTGTGAACTTGTCCTATTATCGGTGTAATTGACAAATGACCGGCTTATTGCCGGTTTATTGTCACTTTCTACGGTTCTATATCAACTCTTCATAGATTTGAGAACCGCTCGTGCGTATGTTTCGATTGTCCTTTAAGAACAATCTTTAGAGTACGAATCAAGCATCTCGTCCCTGAGACACCAACGCAACACAGGGCCTCCGTCAGTCGACGTGCTAAACGCAATGTATCTAGTGTGTGAAGAAGTCACTACACAGCTACGAAACTGATCGCCACGAGTGCCCAAACGGTGCATATATGCATCTGGAATGCTCCGTGTCCGGTGAAGAGCTGCGCGGAGAGGTGGCTCGGGACGAGCAAAGTCTGCGCGAGTCTTCCACGGATTGACGACTGTTAAGCGTATGCAGTTCTACCTTCGTTGTCGGTATTTCAGCGATGCTGCCACATTTCAATATAACCTATCGCAATCTCGGCAAGCGCCCGTAACGGTTGCTGTATGGATTGTGCTTTGCGGCGAGGTAAAGCTCGTATATTTCGTGGATTCCGAGGTCCAACAGATAGTTACGACCTTTCCTAACCTATCCGTTAGGACCTGTTGTGCGTTCGAGGGTTTGCACAATACTGGCTTGTAATAGTGAGTATTATCGGCCGTTGAGTATGAACGGTTAATGTTACGTAGACGACGACTCCGACCGTTAGGTTCTGTTACCACCACAGTAGTGTATTTGAGTTGTCTACCGACCACTCGGGCCGATTATTCGTTTGCTTATGGTGGCAGGTATATATTATGTCCTGGCCGGAAAATTAAGGAAAGGCTCTATCAAGATATAAAACGATCTCACCAATATCGGCTGTATTGCTTCATAGATCTCGGGTTACCGTCACACGGCATACCCAATTACTTCTTTGGCAGGCACTGGAGAAAATCATGGATGGGCAGACACCTCGCACTACCAGTTCTTGGTGTTAAGAGTACTCAGGTAATTGCGGGTATTAGAGAAGAAAGTTTGGGTGTGTGATGTAATTAGCATAAAGGAGGTGTTGGTGGTTCAGATGATCCTTGAGACGCTGGATCTATTAAAGGAAATAGAGATTCTTGAGGTACTTTAGCTAACGGTAGATCTATTATGGGCAGTAGAGGTTCTCTCTGAACTTCTATCAACTCTGCATCTAATAAAGAAAATTGGGATGTTGGAGGTGTTTCGGTTGGCGCTTGATCAATTATTGGCTGTGGTGGTGCTTTTTGCACGTCTATCAACTCTAAATCTACCAAAGAAAATTGAGATGTTGGGGGTGTTTCAGTTGGTGCTTGATCTATTATTGGCCGTAGGGGTTCTTTCTGCACTTCTATTAACTCTAAATCTACTGAAGAAAATTGAGATGTTGGCGGGGTTTCGGTTGGTGCTTGATCAACTATTGGCTGTGGGGGTTCTTTCTGCACTTCTATCGACTCTAAATCTACTAAGGGCAATATAGGTTCTTTGGGAACTTCCGGTGCCACTGGTGCTGTAATTGGCAATAGAGGTGATGGTGGTGGCAAAGGGACCACTTGGTCAGCAGTTTTAGTTGCCACACTAGAAATTCTCATATCTGCTCTCCTTGGAATTTTCCTGATATTATTACTATCATGTTTTCTCAATTGTGAGGCCATATCTCTCAGAAGTTCGTTATTGATCGTGTACCTCGGATATTGACCAGGTGGATCAGGAGGTGCTACTTGTGACCTTGGAGGTTTGATTGTTGGTGTTGGAGGTGATGGAGGTGATGGTGGAGGTGATGGTGGTGCTGAAGATGGCATCGGTGGCCCTGGATGAGGTACAGAGTATGGTTGCTGGCTATAATAGTTATGCTCGTTTGTCACTGGCTCGTTTGCTCGTCCGCACTTACACGCACTTGGCTTTATCGTCATTATATGCTGAAGCATATCTTCCAATTTTTTTTCCTCAACTCCTACACATTTAAGTTGTGAAACCGTTAAATTAAACTTCATTATTAACATTACACATGAACTTACTAGTCTTATTTTCAAGTATACACAGTCGCATTTTCAATTTGTCATATTTCCGTGTGTTCTCGGCTTTCACGCTTTCTACGTCCTTACAGTTAGGCATATTTTCTAATCGAATAATATACAGCGTCAGTACTCATTTAGTATATTATATTGTTTTTGAAAATAATGATTTTAACGATATTGTTACTTTCTATAGTACACAAAGTACTCTGGACGTCATTTAAATCATTCTTCACGTTATTTGTTTGATTTATGTGACTTTTGATTTCGATTTTTAATAAGTTGAAATCACTTTTCCTCACACAATGTTTATGTTCATAACCTGAAAATAAGCGATTTATTATGAAAAAAAATAAAAATACATTCAATATAAATATGTTTACGTTCAACAGAGGCTAGTTTCGATTTCAAACAGTTGATTTCTCGAGCCATATTACTGTTCACTTTAACTAGTGACTCTTTTTCAGCTAATAAAGTGCTGACAATATCTTCGAACTTGTCCATTCTCTTATTGATATCCTCGTTAATTGTGTCTGGATTTGCAAGAAGTTAAATTTAAAATTAAATGCACACTTTAATGAAATGGCTTATTAGAATAAGATAATCAAAAACTTACAATTTTCGTTCGGTATTGAATTTAAGACGTTTTTCTTCAATTGATTATGTCTAACGTTTCGAGTTGAGGCCATCGCTGAGTGAGTATCTAAATGAAGAAAACAATTTGCTCCAGCGTTTTAATTGATCGAAATTAGCTATAATAAAACGATGATCTCATACCGTCAGTCTTATTCATTTTTCGTTTCATAACGTTGAATTCATCCTGCAATATGGCCAATTGTTGAGCTAACAACTCATTATTGCCATTTTTAATCGGCTCGAACGCTAAAATGGTCCAGAAACGATTATTGATTGTAGTATATACGCGCTAAATCGAGTTTATATTGCAATTGTTGAACTACAATTCAGACTGCTGTACAAACGAGCCGTAAAAATTGCATTCGACGTTTAAGGCGATTTAAAATTTTAAAATTTTTTCGAAATATAGTCCATAACATTTGAATAAACCTTGGAAATTGTCCTGCCTTCTACCTGCCGGCGCGTGAGCGGCTTTCGACGTCAAGAAGTCACTGGCATCATTCGCCTCGACTGTTTCCGCCCGTCCGTTGCTCTTCGCCCTCTGAGCACTGAAGGTACCGCCATCGGTCATGTCGAACTGCGTAGCCCCGCGGACACGGGCGGACGTCTCCATTTCCGAGCCGACTGAAAACCAACCGAACGGAAACATGTAAATATTTTCGACAGAAAAACGTGTCCGATCGCCCAAAAATTGTGCACGGCCTAAAAGTAACCGCGCAAACAGTGGTTTTACGATTCGCGAAATTACATGAGCACGCGGTCCCGTCCGCGCTCTCCGCGGCACGGTTCCTCCGGCGCCGATGCTCTTCCGTTCCGTCTTCGTGTCCACCGATGATCTGAAACCGTATATAATGCAAGACGCGTCGTTACTTCTCACGGTAATCCTAATCGTTATTTTGCTTTGCCGTAAAGCGAAAGTCGTCATTACTTCGTCGTTCACTCGTCGTCCGTCGCTTTTCAGCCCCATCATCCGTACAACCGTCTTCCAACTGAACCAACCTCCGTTTCCCGCGGTCGTCTCCGCTCCCAAATCTGCCGATAATACCGAATTTGCCATGATGCTCGTGGTGCGGTCGGCAAACGTTCTTAGTTTCGGTAATTAGAGTACCGTACAAACGTATTCGCAATTATCTCCTCACGAGCAATAATGCCGAGCGCGTTGAAGAATAATACGGTATGGTAATATTCGAAAATACAATGCCGTGGAACGCGATGTTATATTATATTCCGTGAAAATATCTGGAAATACGATGTCGATCGAAACAATAAACAAACCCATTTCGTAGTACGACGCGACAAATGCAATTTGTTTATATTGTTTTTCTTTCGAGCCGGCTAATAGAGTTATATTGAACACACACATGGTTGCTGCACATTTATGTTTAACTGCTTTAAAACTGCAATCGTGACAACACCGTAGACATCGCTGTTTGGCCGAAAAATTGTTTCGATGAAATGAATGATTTAAAAAATCGCAACGAATGCTTAAAAAATGATCGAGACACGGCGGTCGGGTGAGGTACAGCCGTACAGTGATGGACGACTGATATTGATAAGTTGGCCATATACGTAAACTTGAAATCAATGTACCATTAGTAACGAGTAGAAGATTTTCGGTTAAGGATCATAAGCCGGCAGTAGCGTATGGCGACTACAGGATGAAAAAAATATATATATTTTTCTACGGCCGAATTAAAGTGTTTTGTATTATATTACAATATTTATACTTAGAAAATTACAGAAAAAAAAACATTAAGAAAATTAACTCAAAAGTCATAAATTACCTATGCTCCTTAGGTACAGAGCAAAATAATATTCATTTACATTGTATTTTATACTGAAAATTCACTAGAAACATCTTTAAAAAAAAATCATCGAAAAGAAATTGCAAAACGTGGTGGATGAACATGTGATAAACGATTTTATAGAACTTTATGAGCTCGTCATCGAAGCATTTTTTGTAATATATAAAAAACATTTAACACATAAGTTTTAGAAGAAACACATGTTTTTTTTTTAATTTAAATAATATAATTATTAATTCATAACTCATAGATATTAATTAGAATATTATAAGCGTACTTACTTTTTATAAAATATGAACACCTCAGAAGAAAAAGTAATCAGCCTCTATATCTAATGACGGCTCATATGATATTTATGTAAGTATGTATCTAATAGCCAGAATGGTCGCACCACATAACCAGCTTTTGAATAAAAATAAAACATAAGTATATGTAACATTTGATTTTATTAATTTAATATTCACAATTACAATTTTTTTTAATGCGATGATTTATCATTTTTTTTAAAGTTAAAGAAAACCGACTCAGTAACTTACTAAATTTCTATACTTAACCAAAATCTTAAATATTTATAATATAATGCTTTTCTATAAATAGTTAGCTTTTGTATAAAGTATAAGAAACTATACCGCTTTACACATGTTTAGAAAACGTTTCATGCATTTATATCAGAATTGTTTGTGTATCTAACACAAAGATTTAAATTTAAAACAATATATGATATATATTCTTTTAATTAGGTAAGCCTTCCACATTTTTGAACAAATGTATGTATTTATTGAAGTATGTTCTAACTTCTTGAAAGTAGTAGAATACTTAAATAATATATGATGATTGGATATTAAAAAAAAAAATGTTCTTTTTCTTTGGGATCATAATTAAAAATTATAATCTAACGAAAATACGATTTTTGACAACACTCTTAGGTAAAATAAACTCGAAGTAAAGAAAATTTGAGATATTATAAAGAGTTCCTAATTTCATTATTATTATTATAAGTGTATCATTAATTTGATGGAGCTTAAAATACGATGCAGCTCATAATAATACATCGATATTTAATCAATTTATATTGTCTTGATTATAATATATACCTTTACGTCCTTCGTTTTTTCCGAAATGTGTGAGTGCATAGTTATACATTTAGTAACAATATATATATATATATATATATTTTTATTACAATAAGTCATTCCTAGCATAATGCTATCTACATCTACGGGTATTTAAGTTACACTGTGTTTGTGGTTTTTTGAACATGATAGGTATTATATGTTATGATGAAGTACTGAAAAGTTCAGGTGGCCCAACATTAAGTGTTTATTTAAACAAGTAGGTCGTGAGGACGTCCACGTCGAAGGCGGCGTTGGATTGGTATAACTAATAACTATATTAATATTAATTATCTAATGTAGTTCACGATGAACTTGTCTTATTATGTTTTATAATTATCACCAAGTTTAGTTTGATAAAAAACGTATCTTGGTACATCTCGGTGTTGTTCGAAAAAATAATCGGGTACATTCGGAGTTCGAGTGTTGTGCAATAGTGCAATCGGTTGCAATTTTATAAAAGAAAATGTGCCGTTTAAAAATCGTTAGAGTCGAGTTCACAGGATAGCATAATCCTACAAACATAATAAACACAATTTCTCGGAACGCCAAAGGTTTTTCTAAAACTAAGGAAAACTGTTTGAAAACTACTCCTCGTATTTTCCCCGAAACGTTTAGCAGTCAACGGTGGAAAAGTCGCCGAGCACAGAAATGTAGTTTTTTTTTCCCGTAACAAAAAAATTTCCGATATAACGCGGCTGCCGGCCGACGGGAAAAATGGGACGAAATAAACCCGTATTCCACTTAACGTCTACCGGACACGCGTCAGACTGGACGTGGCGAGAGAAGGGGAAAAATGTCTACAGCCGTCATTGCGAATCACCCCGGACGCGTCCGCACTAGCCGCCAGGTGCTCGGAGTTGAATTAATAATAACGTGTAATGCGCGTGCACTGCAGGTACTATATAATATTCACCTTTGAGTCTCGGCGAAACGTTCGACGACGTTACCTGTTGTGACCAGTTACCAGAGCAGATGGTTAACCCCGGTTAACCGGAACGCGCGCAATGCACGCGTACGACGACTTGGAAACCAACAGCACGTCGTCAAGTCGTGTCCGCGGCTAAATGTCGTCACCCTCGTCTTAGTGGCTTGTATGTAGCAATGGGATGTTGGGTTTGGGGGATGGGGGCGGTCGGACTCCCTGTTCGGATTTTAACAGTAGTAGTGTTTTCAATGGTTTACACTTTGGAAACAAACACTCCTACCCGAAAAGCACTAATAGCACAGATCGATTATGCGAATGAAATAAAACGGTCTGTACTGCCTCGATTGATAATGTCACTAACTTATTTTCACATCAAGTTACTGATGAACTTTTGTGTTAGTTATTACTATGGCCCGGAAGTTTGCGCGGTAAAAACTAAAAAAAAAAAATATGCACTTAAAATAATTAAAACATGCGCTAAATATGCATTTTTTTGCATTTCTTTTTTTACATTTCAAAAATGTTAACGGTATAAATAATAAGAAAATATGGGGGCAGAGATCAGAATGTAATAAATACGAAATGTGTTGAATTTTTTTATTTACCTCGTGAATAACAGTTTACAACGAGGGATTTTGACAGGTTTTCAAATATATCTAAACGAACGGCCGACATATTTTTATAAATAGAAAAGCTTCGATCCACATCCACCGATGTAATCGGCGCGCACTTGAAATATATGAAATCAGTCCGTCTATTGTTGTTTCTTCTCATACCATGATTTTAGAAATTGTTGACAGTGTGTTAAAACCCTCGTTCTTCTCGATGGTTTGTTGAAATTTATGGTATATTATTAATCTTTTTGAAACTTTTACTTCTTTTAATTTATTTTGGACATTTTCTATGATTTTAGTGGCTTCGTTTAAGGCTGTTTCTCGAGTCACTAAACATATTGATAAGAATATATAGTTTGTGTAAATAAAAATTACATCCAATATTTTTATCACATATTATATTTTTCAGTCACCGACTAGTTTCGAACCCGTTGGGATCCTAGCCTAACCGCGATGCGCCGCCGGTGTTCGTTTAACTGCGCATTTCGCCTTCGAAAACGAAACCCTTCTCGGTACAAAGACCATGGTGGCGGGTGTATTACTCGACGCCGTATTACAATAATATCCGATACGTTGTAACTTCGACGTAGCCGCTGCTGTTTCCACGGAATTTTCATAATTCACTTTGTTTCAAAAATAATTAATACGAGCACATGGTACGTAATGTCATAACATGCTGTGTTGAGACTTATCTAGATGAATATTTAGTAATATTTTGTCTTATTGAGATCAAGGTTTTCAAGTTATCTAAATATTTATCTTAGATAACATTTTTTTTATCCATCAATATTTATCTAGATGAATTTTTTAAATTGAGTTTGTCAGCCATGGGTTTTTCACGCCGTAATTATTTGAGGCGAATTATATATTTGACGCACAACGTATTTTTTTTTTTTTTATTAGAAATAAGTCTTCAACATCTTAGGTCATAAGCCTAGCAAAAGTTTTTAGTGAAGGTAAAAATATAAAAATTTACAAATTATACTGATACTTAATGATTAAAGAAAAATTTTTACATTGTTAAAGCTTGTTAATGCGATTAATTTTAGTTAGAAATGTGTTTATTTTATTGATATTGTTTTCGTTTAGTGCTTCTTCCGTATTCGGGGGTAAGTTGATAAGTTGCTTCTTATGTTCCGGTACTTGCAAAACGTAAATGTTTACTAGCGTGGTCTCTTTTATAATAAATAATATAATATAGGCAGGTAGGCAATTTAATTCACGAGTAGAGTTGCGACATTTTAACTGTTTTAATGGTATTTAGGTAACGGATATATTGGGCATATGGCCCACCTTCAATTGTGCATACGTAATTTGGTATATGTTCCATGAATAAAATATCTATAGACTATAAGTATTAACTTGTAATTTTATAAATTTTCAGTATCATCTCATTAAAAACGTGAATCTAAAAAAAATTATTGAATTATTTTACAAAGAATAATGAATTCTCACTAAACGTTGACTTTTAATTGGAATTGGTACCAGCATAGTCTTCAATACAATATACAGTACTTAATACCAATTAATAACAGTTCGTACATTGTATTTTAAGACCAAAAAGTAGATACATACTGCTAATTGCTTATATTTTTTGACAGTTTTATTTCCAATAATGTAAGTACTTGCATTGTGCACTATAATATCATAATGTGTTACGAGTAATGTACATCAACTTGAAATTATCAAGTCCAAGTCTAAGCGCAGCAAATAGCGCTTAACCCAAATTTCCCCACAAGCAGGAGCGCCAGGTCACGATGTCCGAGAAAATGTATTTATAAATATGTTGAAATATTATTAAATTGATGATTATACTATACAAATACAGAATGAAAAAATTTCGGATAAGCTGATCGAGTTTTAAACATATACGTATATAGGTGGTTAATGAAATTCAATGTACGAGTATGAACTCATATAATACATTTATGATTATATTAATACTAACAGTGAAACATATAATAACTGAGTGCTATCAATATTCACAAGATCTAAAAAATTACAACATTTCACCCAACTTATACGAAGCCCTAGGACCAAATATCGAAAATACATTAAACATGCTAGAATTCCTCAAAAAATCAGATTTATACAACAAAATTTAAACCTACCGTCAAAGAAAATTGTAACATAAATAGCAAATACATATAACAACACAACATAACAAACACCATACAAATATAAATACTGAAATATTTTAACCAACACCATGAAATTCAACCAAAAAAAAAACTAATAACCTTTGTTGTTGATGTTTTTAAAGGTCAAAAAAAAAAAATACATTTATCATTGTGTTTACTTAATATGATTTTAAATGTCTTAGATAATTTGTTTTATTTATTCATCTTTACCTCGATAAAATTTAATTCAGTCATCTTTTATCTTTATCCATATAGAAGATAGATCCATAAAAAAATACTTGTATAATCCCAACACTGAATTAACATCTACACTTTTGTTTGCGTACAACTAGTATTAATCAGTCGATTTACTTGAGGCGAATAACATACGGTCTGTGGTATGTTAGCAACCACACCCTGCACAATGACCACATTAATGCACTTTAAGCTCTTGCCCGTAATTATTATTCAAACTTCCGCGCGCATAACATTCCTAGCACACTAATCTCTAATCTGCCCTCTGATACCGTTTCTGATCATCCACCACAACGTCCGTCCCAAGCGTTACTGGTCTCGCGATACATGCTGTTTTCACTGTAAAATGGCCAAGAAATAGAAAGTTCATAATGTATACCAACTTTATTAGGCAGACTTTCCACCGTGAGGGTTGCCAAAGGACACAGTATACATATGCAATATTGTTACACGTAGGATTGTTAAAAATTATAAAATTATGTTAAATAGTCCTACAAGCTCGTATAATTACAGTTGTTATAAAAAGGTAACATTTCTAATAGGTAGAATAATATTATTGAAGAAGATTTATAGAAAAAATATGGATTTTTTAAAAAATAGAAAAATTGATGGTGAAAAAAAATGACATTCTTAAGAATTGTAATAAGTACTAGTCTTAATTAGTAATAGACAATAGTCATTGTTGGAGCAATGTCAACGGACGCCACCGCGTTCTTGCATGCCACCAACACGCGTGTTGCGCACTCATAGTCAATTTGCTAATTGTATTGCGTTGTGTGTGTGTGTGTGTGTGTGTGTGTGTGTGTGTGTGTGTGTGTGTGTGTGTGTGTGTGTGTGTGTGTGTGTGTGTGTGTGTGTGTGTGTGTGCATGCAGATCGTATATTATGTTTCTATTTTCCTGGCAAAGAAACGAAAATAAAACCGGTAATACACGCGCTGTACACGAGGATATTAATCGCCGTGGTGCAACTGTACTCAGCCGGGTACGAAATGCATATTAAAACGGCATGATAAAATATCATCTATTGTTTTATTTAACGTTCGTGGTACACACATTATTTAATACGAGTATATTATACCCCGAACCTTAGTATGCCATAATACGCAGTATTACAATATTATATCCACCGGCTTACAATGCAAGCGCATACAACATTTCGTTTCGTTTTTTTTTCTTTTATACTTTACAGCGCGCATGTAGTATTATACTCGTAGTGCATTTGCCGGAGTAAAAAAATGCGATTTAATAAAGCAGACTATTAAAAATCGTATTAGTTGTACAGACTATTTATTTATATGTTTTTGAAAAGTCGTTCTTTTTTACTTCTTATGTTCTCTAAAATGAAAAAAAAATCTATGTCATGTAGAATGTGTGATGACGTTATTAATCCTATTCGAGTTTTATATTTTTTTAAATTATTTTCCTTAGTTTAAAGTTTAAAAGCCCGTTTTAATCAGCGAATACAAAATGAAGAAAAACGATAATATGTAGGTTTTGATTTTAAATAATCAAGTATCACAGTTTTCCACGGAAATTCCTTTTACCAATCTTATCCTTGACATTCCAAGGTCATATGGAGATATTAAAAATTGGTATTAATTTATGCTTATAAGAAGAAAGAAACTTAAAAGAAGCAATTTAAATTATACTAAGACAAATAGGTACTATACATTTATAACACAAATAATTGTAGTGATAACATTTTTTATTATTACATCAGTAAATTTAAAAACGAAAAATCATTAAAAATAAATTAAATTCATTTTTATTATTTTCCCATTCATTGATTCATTAAATGTTCATGACACTTAAAAACCACAATATAGAAAACTATTATTAATTAATAAATCATTAATATTTTCCTCCGAATGAATGTGTAACGTATTGAATTGAATTCAGTTTTAATCCATCAACAAGTAACCTAATAAATTAAAAGTTAAACTAATTCAATGAGGTGTTAAACGTTTCAGAAAGAACTTATTAGTTTCCTTTCATGAAAATCATACACATAAATTCACTATGTACATAATTCAAATGGATAACCAAATTACTATTTATCTAATATCTTCTTTGAAAAATTTATTGGTGTAAAGTCATGAATCGGGAAAAAAAATTTTATATCCATTTGATTAAAATTTAGAAGCAAAACAAAGAAACTATTTGAATGACAAGTGATTAGTATGGATTTCATCGTTTTGACTAGTTTGAGGCTCGTTATCAATAAATTTATTTTTGTTGACCGATTGTTTTGACTCAGATATAGTTTCAGCTTCTTTACTGATTTCTGCTTTAACTTTGAGTCGTTGACTTTTTATTCGACCACTTGTCCTTGATAATTTATACAAAAAAAAAAATGATATAAAACATATTACAAGTATTATTCGATATTTAACGAACGCGTTAATTGATCAATGTTAGAACTACATTCAGGCATCGACATCAAGTATAACAATCTATGACCTCTGTTTGTAGTCTAGAACCTATGATTTGTATTGCAGAGAAATGTGGAAAATGAAAGATTACTCAGTTTAATTTATTTTCGAAGAATACAGAATATAACTGACGTGGTCAACATTTTTTTTATTTTTATTTACACCGGTTACCAAACCGTCAACTTGCCAAAATGTGCTAGTAACTATAAATGTATTACTGCAATAATTATTGAAAACTTTTTTTTTCATCCTCATTTCTAAGGTGCTTCAAATATCTGAAACCCTGTTTTCCAGGTGGCAGTGTGGCTACCGAAGGATTTTAAAGGCCTCTACGCGAACCAATTTGCAAAGAACCGTTTATGAATAGGTAGTTTTTTAGTCTGTTGATATACCAACATTAACTGTCGTATAACACGTATAGAGTATACATTTTTTATAGAGATCTAATGTTTTACATTCATTAAGAGATATTATAGTCATACATTTTCAAACTTCACGCGACCCGTGGGAACATGATAATCGTAACATCCGAATCGGTATAGTGTAATATAAATATGAATTTTAATGGATTGTTAACGAAATAGTACATTTTTGGCTATTTATTAAAACACGTTTCGGAATTAAAACGGAAATTGTATTTCATAAAAAATACGTCTGCACATAATATTAATAATTGTACCAGAGCGCTTTCGGGACATTGATAAATAGCGATGTGGCCATTGCTTTTGGAGTAGGAACAATATGTGGGGAAATTCGCTGCAGCAAGCATAATGTGCAATAAGCCCGACGGAGTCCTGACCTACTAAGATCGCATATTTATGCAGAGCCAGGAATCTTTTATGGGTGGTGGGGGGGCTAGTTCCCACAGAAACAAAAATTATTAATTAAAAAAAAAATATAGGAAAATATCTGGAATTGGTAAACAATTATTGTTGGTTATATTTTATTTTGGCGCGCACTGCCTCATATAAAAAAGCAACGAGCTGCCACCGATCGAGTACACCGGCTGTTGGCTCAAATAAATACAGTCAATAATAGGGGCGGGGGTTATAGCCCCTTTAGCACCCCCTTGGCTACGCCTGTGTATTTTTGAGCAGCTTTTCTTCGACGTATCTTACCGTAGTTGATTTTTTATTATCCATAGTACCGTATTGTTGTTGTCTGTGTGGATTTTTTTTTTACATTTTTCAAAAAAATTCGAGTGTATATGATATTTGATAATAATAATAATAATAAGTCAACACGCGTACAAGACATGAATTATGCAGCTGCGAGTTGAGTTTTCAGAAGAATATCTTATGAGCCCTGATGAATGGAAGGTAAATACGTTTTTGTTAGTTATTATTTAAATAAAACCACAGGTACTTTATTTTTATGTTAAGTCTATTTCACGAAATTTGTTCAAAGCCGTTAAATCATCTGCATCTGTATAATTAATAACGTTTCACATTACCGTGTACAAAGTGCACCCTCCGTATTTAAAATTACGAAACGCGTGTGCGTACCACCTACGTATGCACGTTTTATTTCATTTCATAATATTTCGTAAATGGTAATAATTCAAGAGAATATTATACTCTGTGAAGTTTGTACGTGAAATGTTTCTGCTGTGGCATTCGCACGATTGTACAGTTTTAGCGTGTTTTCTTTTGCTGTTTTTGTTTCCACCAGAGCTCAAAACGGTTTTACACATATTTTACTCCATTTATGCAAATGGTATTGTATAATACAGCGTTAATACAATTTACTAATGAGATACTGTAAAGTAACGCGTTTACTATCAAAATAAGATATTATTCCTTCGCGAGTGTTATAAACACAATGACGGACCGGAAACGTCGTCTTCAACGTATACGTCAGGCATGTCAAACACGCGGCCCGCGGCTATCAATATTAATGTGCAAAAAAGAAAATATTAATGTCCTGTTATGACTACTTTAGATTCTTAGAGAATTGTTTATTTGATATACATTATTATTATACTATTATTATACGGTCTTATCTTCTGATGACAAATAATATTCAGAAAAAATTATATGTTTGAAGATCAAATTCGAAAATAGGTTTCAAGATTTCCAATATATTTTAGAAAACGATTTTGCCTTGTTTACGTCTCCTTTTTCAATAGACGCAGTCAATGTTCCAACACGTATACAAATGGAACTTATCGAGATTCAAAATGATTCAAATTTAAAAAATAAATTCAATGAGGTTGGTGTTCCTGATTTTTACAATTTTGTGCCAATACGATATGTGGAAACTCGAAGATTTGCTAGTAAAATTATCTCTAAGTACTGTAGTACTTATCAATACGAGCAACTTTTTTCATTAATGAACAGTAATAAATCATCCGTTAGATCCACATTAACCGACACACATCTAAATGCAGTAATAAAAGTGGCTTCGTCAAATAATATTTCTCCCGAAATTGAAAAGTTGGTGGGAGAAAATAGATGTCAAATATCGTCTAAAAAGAATTATTAATATGTTTTTTTTTGTAATTTATACAACACTTATAGATATTTTCATAAATAATTAGTATGATTTATATTTTATTTAAATTTTAATGTACATTTGTTTTTTAATTTTTTAATTTAGTTGAAATTGCTGTATTCGTGAACATAAAGAATAAAATTGAAAAATGTGTACAAAATATTTATTTTTTCGCTAAATTTTTATGTGCGGCCCAAATAGAAAACTTTTCAATATATTCGGCCCACCTGATACTTTGAGTTTGACATGCCTGGTATACGTAATGTCAATAGTAATAATAATAATAATAATAATAATAATAATAATAATAATAATAATAATAATAATAATAAAATAAATCTACGTGTTTTAATTCTTCGCGATGAACATGTATTTATACAGTTTTCTGCCACATAATACGAAACAAATTACGATACTTTTATCATTGTTTGTATCTTATCACGATAACGTGTACAAATATCACGAAACCGATACTTGTTAGTAAAAAGGATTAGTATGTATTTATTCAAAATTTAAAATTTTACACTTTATATTCAGTAACAGTGACGCAGATTCAACTGTTTTCGCATAATCGTATTACAGTCGTTTGCGTTTTCTAAGACAGTTGATTTTCAAAATGGGTTTGCTTTCGGAATTTTGAATAGTTCTACGAAAACCAAAAATGCATTCACGTAGGGAACAAACCCTTTTACGAGTCATTTGGAACACATATTTACCCGTTTATCCGGAACGATATCTGAGGTAACGTTCGATTTCCGCGAAGTCGCATTACACCGTTTCAACAACGGCGCACCACTACCCCGTAAAATATCGAAATAACAGCGTTTATTTTCAGCTCGGTCGTTACTCGGTAAAATTTTAAGTTATTATCAAAGAACGATCGTGTCAAACGTACGCTGCGGTAATGTTATAATATTACAGCTGAAGACATTAACATACGTGTAGCGTTATTCGGATGTACTTTTTTACTAGTCAAGTTCGGGAAACCGATCCGAAGTATGGGTACCGTTTTCGACCGTTGAATAAATTGTGCGCGACGTCGACTAAGAACATTTTCCTCCAACAGCGCTTTTCCCGATATGAAAACGGCGGCGACTGAAAACCGTGCTTATAGTGCATGTAAGGCTTTCATGTAAGCACACGAGATCTTCACACACGTACACACAGCGTCCGAGTTTTTATCGAGTGTAAAAGTGTGACATGTGAACTGCGCCAGAGTAACATTTTAAAAAGTAATAGCTTATAAGCAAAATTACAAAATTACAAAATATTATCTAGTTCATGCCTTGTGATCGTTACAGCCGCATAATATGAATACAAATATTAGGAAAAACGGACAATACTTCTAGGTGCTGGGTTTATTTTTCTTCATTTTACTCAATTGTTTAGAACAGCGGTTCTCAATCTTTTTAAGGCCGCGACCCCCTATAATGTAACCACAATTTAGAGCGACCTTTTTACTATGATAATATTATGAACTTATAAGAATAATATTGTATTACAACGACAATTTCTGGTCCCAAATTTCATATTATTAATTGTACGTTCTGAACGGCAGTCCTAAACTTTTGAAAATAATGTAATTATCATGATGTTAGATATTTACGAATGCACTTTACTAGTTATTTTATATATTGGCGACCCTAAATAAATTGTTGGCGCCCCTTAAGGGGGTCGTGACCCCCAGCTTGAGAATCGCTGGTTTAGAAAACTGTTGATGAATTCAAAAAATATTTCTTCCCCCCTCCTAAAGTACCAATACCAGACGGAATTTTCTGTCAGAAAAATATCAGGTTTCTATACATCGGAGCAATCATTCTGATCAGGATAAACCAATGCAAAAATCTAAAATAATCACATATTTTCAATAAATACTGTTCAATAATTGGAGTTTCTCCACTAATATAGATTAAATTTATAAAAATTTAAGCTATTTTCTTGGTTTTAGAATTTTGATATTTAAAAGATACATTTAAACTATTAAATTTAAAGTACCTACCTTTGTTTCTATTTGAATTCCTTTTAGTTTTTTCTATAAACAAAAGAAATTACTTGGACGAGTTCAATAAGAGCTAGAATTAAAAAGGAAATATAATTATTCATTGGTGGTTAAAGTTGGCTCTGTTAATGTTTGAGCCCGCATATTCCAAGTGAATACTGCGGGCTTCTTCACTTAAATTTACATATAAATATATATATAGACGAAATAAACATTTCTGTGATATTATTTATTCGGGCACAGTAAGCAATCACATTACATATACCGATTATTTCATAAGAAGCTGGGCGTGGTTTACCTAAATCCTTTTTGATCTGTATTATAGTAGAGTTTACGACTACGGCGCGATTTACGACATCCCTTAATATAATTTGCCGTAGGTAATACCAGTTGTACTGCAGACTGTGTTGCGTATTCAACACCAATGCGATTGTATCAAAATCACATCACGTTGGAGAAAACAGCTGATCGCATTTGCATTACGACGAAGAATAAGTAGACTATTAAATAATTGCACGTGAATATCGGTGTGTTTATTCGGGAGGAGAAAAAATATAGTGACACGCGTGGTCAACATCGTTTCGGAACCCATGCATAGTAAACGTTTTAGTGAATAATTTTGGGCGCGCGTCTATATCGGTCAGTCGAAAAAGTGTAACGAGGACGCGATTCTTGCACTATCAATTATTTCGTCACAGGGACGCAATACATCTAATCGAGATTTTTTTTTCGGACACGAATTCGCCGAACGCGGACTGACGGTCCTGTAAAGGGTTAACGTGCCGTTTCCGGGCTACTGTGACGACGACACCACGATCATGACAATATCATTGTGCCGTATGCGGCGCCGAACGGTGTTTCGACGTGGAGAAAAATGTTGTTTCGTGAAAAACTTCACGAGGAATAAAATCACACTGATCCTCCGCCGCGACATGAGATGTACCTGCTATTATATAAACCCACGACGTAACTTAACTTTTGACGGTCGCATTTTTCATCTACGCGTATAGTAGCCGCAGCTTACGTTGGAGAAAAAAATAAACAATCTCGGTCGGACGACGACGTACTACGATGACGGTAGTGAGGACATCGCAAAAACGGAAAAAAAAAAAAAAACGAAAACCCGGCCGAATCGCGTACGGGGTAAAATAAAAAATACGAAAAAAATGTTCTGCCATTGTTCTAAGATACTCTGCTAGTAGAGCGTCTCGGCCGTGACGACGGGTGTGGGAATCAATTTGGCGGGTAGTTTTTGACGTTGACTTATGAGGCGGAAACGGGCGCGACGTCTCGCGATTTCATTGTGTTTGCGCCGCGCGTGTGACACAAACACGAGCGCGCGCACGTATACGTACACCCTCGCGTGGAAGCATGCACGCGCAAGCACGCACGCGGCCTTACCACCCTCGGCCTCTTCTTGCCCACCCGTTGTCGGTGCACACTCGGTTTATGCTGCTCGACCTCTACCCGCTCGTAAGACAGGAGCACATAATATACGTGCTTGCCATCCATATACTCATATATATATATAGTAGCCTCGTGCTCCTGCATCTAGTCCGTTGCGTCTCATCACTCCGCACCGCCAACTCGCACGAACCGTTGGCAGGCGAATCGGTCGCGGTTTCGCATTAATCTCATTTGTATAGATCCGCCGTTTTCGTCGTATACGTGTAGTACGAGTGTGCCGCGACAGCCTAACACGAGTGCCTGCCTACGCGGGAAATCAGCGGAACCTAGGCGTTCGGACGGAAAAAGTAAAATGTACGTATTACTACCCCATTCGGTCTCGCTGAAGAGTGAAGAGTGACTTGTATGGTATGCCGGTGGCGTGATTACGAAGGCTAGCGCTGGGCGGAACGCGATACGATACGACGATCGCACAGTTCGTGAATAGAAGCATACTCGGACTGTGGGTCCTCCCGAAACACGTCGTTAACCGTTTATACTAAAATAAGTGAAATTAAAGTAATTTTAAAAACAAAGGTGCCAACAAAATAAAGCCGCAATCATATACCTTTTAAATATTTATCACCACAGTGCTAAACAATTTCAGTCGTTTAGAAACTCGATTTCAATCATTTTTAATAATAATAACCACGCACGAGAGATCACTTATTTCATTATGTTGATATAGGGCTTTGATACGAGCAAGTGTAATTTTATCGATTTTTACCAAACTTCAATGGTCCTCTAATTTTTTTTTTTTAGTTATTACGAGTTTTAAAGTATCTACACTTGTAACAGAACACAGTTGGTGTAGATAATTTAATACTCATTATGTATGTACACTCACAAATGTTCATTAACCATCGGCATTATGTATAATGAGATTAATTTGGATATGTTTACACTGGTGACGGATGTAGTTCAACTATCACGGCCAAAAGATAATTTATAATTTAAATTTATAACGTACCCATGTCCTACAACCAATGTGTGTTTTAGCGTTTTACTAGCTTTTGCACGTAAACAAAAATAACCATTACTTGCATAAACGTTTAAAATAAGTAAGTACTTCGTGATTATAATAATGTAAAGCTGAAAACTTAAATAAAAAACCATTTATATACATTTTCATTGATAAAAAATCACCAATATTTTTCGCCCACAGAGCAATATTATAGTAATGTTATAAACAGAAAAATATTTTACATTTATATTATTTATATTTTATGTAAGCTTTAAATTATTTATTAAAAAAATATATATTTTTATTTTTCTGATTATCATTCTTCATTCTTTTTTGTCTTGATTTTCCAAACCACTACTTATTTATTGAACAAAAGAAAGATAAATACATTTTCAAACTGCGATGTATGAGTGAATGAAAATGCTGATGGAAACAACGGATTACAGTATTATTTCATGATTTTTACTTATGAATTGGATTAATATTTCCACTTCTGGGTGCATCTATGTATTTTTAATAATGCGCTGACGTCTTGAACCCATTGTGAGTAATATCTTCAAAATGTAAGTTCACATTGTCGCTGTTCAACTGATTGTTTCCTCGTGTTCGACCGGCTTTAGAATGTACAATAACACTTTTGAAATAATTTAATTTATTTAAAATAATAATATTATACAAGCATTTGCAAAAAAAAAAGGAACAGTTTTTACAATTTTTACATACATAATTTATTTATAAAGATAGTGAAAATGAGTGGTCTAATGACTAACGGTTCATATCGTGAACTGATTTATTTATATTATAATATAATATAGTAAAAAATATAAAAAAAAAATAAAATAATAATAAAAAAAGTTATTATTATAATGTGTTGTAGTAAATTAATTGTCATGTAGCATAAAATCATACATTACTTGATTGAGTTGTAAGGGAAAATTAAAATCGAATTTAGTCGGCCCAATGTGTAAACGGGGAATTCCCCGATCAATGGCTTACATTCTGAATAATGTTGACTTTCAAAACGGATACTTGACTAGATCCCACTGGCACTGGGGCACAGGAAATATTATGTTTTAAATGTGACCGCTACCCACCGTGTTTCTATAAACAATTAGAATATGAGTTATTTTCGTTAAACTTCAAATTAGAGTAGAGTAAAATCGATAAAGCGTACAGTTTGAAAATGTGTTACTTGTGGCAACATTATAATTCTGCTATTGTATTAACTTTGATGTCATCCACCGTTCTCGAAATATGCAGCATTAATTAAGATTCGAATCCCTTTCTACAACGAAGAAGCAGCTCGTATCTTATGCGTCTAATTTAGGCTTTTAGTGTTTTTTTTTTCATCGAAATATTTTTTCGTTACTGCGACAATTTTTTTATATACGTTACACTCGAACGATATTAATTTCGAGGCCTCTGCGAACCCAATTATTTTTTATAGTACACCGTGTCTTTTGTCGCTTTTGTGTTTACCAAATTAAAATATAAATCCAGTATCCCGTACTCGATGCTGTACCCCGGCGTCCCTGCGACAACTCATTATTCACCTGCCGCTGATGGTTAACGGTCCGGGCAACAAACTTGAGAAGTCTAAGCCACTTATTTCCTTTATAAACCTATTCGGCAAAATACAGCAGTAGTAATAATAATAATAATACTCGTAATAATATACGAGCATCGGTACACGCCCTAGGGTTAATCATTTTACAACGATAAGACAACAACAACGACGACGACGACAACATTCCCGTTTAAATTTTATAATATTATCCACGAGGCCATCGAAAACACGGCACAGAAGCACCTTTTAATTTGCAAACAATAGCGGTGGCGACGTCGGAACAATGCTGATATTGTATTATACAAAAGGGACCGGTTCCACCGGAGCTCATTAGGCGTGACGACCCGCGGCGCTGTGTGTAATCAGATCGCCTCAAGTCCTTTATTTTCGCTATCCACCCTCTCATCGCGGCTGTTGAGTGCACATTGCGCTGCACGTTAATCACGCGCCACAAGTGCCCTGTACACGCCGCTGTTCATTTAGCCTTGGTTTTTCTCTCTCTTTCTCCCTCTATCGCACTCCCGTCGTCTCGCATTGTTCCTTATCGTTCACAGGATCACAAATATTGTTCTCGCGTGGTGTCACATAATAATATCCTTGCGCGATCCCTTTTAAATCGTACTTTTGTCGCGCGGCCGTCGTACGTTCACTTTTGGGTCGCACGATGCGCGAGACACCGTAGTACGTCCCTGAAATATGCGGCGCCCGGGGTACAACACCTTTAGCGGACCCCCTCTTCATAAGATTTAACCCGCAACCCTATGGAATTAATGAGCTCATCAGTTGTTTCGGTGAACATAACTTTCATTAGGATTATTTCGGACATCGTCATTGCGCGTCGACTTTAAAACGTATTTTTTTTGTGTTTCTAAATGTCATTTTTAAACCACTTCGAAAAAATCCACGAGCAGCCACTGCGGGGGGGGGGGGGCCCTGGACGTTGTACACGACATCGCGTTACCGGGCTTGTTGTAGAAAATGGAAACGGCGCTCCAATCGATCATCTCTCTTTGTGTGAAAACGATTAGACCTACACGCAATGATTTATAACGTGGCGGATCAAAAGTATGACGATTTATTTCCCTTTTGTTTCCGGAACAATAATAATTAACCGGAAGGAAAAGACCCCGGAACAATGCGACCTTTGGTACTATGGTTGTTTCGGGTAGGTGGATATAACGGTACTGTTTGTATACAAACACATACACACACACACACACACACACACACACACATATACGTGTTATACGAATACCTACGCGTAGGTACGCCTCCGTTCCGCGCGGACTGCATTAGTTCTTCGTCGGCCTTCTCGCCCGCGGAACTTTTAAATCTTATTACCCCGTCGTCCGCACAATACAGCGTGTAGCGGTGCAAAACCGCACATTTTCGTACGATTTATTTGCACACCGGCGGTGCTGCGGTATAATTAAACGCCGGTGCAACAGCAACGTCTCGGGACGCAATAAAAATGTGCCGCGCAGCGTTTAACGAAAGCGTGCAGCGTAACAACATAGTAGTGTAATGCATTACGTATTACTTTAACATAATCATACGAATGTAACGCAGCCGTACGTCCGACTACAATATTAATCGTAGCGAAAACCCCAAGCTTCCTTAACACACGCAATCCTCGAATTATATGTACTATTTTTACTAACCATTAAAGGTTCGCCCGAACCGAAAAGTTATGGCTCGGGAGACGACCAATTATATACTTTAAAAGCGCACAAGCAATAAGGAAAAGTGTGCGGCCATCGATACCAAATTACAGCTATCGGTCGCAAGACATTCGAGTCACGAAAACAACAACCCTCGCAAAAGGCAGACCGGCAGAAGATCAGCTCGAGCAGCATATAGAACGGCTCCGACTCGACACCAAATCAGACGTATCCAGCCATTCAGTGGACAAGCTCTGCCAACAGTTGTTTTTCACGTTGATTTGATTATAAGTGTTAATAAACGAAGTACCGTCCGGCACTCAACAATGGTATGCGTCCAATTGCAGGGGGTTCTGCCGAATTTTAAATTCGGTTAAATTAGGAACAATGTTATGAGACCAATTATATTTTATCCAATACAAAGATTATATTTAACTGTCATTCTTTCAATTTTAATTTTTAAAATTACACTACTTTAGTGGCCGAATTAATTAATTGATTAACTGCCTGGTCACAACGCTCTCCAGATTAAACGCCACCTGATTTCTTCTCGTGGGGTTTTTTGAAATCCGAGGTATTCAAAAATAAGCCGCAAACGTCAGTATAAAGTAAAAAGTATAAAAAAGTAATAAAAAAAAGTAAGCATATGATGGATAGTTACGGTCGGATTCGATGTGAATGCGGTGCAAAGAGTTATTTGCAGTATGCGTAAACGGATAGCCTACGGCATAGAATATTAAGGTAGCCACTCAAGTAATGTTATTTTTAAGAATCAAGATTTTTATTAATTAAAATTATGCAATCTTTGTACTAAACAAAATATAATTTGGTTCATTACTACGTCTCTAACGCTAACAAACCTAAACTAAAATTTGTCAGAACCCACTGCTACACCCTATATTATATTATCATTTTGCACTAGGTAAGGTTGACTAGGATTTTTCAAACTACATTTGCGTTTCGTATGAATCATACCTACGAACAGGGCCGTCGAGAGCTTTTGTAGGTCCCGGGGCTGTTCGATTCTGTGCATCCTTTACTTATATACTTATTTGACCGAGATATAAATACCAATGTAGTACAGTACCAGTGTTTACATTTAATATTACGTGAATAAAAACCAATGTTTGGTTCGATTAAAATATTTTATTAATTGAAGAAAAAATGAAATAATTATGTTTAGTTATATATTAAATAGTTCCTTTTCTGACCTTCTATAAAGCAAAGTCGTTGATAATCCCGTTCAAGTTGATATTTCTAGCCAGTACTAGCTAACACTCTTAATCTTTAGTGCAGTGTTGAATCCAGGCAATATCTTTTTTTTGGGAGGAGATTTATTTTTTGTTCGTGATCATATATTTATTATCAGGAAATGTATTTTATTTATTTATTAGTGTATTTCAATTAATTCAGTACATTAGAAATTTAATTCATAACTTATTATATGGGGCTCCGCAAAACCTACAAATGTCAACCGTATCCAGCGTTTCCAGTCCAAAGTCCTCCGCGCTATAACCAAAGCACCCTTCTACGTATCAAATCATACATTACATAACGACCTAACCATCTCTCCTGTCAACGATGTAGCTAAGACCTTCTACAGACGTTTTAATTTCAACCTACAAAACCACAAAAATCCTTTAATCAAAGAACTTGCGTCTATAAATATACCCGGCAACCCAAAAAAAAGGTTGAAAAGGCGGTGGTGTAGGGACCTATTAGTCTAGACCAATCTAACTCCTTTTGTTCTTCTTTCTATATCTACCTTTGCTATTTCCACTTATCCTTCCTTATGATATTTTCTAACATTGTTTAACATTGTTTAACACTTTTTTTTTTTTTTTTCTCATCTTTAACTGTAAAAGTGCCTTCACTGGGAGGTATCTTTAATCCGTCATTCACGCCATAGCTATCTATTTCATCAATTTCACTTATTGTTCAAACTATGTAACAGATTGTGGAAATATAAATAAAGTAATAAAAAAAAAAAAAACTTATTATATAAATATTTTATAAAAAATTGTTATTTAATTTTATAAAATTCGTTTTGTATGCTAGACCGGGGTGACGAGACCTCCCTCCTGTCCCACCCTCTCTCCAGACAAGCCTACGTATATATTTATATAACTTTTTGAACACCGTTTGATTTGCTCGGAACGAGTTCGCTTTTTGTTCATTTTGTACACTACAAGATTCGAATGCAAACGGCGTATTTTGTTCTACTTCACTGTAATATGAGAAAAAACATATTTGTTTGAGTTTCGTTTTAATCGTCATGCCTTGAGTACGCCGACGCCGCTGTATCACGTGCAGTGCTTCATCATGATCACCATCATCATTAAAAATAACAGACCCATATAGTACGGTTCGTTGAAAGCGCTACTGCAGTTCGTCCTGTGCACAAACAATATATTGTCATACTATTACGAGTGCATATCGACGAACAAACCGATTCGTCGTTACAGGAAACGTTGACAATTTTATTATTTCAGGAGCGTACATCTACACGTGTTCCGAATGATTGTTCAACGTGTTTTCGACGGAATCATAGCTTTATTCTCGGCAATCATTGCGTTTAAAACTGTTACAAACTAGGACAAATGTAATGTTACGACTGCAAGAATGATGCAATAACTACGTTCACGTTAACGTGTTGGTTTTGTAAATTCAGTAAATCGATTATAACAACGGTATATGGTCACAACTGGAACTAGTACGCGTATATGTATTTTTGGTTACTATTTTATTCGGTGTCGGTACTACACTCCATATATTTAAATAAAATATGTATGTATATTTATATATGAAAAATATCAAATAATACGATGACAAGTTTGATGGCACCATAGACTTGTTTATTATTTACTGAATAAGTGTAATTTTCCACTTCTTGTAATAAAAAATCAATTACGGGCATTGTAAAACTCCTTTAATGCGCTATCAATTTGGAATTATGTCAGAATAAACACTTTAAAGTTCGATAAATCGATCGAAAACCCATAATGGCCGTTTCACTGTAATCTGGCTATAGGAGTAAATGTATAAAATATAAATATATAAATAACTTATGTTTATATATATATATATATATATATATATATATATATATATATATATATATATGTATTTGTATATTATATAAATCTGTCAAAACAAAAAAAAGTGTTTTAAAATTTATACCGGGCCATAATGTCGATAAGCACAGAAACGAAAAGTAACTCATATCAATAATATAATATAATGTTAAATGTACAATAATATGTACGTGTGAATAGTAAAATTAATAATATTTTTTTGTTTAAATACGGAGTAAGATAAAACAGCCATTTGACTATGAATGTTCTTCATCTAATAATTTATAAAAGTATAAAAAAAAATATTTTAAGTTATGGCATTTACAATACGTGACAATAATAAAGATTATTATTATTATTCTTGCATTTTGCAACAAAGTATACACCGATGATAACTTTTAATCGAATTATTAGTAATGCAGGAGGAATCTGCATATTTTAACGATTTAAATGCTGCGATGGAAGTATAATTCATTATTAGCTGTACAAATATTTACAGCGTTTTCAAAGGGGTGAGTAATAATATACCGTCTGGTTTTATACTACAAAATGAAAATATAATGCGGTAACCTTTTCTACGCTCAAGTTGAAACGAAATAAACAATTAGCTGTACGTTTAATGTTTAACTTGGTTTAAAAATGTACTTAATTTATACAATTTATTATAATTGACTAAAATAATCAAAATTGATTATTTGTTTTGGAATCGCAAAGGATGTCTACGCGCATAAATATTGTACGTGCCGTTCGAAGGAAAGCAATTTACTTCGTTTTATTTATGTATCTTACATTGTAAATATTTAAAGTGCACTACCATAAATTTGTTAAAAGTTACTGGAATAGTACGAATGCAACAAATATTTAATAATAATAGTCATATATTTTTATACAAATTCTATTTCGATCACTTAGAGCCTTAGAGGTATTCAAGTATTGTAGTACAATATTACAAATAAGTCTATTCGTGTGCACCACCGCCTACACGCAGTGCCGGATTACCCATTAGGCGGAGTAGGCGCCCGCCTTGGGGCCTTACTCATTTAAGGGGCCCCGTGAAAACGAAAAACCACACTATTTTTTATTTAATAATACCTGTATCATATTTACGAGATTATGGAACAAAAGTCAATATGAAATATAAAAATTAAGTTGTAGGTATTTATACGCAGTATTAAAAATAAAATTATTTGGTGGATTTTATCGTCGTGGTAAATAAGTACTTGATAATATTTATCATATATTGATATACGGCGACGGTGGCAGTGACGAAAATAATTACATAACCGTCGTTATCTGTATTTTATTGTATAATTATAGTTATAGTTATTTGTATAAATATCAATTTTAATGGACCACATGGCTACATCATTATTCGTTGTACGTACTATTATAGATAATATATAGCTTTAAGGGGGCTGCAGCACTACATTTTTTCCATACATTTAGACCAATAAGCGAAAGAAAATTAAACATACTTCCAGTAGCTCGATTTCAATTTTGAAAACGGAATTCGATTTGCTTTCCTCTTTTCTAAGTTTACTCGGAAGTGGATTTTTATATATTTAATTTCGTCCCTATCTACAACTAAGTTAAGTATAAGTTTATTTTGAGAAAAATGTAAACTTATTATGCATTATATTATACTAACTAAAAATAAAATCATAAATCTACTTCCGAGCAAACCTAGAAAATAGACTAACGAATATAATCATCTTTTCAAAATCAATATAAGTCGATCAAAACGAGCTGAATTTTCATTTCTCTTTTGGTACTGTTTGCATAAAATTGCTGTCCTAGAGCAGGAGCAAAAGTATTTACTTCGTGTTCATTGACTAGTGCATGCGCGTATGGGCGTTAGAACATTTCTAAGAATCTTAGTAGCCATAGCCACAGTAGTACCCTCATTCCGAACGATTATAAATCAATTAGAGCTAATGACTACGGAAATGAAATAATAATATAAATATATAATATAGTAATAATACTACAAAACAAAACTATTTACACCATTTACTATACACCAAATGCCGCCACGGCGCCACATTAAAAAAATGTTACTTTTTGGTTGATTCCAACTATAGGTACTAACTAGTAACCACATTTGGTATTCTATAGCCGCCAAGTGCCAAGTGGTTATCGATTCCAGTAATATCGAGATTTATTTAATTTATTTATGTTCAAATGAGTGAGTGCAGGTGTAAAAAGTTTTGATCAAAGTTGTCTACGCGGCGGAAAAAACCTCACAATATAAAAAAATGAAAAAAATCGGTTATCAATGAGGTCCCTTCACATGACGTTATTAAACATACATAAATAGATCAACTAAAAATTTATCTGCCGGACCCGATGAAGAATATGGAAATGTAATGAATGATCACGACCCATTGTTGAATTTATCGAATACAGAGTACTCTCAATTAGAAACCACTTTTTTAAATATAATATATTGGAATATCTGTTAAAAGAATTAATAAAAGACAAATTCAAATAAAATATTGGTTAACACAAATTGTTGGGTCTTGTTTAATTCTAAAATTCTATTTATATCTATTGTCTCAATATTTATTATATAGTTTGTTTTTATTTATGATATAACTTTAGTTATAGACTATAGTACCTACTATATTATATTTTTTTTTTTTATTAAATTTAAGTCCGCGGCAGCTATGGCCATTGGACTGATATGGGTTGCATATTATATTATTGAATCGTGAAAACGAATGATACCATACGAGGTCGTGCAAATTAATATAATCATATTATAAATAAAATGTTCATTTTGATTATTATCGTAGTTCCGAGAATTCGTATTTTAGTCGATTAGCGATGGCGCGATAAACACGATAATGGATTACACACACTAATGTTCGTTTATTACTCACACATTGACACAACCCAAATATCAATGCAATATGAAATGCCTAAATATTACTCCTTAAAACATGCTACGCTCCAGCCCCCTTAATCATTTTATTTGATATCTATCACTTGAGAGAAGTATCGTATCGAGTTCTGTCAAATTGCTAAATTTTTGTGCTTTGAAAGGTAAGTTTTTAGTTTTTACACACGCGCGTTCATAACGCCTCGAGTGTAACTAGCTTTATTATTTTATATAATATACAGTAAACTGTCGATTATCAGTGGTTTTCTGTGCAGAGTAGACTTTGAAATCCCGTACTTTTTCTCTGCGTCCCGAAAAGTTATTTTTTTGTCCTTAATTCTATTCTATTACGGCTTTTTTTAAAGTTTCTACCGAATTATTTTGATACGGTTTTCCACCAACTTTTTTAACATATTTTCCCATTTCGAATCTTAATAATAAATACCTACCTAGAGAGTGAAGTGTCCCAAGTAACCCGGTTTGACGGTAATGAATGAAAGCAATATACATTTTTTATGTATTATTCAATCTAGGTATGCTTCTATAAAATATAACTTTTGTTTTTCTAAAATATTAGAATCCAAGATGAAAAGGTATCAAAGTGGTGCAGAAAAAAAGAAGAAAAAACAAGAGAAATTAATGAAACTTGATTTAGAAATTATTTATTAATATTAGTTTGTTATTATTAAAGTTGTTTATTTTAACTATAGGGTAGCAAAGTTAAAGATGTATGTAAAAAATAATTTTTTTGGGGCCCAAAATTTATTAATTGCCTAGGGGCCCACCAATGTTTAATCCGGCACTGCCTACACGTACACTCGTAGAAGTTGATTGGGCACCGAGTATTACATTAATACAACGTATTGTAGATACGAGAAAAACTACGTTACATTTACTGGGTCTTAGAAGCTATTTGATCGACGGATTTACCATGCGTCCGAAAGCTGTACACAATATTGTGTTCTACGCACGTGTTACCGCAACTGGACCGTTACCCTTTATTTTTCACTCGTAGACGACTTTTTTTATTATCTATTAAACAACACCGATACTGATATTGCTTTTCTACCGTGTTTTTTTTTTTAAATATAGAAAAATGTTAAGGCGTTAATAATTTGCAAAATAATTCACAGAAAGTTCGGTTCGTCACAGATGAGTACACTTCACGGGCAGAACTTTCGCTTATGATAATAGTGTTTTTCAAGCAGACGTTTGCCACATCCAAAACGGAATTTTGGTCAACAGTTTTCAACCCTTCTAACGAGCGTCCATTATTCCTTAGAGCCCGATTTATCGGTTGGTTATTTTTTTTATTGTTGTTATAATTACATAACTATTATTATTTCAACCATTGGTATTCCTTTAAAAGGCCACTATGAACTTGTTCAATTAGAACCGCACACAAAGGGGGGAAAAATGTGTAATTAAAAGCGAAACTTTGCAGTAAAAAACATATGGTAACTTTTCAGATGGTTTCAGAATCGGTGGCGCCGCTATATTTCCCGTAACAATAACCGGGTAACGGCGGGTCTCGATTATTGTATTCTTGAGGGATTTGGCAAACGCTTTTGTGTCTTTAGCCAAAAAAAAAAAAAAAAAATAGAAAAAATAAAATAAAATGTTTTTCGCGCGATATCACTATTCTTCCGCTTCGACCGTGCGTGCATGTTTTTGACTTTTTTGAAGGACAACGGTTTCGTTCGAGATATAATATGTGCGCGCGCTCTCGACTTTCCGCGTCCAAGTCATTTTTATACCGAGTCGTAGTAAAATAATATCCCTATAGCTTGGGGCGTGTGCCATGATGTTTGGCTTTTATTTCACGCACAGCGGAAACAATTTGCACATCCTACGCCACAGAAAACGAACTAATTGTCCTTGGAAGAAAGTTTTCCGATATTATCGCGTGTGCGACTCAACGGGCACGTGATAGTAAAAACACTATACATCAAAGAACTTTCTCAACGAAAACGGTTATAAATAGTAAATGGAATAACACTCGTCATCCAACTGTCTTGGTCACGAATAGTTTGAAGTTCCCAAGCTATACGTATTTTATCATTTATTATTACATTCCATATTCATGAGTTTTTTCTTCATATATGCCATCGATACGTTTGTGTGTTGCGCACATTATCACCGACCCGTCTACCCAAATATGTACATAGCATGATTTGCTATTATCCCTATCGCGTGATGACAGTGCAACTAGCTTACAACACTATTTAATATTATAATTTAAAATACTGCAGTTTGATTGCATGTATTCACGAGTTCACGCGTTTCGCAGTCCTTGCACATTATTTTAATGGTTTTGAAAACAAAATATACTCAAACTTACCCAAATAATTATCGTAGTTAAAAAATTATTCATTTTCGACAAGTTTCAAATAACTGATTATTATATAAGTTGACATTTTCATTAAAAATTCAACTTCTGGGTTCTGTTTAAAGTAAAATATTTACAATTTCATTTGAATATTAGTAAATGGTTAAAACTGCCCTATATTTTTTTTTGTTAATATTTTGAATTTGTTTCACTTGGGCTTACAGGTTTCCGTTTCGAAATGATCGTATGGTTAAAAAGTTTAAGTTCTTGAGTGGCTTTTTATAAATAAATAATAATTTAAGTAGTAATGTATACAATGTACACAAATCAAATTTAAAAAAGGGGGTCCAAAGAATACACGTTTTGAAATGAAAGAATTATGTGGAATTAGGAAGATTAGACGATATTCACTTCGAAAGTTGTTGTACGATAGATGAAAACAACACAAACTTCCGAGAAGAAACAACCTTTTAAAAAGGAAACAATGAAGAACAACCACTATCCAATACCGTGAGCCCATTTACCTTCAAGGAAATACAATGAATTATAAATATTCACCCAAAGACTTCGACGGGTCGTTTATCATAACCGAGTGATGAAATGGTGATGTTTCCGCCGTAATCGGTTAGGTCTGTGCAACGGCTACGACCGTTAACTATAGGCTACTTCACCAGAATCTGAATTCAAAATCAATAAAACATATTTTATGTGTGTAAATGAGTCGTTATATTTTGTCCGAACTCTACAAGATAGTATTATACCACTACGCTCTGTATATAATTGATATTGAATAATTAATAATCAATCAATTATTGCAATGTAACGCAATAATAATATACTAGCCAAAATATAAAAAAAAAACAATTTTAAGTATAATATTATAACCGTAGAGGACGGTGTACTTATGGAAACCAAATATTATCCTGTCCGAAGATTTGGAAATCAACAGTTTGAAAGTATCTAAAGTGTTCTTAGATTTTTCTAATCACACCACATCTACTACGTGACCAGTTTTGCATTTGATATTCCACTTCACGTCATACTACGCGATTCACATAAAAGATGTTTGTGTTCTTCGTTATCGCGGTGGTTATGCAGCTACATTCGGTCGTCTGGAGCCGACCTATACGTAACTTAAATCACATGACGTAGCTACGATGTGCCTGTAAAATATAACTACATCCACTGGACGTAACTTTTTCAGCGACCAGAAAACCCGTTGAATTGGAAGCGACCAACGGTTTGCATTGGTACGAAGAGATCAACTACAACAATCCCGTGGCCGAGGTGATCACGATGGTCCATTCGTCCTATGGTGTGTTCAGAGATCCTGTCGAAGTGTTAGGTAACGTTACGGCTTCATTGACGAATATTTCCGACTCGAGATGCATTCGTAGATGCTTTCCACCTCGTCCTCCCATGTTCCGAACGAACGCGTTTCCGACCTATTACAAGGTGTTTAACAACATTCGTGCGTACTCGTACTTTGTTTTTTCTCCGATGCAGGCCCCTCGTTTCCCGTGAGCAAGACCATAAACACTTGCGAGCTACACATAACGCTGCAAGCGGACTTGGTGGTGGAAATACAGCTCACGGAAAGAGGCCGTAAGGTGTGCAGGGACGTGTGCGACCGGTACATGAATAACGTGATCACCGACGGGCCCGCGAACGTGACGCTGTCGCAGGACTACTGCGATCACTCGACCAATGACAGTGGCGTGACGATCGAGGACGTCGACTTGTTGACTACGTGCATTTGCGCGTACAACGTGCGGTACGACAGTTGGACGTCGGTAATCGTGCACTCGTTCCAGGTTAACTCCGAAGGACACATGAAAGTGTGTATGCAGCCGTGCCGGAATCCATCACGCGAGAAGCTGAGAGGAAACTAGAAGATTTGAAATTCTTCTATTTTTTTTAAAGCTCCGAAAAGTCACTAACCTCTGGATTATTTTCGTTAAATCGTTTAAATTAAATATAATACATCGGTGCTTGTGTTACCGTGGAGGAAAATGGGTGAGGGTGGGTTAAATACATTCTTGCTCCTCTTCTTAATCCAAAGATTGAATAAATCGAAACTTCAAGCGACTTTGAAAAAAATTCGAGGTATCAATAATTGCAAGTTAAAGAAGTACGAGTCACTCAAGTTCCACTGCATATATAATATAACATCATTAATCGGGTAACCAGCTATAACCAACTTTATATTTAATGTTTATAAATAAATAATAATGTAAATAAATAATACATTTCATTTTTATTTGATTTTATAAGATTTATTAATTTAACAGATATGTTAAACGAGAAAAAGTATTTTTACTATTGATAAAAAAATAGTATTACAGTATATATAGTTATATAACACCATGTACATTGTACACTGTACATGACGAAATTCACCATACATTATTTTCTCATAACAATTAAAAAAATGGGAGAGTCCTGCATCAACATTTTTAAATTTAAAAAATAAGGACCACCCTAATGTACAGTAAATAATTGGTAAAACGGTTTAGGAAAACTCGTAAACGTGCCGTCATCTAACGAAACCGACATAAATTAATTTTTGTCTTTTAGTGTGTTTGTCTCTGTTGAAAATGCTACAATATTGTTGTCAGAACTATTTATTATTAAAAATTCTTCATCCATATTAGTTTTAATTGCAGCTACACTTGTCAGTGCTATATGTTATCCACCTAAGTTTTTCGATAGTTTTACAATTTCACTTGCAAATTATGAACATTTTTTTTTTTTCGTAAACCCGTCTAGACGTACTGCGCGCGAAACTCGAACTTACCGCTGTGAAGCCACTGACGCAATTCGGTCTTACCACTAAAAAACTGCGCATGCTACTCGTTTGTGTTAAGATTTTTTTTTTTCGCACGCAATTCGGATGCAGTCTTGTTATTACGATCTGGTTTGTACCATCAGTTATACGTGTATGCATATTTCAGGGTACTCTACGAGGAGTTAACGGGTCATTGGTATACATACCATACACAACATCAAGTCGTGATAATATTACGAATACACGGACGCCATATTGTTACCTATATACAATTTTCTTGTGTACGGCATCATGTTGTTCTTAAGTGAAACATTTGTCTTAACGGTTAAATATTTTGAGTATTCCAGCGTACACGTGTTTGATTTCATTAATTCAATATGTAGATAATACTGGCGAGTTATTGGCGACTTCGACGAGCGGTTAGTCGTGGAGGACGTATAGCGTTAATCTAGACTTGGCGTTATCAGTTTATCACTATGGACCAGTGGTTCTTAAACCCTTGGTCTGCGGCCTATTTTTTTATCTATTGAATATTATTTAAAGTTGTGATGATGGTGGTCTTCACTGTATTTTGTATAAAAAGATATGTCTCAAGCGTATACTGTGTACTAGCACTAATTCACATAAACTCTCCAAATTTAACATCAAGGTCCACGTCCACATTCTGTATTCCTACTTGCAAACGTAACTATTGTCTTTTCACACTTAAACCGAATTAACTGTAGGTAACAAGCTTAAGAATTATGATTTTTTTCTTTCACTCTCTCGCTCGGATGTTGAAACATTGTTTGGACACTAGTATTATCTTATTGTTCATAGTTCTAATAAAGTTTGAAACTTTATATTTAAATATTTTTTTTTTTAGTTTATTTTATAACTTTTAATTTTGTGTTAAATGTTTTATTTAGTCGCTCCATGTCATCTAACTTTACAATGTGTACTGGAATAACTCATCATGTACTTTTATCTCTGTACTCTATGCCCATCGGGCGTCTACAAATAAACACAAATACAGTACAATACAATACAGCTTTCGTGCACCGAGCTTTGAATAGATATCTGGATCGGAAGTCCTCACAGGTTCACGACCCGAAAGCGGGCCACGATTACACTTTCGGAGGATCCCGTTCCATTTCAAAATGTGTGAATTTATTTTATTACAAAAACACGTATTACTGTAAACACGCATTAATCACACGTGTACGTGAAAAAGAAGAAAATATCTTGGGTGTAAGTACGAGTATTGTAACAGTATTTTCCAAGTTTGCATAACATAGGAACATTTATTAATTTTCGTTTTATTTAGTTTTAAACGCAAAATAATGAAAAAAAAGCACATTAATTGCTGCATTCAAAGTTAAAAAAAAATTCCAAAATGTGTCGAACCACAAAAAGGTTTGGGATCTTTTGATCTAGAGTCTAGAGTTCTAGACCATTCAGGGTGTTACGGTGGGTCGATCTCATTATAGGGTCGTTGTACAAGAACCTGCGATAACGGTGTATACTGAAAACGGCTACATTACCCGTCCAAAGATAATAATAATAACAATAATATCTTCGTTCACGGGATGTTAAATCTTCAACATTCGCAGATGATTGCCCACGTTTCACTTCACACCCGTGGTAAGTACACGTTTATAGACCACTTTGGGGGTCGGCGACTGTAGTACATTATCAGCCCGGCGAAGGGATTCGAACGCCACGATCGTGCGTACACGACAGGGAAACCGCGATCCCAAATCATGCGCAGGCACGTAACCGCGTTCGAGTGCATCAACCTATCCCGGTCAGGTTTGAGGTCCCTCGCCGGGAAGTGGGCGGGAAGTGAAATCGAACTGAGAGAAATAACATTATTTCATATCGCTCTGCGAGGGATTCGATAGCCCTGCACAGAACGGCCGGGTTTAAGCGTAAGCCGAGCTTAGTGCCGCGGTCGCGAGGGGTGGGGGTGGGGGTCCATACGTTGTTTCCGGAGGAGATACGCGCCGTGTTATTGTTTTATTACACAGGGATGCATGCGTACGAGTATACGTGCTCGCTACGCGACGTGGTCTGCACCCGAGCGCGACAAATAAATAGAAATATTTCCTATTCAAATTTCACCTAATCTACGTAATACGGGGTTAGAGAGGGGGAGGGATGCCCACGGGGACATGTTATGTTAACTAATTATTGTGATATCCTTTGTTTTTGTCGATAAAAATGTTCAGATCCATCTTTTCCAGTTCCCGTGCGGAAAAGCGAAATCGCTATTAGTTCCAAACCGACGTATGCGTTGTACAGAAAACGCATCACTTGAACGACAAACTATATGACTGTTGGTATAACCTCGCTGCAGATCTAGGAGGAGCAGCACCGCAGTGCTCGGTGTTTCCTACAAGTCGACGACGTAACCGTCTATCGTCAACTCTTCAAATTGAATATTGTACTTGTCTCGCAGCAATATTCCACTGTCCAGTTATACATCGTTCGGTTTCATTTCGGTCGTGTGTTTGTTTCGCGTAGCCGTATGTCAACTGTAAGTCTCGCAAAAGTTTCCGAATAAAATAAATTCTAAACACGAACACGAGACGGAACGAAGAACAAAACGCAAGCGGTACATTTCGACATCTCATGTTTGGTATATCTTAAACAAATAATATTTTTATTTTTTTTTTAAATAAATTCGCAGTTTTACCGTGCAGCTTCCGATGTCGTCGCCGAAAGAAATAGTTCTTCACTTGAGAAACATAATAATTTATGGATCCGTAACTCTTAAGGTCTTCCAAAGTTTTCAGTGACGTTTCGAACGAGTTTCGTTCACGTACGTTTGAAACAAGTCGTTTCGGCTCATTCCTTTCAATCGTGTTGCGTTGCATTAGGACAGTGTAACGTATGATTTACGGCGAAATAAACGTAATTGTTATGCGACTCCGTCGTAAACAGTTCAATATAGTTTTGTAACTTACAAGTCATATATTATAACCGCCCCGGACTTAAGACCGACTCGGCGAACGCGAATAATCACCGAGGCCCCGCGAACTCGTGGCGCATAACTTCTGTAACAACTGCTATAATAATGACGGTGCGATTGAGCCGGCCCGAGGACGAACGTCGCGTTCACGGTTTTACAAGTGTTGTTTCTCGTCCCACTGGTAATTCACCGACAGAACGACGTTAAACTTCCTACGTTATTCTTCCGTATTGCCGTATACCGAGTATACTGGTATAGTGACTGGCTCACGGGCGCTACAGCGAACCTCTGCTAACTTTTACTAGGAAATATATTATATAACATTACGTGGTGGACCACCACGAAGAGTGACTATAGTCAACGGAGCCCGATGAGATCCCGAAACGCAGCGGACTAGTTTTGGCCACATTGCAAATAAAATTACAAATTTTTTGACTTTCCGCTTTAGCAATAGAGTGCGGTCCGACACAAAATGTCGGTTCGAAAGGTGTGAAAAAACAAAACAAAACGTTTAGCTTTTCGACGGTGTATTTTGGTCAATTTTATAGAGTCTGAGTAAAACGAAGAATGTTTTGGTTTTAGCACAACGTGTGTGTGTGACGGTTTTGACCAGTAGGATTGATCCGGTTTACACAAACGTGACATTTTTCTGACTGTAAATTTCATCTATTGATACTCTGGGGGATACTTTGAGTTTCTGGACACTTGTCCGAATAAACTGAGAAAACAGGGAAAATATTGCAAACATTTTTAGAACCTATCAGTATTTCATCAGTTGACTAATCAGGAACCAATATTCTTATTGAAACAGCTATAGTCCCATAATAGATCCTAATACTGTAGATTCTCGTTATGTCGAATCTCAAGGGGAACAGAAAAGAGTTCGAGATATCAAAAACTTCGAGATATCGAGTTTTATTAAAAATAAAAAAATAATATAAAATATGTATGTTGTATAATGTATATGTATAATAAATAATATGAATGCCTAAAATACATAATTTAAATACTTAAAATACTGAAATGCCCGAATAAATAATTTTTTTTTAAAAAAATCTGTCATGTTTGCTTATTATTACTTCTTTCTGCCACGACGTCTTCCAAATTAGATAATGCAAAAAAAGCCTTATCTTCCATACTTATTATAGTCTCAACAAAATTCCTTAGGAAAGAATGTTTAGCTTGTTGAATTGTAACTTCAAAAATGACTTTCTCCTCATTTTGTTGTTCGTCAAGACAAGATCACAACAAGTCACAGAGTGATCTCGCTGGTATTTTCGATAGTTTCTGATAAAATTTTGTCATCTGTCCATGTTCCACATACGTATACATTATTGTCCATTTCCATTTCCAACTTGACATATTAAGAATCTACTGTAGAACCCATTCGGCTTTTGTGAAAAAACTCGTTGTCGCCTGCGAATAACTTACGGTACATTTACGTAGTTATGTAGTAACGTTAGGTATTATTAGTATCACTCTCACTATGTTAGTCGTCGTGCTAATGACATATGCTTTGCTGGACATTGTATATGGTCTATACGGCTTACCGGTTACCGGTAACCAGGTTGACGCTTTTTAATGTTTACCGCTTACTGTGCGGGTTTCTGACGGCTACCTCGTTGGCTTTCTACGAGACAAGTACAACAACTGTACATGGCATGGGACCAATATACATCGTCACGGGCGAATTCGTATCGAACGGCGACACACACGGCACTTCCTTCCGGGCGCTTTTCCCGTAAGTAAACACTTTTCCCGTAAGTTTAACACTTCACGAGCAGCGTATTTATTATTCTACAACACGATTCAAACAAAGGCAACACATACATTTATTATCAGTGGTATGTCGTTATTGTCTCAAACGCGATTTTCCATTAGCGTGATCCATGCGTAATCCACTTCACTTTAAAAATCCATCCACTTTGTATTTTGCATACAAATAAGTTCCAAGCACACTAATTTTTTATCCGATTTGGATCTACGGCATTCAACTGTTGGGTTCCGCCTGAGAATCTAACATGCAAATCATTCAACGGTGCCGAATTATAGCCCTCCGGACCATTTACGCAGCATAACGGTCCCGCGGGAATGACGTCATCAACCGTGATCTCAAAAAATCATCCTTCCAGGATGAAGTCGAGGAGTTCAATTCAATGACAAACATGTGAATAGACTGTTAGACTTTGTTACACAAACGCAGCTGTTTAACAACGCCGCTCGACAACTCGCAAGGCATCGGGCACCTCGAACGCTTGAAACGCTTCGACCTAGTTTAAGTAATTAAGGCTAAGGAAAGGGTTAATCTCATTGGAGAAACAACCCCAGACATGTTTGGGTATACAATGTAGATTATATTTATTGTTCACGTATTGTGTACACTGTACAGCTTGTACTATTTTTATAAACATTTAATTGTACTTGTAAAAACTACTTGTTGTTGAAAAAACACACACACACACACACTAATCTGCATACTCTCGTTTACACGAATGAAGTATGTACAACACGTTTTTAATTTCACCGGAGCTATGATGAGCGATTACCGTTTGGTGAAAAACGGCCGCGCACCGTAGTTGGTCGTCTGAATGTGATTACATTTAAAATGTTGTTTGATTATTAATCGCTTATTCATTCTAGCGAGGAACTCAATCGTTTTTAATTTACACCGTATGATTGAACGATGATCCTAAGCAAACACGTTTCACAATGCAAACAGCTTAACCGTGATTAAATAACACCAAATTATAAAATACACGTTACAAAAACGAGAGCGGTAAAGTTCATGTTTTGTAATTACCAACATAAAATCAATAATATAATTTAAAAAAAAAAAACTATGTTATAAATTTAATAATATATTGAAATCATGAAGTTTACTAAATTAAGTACAAAGTTAAGACAGAGTTCTTTTTATCGAAAAAAATAAACCCTTTGTAAAATCGTTACTTTTAAGTGTTACCAAAAATACAAAATAAACAGTTGATTTTTTATTAAAACGTACTCTGAAACAATTATGTTTTACATTATATTATGTTAATTTTTTTAAAATTTATTTACGTACAATCTTTGGATATGAGAAAATATTAGTTAATCAGAATAATACAATTTGATTATAAGTGATTATTTATAAGCCCTTGTGGGACACCCGGTTTCTGTATGTGATTGCATTATTGCAACTGCATACAACGTCTAAGGAACCAAGTCATCACCTACACAACCACAAACATGTTTTAGGTATACGTATATGTCGGTATGCATATTATACAATATGTTAATCACGTTATATACTTAGTATACTATTTAACACTGTCATGGTGCCATTGTATTTATAAAGCAATCAGATAAAGATGATCTAACGCAATTTTAATTATAAAATAAACGTTTTCGCATGATTTTACTTTATAAAAATACGAGAAAACATTTTTTTTCTCCCTGTAAAATCAATCGTTTTCAGATGATGTATTTGTGCGGGGCTCGTTTGTGCGATACTATACATTTGCAAAAGCACTGCAAGAAGTCGGAAGACGTTGACACAGAAGTTAATATTTGTATCTCTATCGCATATAATCTTGTCTTATAATTGTATTAGACCGCGGGCACTATAATGTTGTTATAAAGCAGCTATATAAACGTTACACAATGCAATAAATGTTTGCCGTTTTATCGCGTAGAATTTAATATTTATATTGCGTGATAAAATAAAAACTTGTTAAATAAGATTACGGGACGTATTAGTCGTACAACCGATTCGAGCTGAACCGTATCCGTTTAACGACGGCAAATATTAAAACGTGTACAGCGTGCGCACGCGTGCAGATGTACGTACACGATATTAACAGTACGTTTTTATTTATATTTCAAGAGTACATTATTAGCGTTCCGTCAAATGTTTATAAAACACTACGGCGAGCAAACGCGCAAACACGTCGTGGGTCTGTTGTGCGGTGCACACAATTTTATGATATTCATTCCGGCGATTGATCAAGGAGAATAAGTTAATGCGCAGTTAACGGCATTTCAGTCGGCAAATGCGTTGTGAAGGCGCCTGTAATATTATGAACCGTTCGAAAAAGCATCATGATAATAATTTGGGGGCTCTACAATTTTGTTTATAATTTATTATTGTTATTATTATTTTTTTTTTAATAATTCGTATATAAATTATTCTATTCAATAATTTGATGTAGAACTATGGTAGAAATTACTGAAAACTCTTACTTACTTCAGTGGAAAGTGTTATAAACATGTTTCTCACACATTAATAATTTTATTTATGTAAAGATATTTAAAATTAACTTCATAAAAACGTATTTATAGATAATACCATACATTTCTCAAGTCGTGTTTGTTTAGTATTGTTATGGCGAAAAAGATTGAGGGACCAGTCACAATGACGAATGAGATGATCAATTGGAGAGATTCTCCAACCTATTGATGGCTATGGATAGGTGCGCCCTAGCTTGTGCGGGTAGGCAATTTTACAGACATGCCTGCTAATGAACATGTAGCAACTACATCCCGTGCATTCACGCGATAGGCCAGTGGTGGGCAAACTTTTTTAATGGGGGGCCACAAAGTTTAAGAAATTCTTGAGGAGGGCCAGAATTACAGAAAAAATGCATTTTGCGTTAAAGCTTTGAATCATAGTATTATAAAAACATTAAAGCATTACACACAAATGTTACAAATTACCTTTTACCTTAAATAATAATTAATTTAAAAACTATAGTTAAACTTATACACATAAGCACATCATACAATATATTATCATACGAAAACTACGATAAGTATGCACCAAACCAAGATCCGGGAAATATATTAATATGAACATAAATATAAGTTATAAACCTATTATCATAGTATCTACTATCTACCTAAACTACGCTGTAAGGGTACGACCGCGCACAATCCCCGCCAATCCATTTATATATTTAAAATTATTTTCTTCGATCATTTTCAGAATATTTCGAGAATTTTTTTATACTATACAGGCCATATACTATCCATGTCAATGGACCCTCGGCGGGCCGGATTAAATACTTTCGCGGGCCGGAGTTGGTCCGCGGGCCGTACTTTGCCCATCACTGCGATAGGCAATCTAGTGTTGATTAGATTGTGCGTGCGACGCCGCGCCGACGACGAAGGAAAGAAATATAAGTTGGTTACACGGGAGTACACAGGAAGTAGAGGTTAATTAGCGGGGGGGGGGTCTCTGTAATCGGTTCGGTATGGTGCAATGACCACAGAGCTCACATAGAAATCGGACGAATATTAAAATTAAACAATCAGGCCACACTTATAATTATTGATGTCTCAGGAACTTGGAGTCCTGGGCGGCCTCTCACGCACCACGGCGAGTGCTGGCGGTCTTACGCATGAGGATGGCACCGATCTCGTGCGGTTGATGCTGTCGTCGAGGACAATCGGAACGGTTGGTGCAAGTTTGATCAACTCAGACCGGGGAACGAATTATTTGTAGAACACACAAGGAATAAATCACATACACATGGTTGACGATATAACTCACTTGAGGTTTGATGGTAATAATGGTTTATTATTGTTGCGTGATTGACAAAAACTCACAAGATTGACTAAATTTACACAATTGCCTCAATGGCGATAAAAAAACGCGATAATATTGATTTTAACAGTTACGATAATAATTTGATGGCCGACAACAATGCAACAACGAGTAGTAAAGAAAATGCTAATAAAAAGAATGTATATAAAAAGAAAACGACAAGAAAGATTGGTTCCCGTACTGGTGAACGTTAAAAACAAGCGAAAACGATATCGATGGTGCTCGACGCGCGACCAACGAACGACAGAACGGGACGACCGTGCGATTGTCGCGACAGACGTAATATAACAATAAGAAAAAACCCAAAAACGAACATAATTGTATAATAAATGCGACAGTTGTTGACATAATTAATAATTCACATACACGATTATTATTTGGACGGAAAAAACGGGAAACAGATAAGGACGGGTCGACGCGGCGCCATACCGACTGGCTCTCGCAAGTATCATTAATAATACTCATTATAATAATGATGAGATTACTAATAATTCGCGTGTGTGGTGGACTCGCCGGTGCGTCCGGCTGTGTTCGTGAACAAGTATTTCATAATTACTAATTCGATGTATTTATAAACGAAGGCACTATTATACAGTTGTCTATAACATTTATGCATAGTTGCTATTTTAATTCAAATAACACACTCATTTTAAATTTCAAAAACAGTAATATTTATATTAACATTTATAAATTAAAATAACGATAGTCTATGTCATATATTTACATATTATTTATGTATTTGTATTACCATTGAAGTTAATAATCATCAAAGGAAAACCAAATCATATTTTGAAACAAAATAATGTTTATTAACAGTATTAGGTACACTTTTACTTCAAAGTATTTTATTCTTTCATGGTTCATTAAACAAAACATAATAGTTTATTGATAATGACTATTGATAATCATTAATCGGATCAAAAATCAGTGCGCCCTCAAATAAAATATACTCGAAACAGTCGAAACACAACATTTTAAAAATAAAAAATAAAATTTTCTATATTTGAAGAAGGGTGTGGACGTTTTAACTTAGAAAGTCCTACTCATATCTAGGGCTAGGATTTCTATGGATCAAAATTGATACCGGAATTGATTGATTATCAGGAATTTTCGCGATTTGGCTAATTCTCGATCAAATGGAAACATTTTGTTTACATATTTTGAACATAATGCATATAATTGCATACATATAGATTTTTGAAAATGTTATGAATTTTAAATGGTATTCATAAAAATAACGTATAATTATATGCTATCTAACCTTATGTTGTTCGGCTTGGTTAGCTGGTTAGCTGTACCAGTAACAAAACTTTTTCAGTTAATGCAAAATTCAAATACGAGCAAGCATACAGAAAATACAGAAAATACTTTAGTTCAAAAGGTAAACCTGAAAAATCATTCATCAAACATATATTAGAAAACCAAAATAAACAAGCAAACTCTCCTTCTGCGTTTATGTCGATCATAGTTAGAATCGAATACATCATTGTGGAAGCTTAATCGTCCATGACTTAAGATTTTTTTAAAAATATATTCTGGAAGTGTTCCTGATCAGTCTACAATTTGTGAAAGTTATTGTGCTTTGACAATTTCTGAAAATATACTGTTTCTCATATTTGTTCAGAAATCGGCGATGAACCGGTTCGGATTTAAATAGATGAGACGACGGACGTTGACGGACGACAGTCTTGGTAATATGTGTAACCTCATAGTGGGTCTTCTCCACGAAGAAATTCATTCGTAGCCTTACCTTTTAATGGGGGAAGAACTTGAAAATTTGTAAGTTACAAAATATTGGTAAACTATCTAATAATACGATGCACATTTTATGGCCATCAGGTGTGAAGTACGATCAAGTACTATTTTTTGTTTTTGATTCCACGCCGTAAATGGTATGAAAAAATTGTTTTCTCACATTTTGGTGAATAACACACATATTTTACAATTTTTTATTGCGACTAAGTAAGTACTTTTAAATATTGAAGCTGGTAACTAATATTATTCGGCTGTTGGATACGACGTTAATTTGTCCATCCATTTGAATGATCGTTCTCGGTCTTTTATTCGCACGATATTTTATAAGTTATTTATCGATTGTGTTAGACTTGCAGGTTTTCGTGTAATCAGATTGATTAAACGTTTACAATTAATACTGTATAATCATTAAAATACAAATCTCGTGAATTTTAATCAATCATTTTCCGTTTAATGCTGTATCAATCAAAACAGGAACATTATAATATTAATTGTGTATCCTCACGCAGCGACCGACTGTTTCTCAATAGCCGAACGTTTAAACCGATCGCGGAAAGTCCGAAAGTTACGTCTGATTAGTTCAAGCTAATATACTGTTATGTTCTCGCAGCTTTAAACAATAATTATTCAGCTCTATATTCGGTGATAGGTTCACTATGATGATTCGAAATCAATCATCGAATTCGAATAACAATAATTGATACCCACTCAAATTATTCCTTATCGCATTAATATACCTCTTATTATTATAAACTATTGTATCAAATAAGTCGCATTTATTGAGTTGCATTCAAAGTGCATGATGCTAAATTTCGTTTTCATAATACAACTTTATATTAAATGCTTAAGCAAATAATTGCTCGGAGGAAACTAAAATGAAAAAAAAACGGTATAAAACGATATTACGACGAGATGTCAACATTTAAAAATGTATACCTATACCTTCAAATACTGCGAAGAGCTGAAATGAAAATAATAAAATACTAAAACATGGTCACGTTCATCCGGTACGGAATAATTGTATTGGTGTACAAATTATTAATTTTTTTCATTTATTCGTACTTACATTATCATAATTAACTTTTTAATTATACGATATTAATTATTATGAAAAAATCGTCATTTTAATTAAAATACCTCCTGCAGACTTTGTGTTCAACTTTTATAACTATAAATATATATATATATGTAAATATATTTCATATAAATAAGGTATATTATACATTTAAGATGTAACCTTACGCTCAAGGAAATATCATTTCGTTAAAATGTCTTCATATTAAATTTTATTACTCCTCGTTATACGGACGACAGAATAAGTTTGTTTCTTTTTCCCATGAATACCGTATAATGTTACCAACGTTAATGTTTTACTAATACGAGCGATCTATCGAAACTTGTTCGAGTAAATGCGATAGTTTTTCTCAATAATTTTACATCGCATATTCATCACACGTGCATCACGACGTAGGCTAACACGTGTTTCGGTGCATTGAATGCGTTTTCGTCAAACGTACCTGCACTTTGAATACACCGTTACAACGAAACAACGTACAATAATGTCCCAAAGTGCAGTGACATAGTAAAATTCGTCATAGTAAATGTGCAGTCTTTTTTTTCTTTTTTCTTTTTCAACGAACGCGTCCGTCTAGTCAACTTATCGGGTTTTCCCATGCGGATTGTCGAGTAGAGTAAACAATCGAAGGAAACCCGGCAGCCAGATAGGTACGTCTGTCCTCTTATTTCGGCGGGTGTTGTTTATTGCTCATAATATGATAGTCACGTGCACCGTGTTCGCTTCACGACGTAACGGGACATATTTCGATATTGCATCGCTTACGAGTTTGACGATGATAACGTTATTGTTATGTTACCGCCCTCGTTGTTTGTAACTCGTACCGCACGTATGCAAATTAAAAGTTACAACGCAGGTTCTGTCTCCATTCTTGGTTTTCAGAAAGTATTACGTTTATCACGGTTCGTCATCCAGTTCGAGTAGTGTGCCGTCGAAACGAAATTAACGAATTGCGTTCTTGTCTTGCGTCGTTCCGACGATTCTGGACCGTTAAGCACGGTAACCGGACTTGATTATTCTCGGAATATTCTCTCGTAGCGCTGAACCTTACGTATCCTTTACGAGTATTTACGTTTTATGATTTCGACCCGTGTGATTCGACTTGTACGCTGCGGTCATTCTATATCTGTATAGTGTACGACCGCGACGAGTACCATTGCCTTATCGGACGAAGAGCGACATCGAGTGAAAAGTTTGAAGAAAGCTTTCTTGAAATAACCTCAAATGTAAGACCTAAGAAACACCACACACCCGACGACAGCGAGAGTGGAGGTTAGATCAATAATTGTGACAAAACGACGTTTTCGAATTGGTTTTTGCGAATTGTTTTTTTTACTAACCTGCGTGCATTTCGTATCAGTCTTTATCACCGATGGTGATGATAAAAGTTTGGCCTCGACAGCGGGGTGGACTAGTAGCCGATCGTCACGCTTCGGAGAGGCGTGGTCACACCGTTAACAAGCGCATAAGCCTGCGGCTCCTTAACATGTAATCTGTGGCTCTTTGGAAAATGCATTAGTACATCGGACCAGAAAAATATAAATTATATTAAACGGTATTGTAGTGATAACTAATAATCTTTCTGAATTTCTTAAAAAGAAAATGTTCAATGTTTCTTTTTTAGTGTTTTGTGCTTCTTCTACCGTCCAATCATGATTTTTTATCCCCTCCGATTTATTTTCTTTTCGCCTCCTTTACAAACAGGTAGCCGAAAAACGATTGACATCCAACTGACAATCGTTGTTCTTCATTTAGACTAAAGCCGTGTTTTCTTTCTCACTTCTCAATACCTGTTAACAGATGTTCATTTCGATGTTACAAGCTTATTCTGACGTCGAACGTAAGCTTAAACGTATAGAGAAATGACCCGGTAAATATAAGCTGTTGAAATATTCCAATCCAATTTCCAAACGTGTTGAAAAAGAAACAACAAAGACTTAACCGCTGAGCGTATAATGTACTTAATAGAGGTTGGAAGCACTCACAGTTTGTTTACACTGTTTGTTTTAAGTGAGTAGGTACATCGTAATGTAGAACGGCACGTGATCGACGTAAACGGTTTTATAATGAAAATGTTGATAAATTTAAAACATAAAAAACACACGAAAAATGGTTCCCGTTAGCATTTATTGCACAGACTACTGTTCAGGCAGATATGAATGATATTTTACTGTGTAATGTTTATAATTATTATTATGGCACCAGTGGACAGTAAGAGTTACATTTTACAATACTGCGCACTTGTTTACTGTTAACTTTCAACATGAAGTTATTGAGTTACGTTTATCGAACTCACTTTGTTTAATTCATGTTGAATTTTCACTTTTGTTGAATTGAAAAAGTGGTGTTGAAAGAATGACCGCGAGGGTCTGTGATGGCCCCTTGCTGTGGCAACTCTTAATCGACGACTTACTTGGAGCTCCAGTGCCCCTGCGCGTCACTGTCTTGAAGTCCGCAATACATTAACGCTGGTTTCTCAGACACCATTTCGGACGTTCCGGACCCACTACCAACAACGATGGTCGATAGTAACGCCCTCTCCTTCTTGCCGTCAATCCACGGGAGACTCTCGCTCAGACTAGGCTCTCCGCGAAAGAAATTGTTCCGCGTGGTTCTTCATCGGACACCAAGCACACTCGAATCGAATTTGAACACAATCGGAATACGAAGTGATGACTCTTACTGTAGCCATGATGATGATTGGATCTCCCCAGAAGACAGTTAAAAAAAAAAAAATAAATTATATCAAATTGGAACCATTTAACGACTGCGAAATATGTTTGAACAACACTGCAGATGACAATTAGCGAACGTCAATATCTGTTTCGGACTAATCCTTCACGGGGGAACCACGATAAGAAAAAACAAGCCACGTGTTGCCATAACCCATGCAATGACACGACAATATATAGTATACAAATTTGGTCGTCGTTAACCATAGCTATGGTGGTGAGGAAACTTACACTTTTGAACACGTAAAATAATATAATTAATTTATAATTGTATTTGTGGTTTTTATACCTGAAAATCATTTTTCAAATAAAATATACATAATCAAAACCGATTCTTTGGCATTTTATTATATAACACTCAAAGCAATATTTAAATTTTATTTTATTTTTATTTATTTTTATTTATTGTTATGTATAATTACTTTTTTTGAAAATTTGATTGGTCTTATTAAATTATTTATGTATTCAATAATTATTTGTGATTATAATTAATTATTAAAATTATTAAATCTATTAGCTTTGAAAAAAGATCTAGCTGATGCAGTAAAAAAAACTCCCGGCTCTGAAATCCTAGATTGTACAGTATTTACGTTTGAAATGCTTATCAAACATCATGAAATATACCATAAAATAATCAAAATGATAGTTCGGAAGAGATTTTGTTTATACCATAGCAGACAACTTGGGTCAAAATTTATGATTAACGATTATGATACTATCCGATTTTGACTGGATGTGGTGTACATACAATAGAAACTAGTAGGATAAGATAGTTTGGTTGAAAATCAAGTTTAGAATTATTTCCGACTCGTGTTTACATGCATGATAAAAAAATATTCGAGTTCGATCTACTCTAGAAAAGGTAAAAGCAGTTGATATCGAAAAAAAATTAAAAAAAAACTCTTACTATAATATTTTAATGCATGTTATTGTCTTAAAATATATAATATTTTCTTATAATAGCTTTTATCTATTTAAATACTAAACAGTATTATAATAGGTTGATACAAAGTCTAATATGTAGATAAAAGTTCAAGTGTATAGTTTTAATGGAAACAGAAAGACGATAAACGAATTAAGAATGTTTATTGAGTCAAGTTAGTAGTTTAAGTAAGTTCGGAAATCGAAATAATTATTTAATCAAAGTGTAAACCTCGTATTTTCGTAATTTTCAAACATTGATCACTAAAAAAAAAATATCCTTTTTATTTTCGAATTTTGAACTTAAAATTGCTCTTTAAGAGACTATTTTAATTTTATATTATTATTATTTAATATTATTTTTTGTTGTTTTGATAACACCATAAATATTTGGACAAATTGAATTATAACTTAAATACATTTTTTTATTTAAAAAACGGATTATTCAACTGTTAATTGCTTCTTTTGGAATCGTTGGTTTTCTATACTCTGTATTAAATTCGTGCTTCTGCATCATAACGATATCAATCAAGTGATTTTGAGATTATTGTCTTACGAAAAATAAGGAAATATAGACCTAATTTACCCTTCAAATGTGTACATTGAACAAATTTATCCGACTTAAAAGTGATTTTTTATTACTGACTGTTGCCCGACCAGGTGTTGAATAAATACAGAAAACCGAATATCGAGCTAACACTCAGGCTAACACAAAAGAAAAATATATATATACTTGGGAACTATACTGTTGAAATTAATAATAAATTAATAACCATGGTTCAACTCTGATCATCACGAAGCAAAACAAATTAAATGTATGTGAAATCTTCGAGTACACTGGAACCTGTGTAAATGGCGCACTTTCGACTTATATAGCAAACACCAAACAGTATTTATCTTATTGATTTTATATTTTATTTCATTATAAAATGTTAAACTTTTGTTTTTTAGAATGAACGTTACGCAAATGTTGTCTAAATATACGTAGTAACCCTAACAAAATATAATATTGCGATGTAAGAGTTTGTAGAAATAATATTACCTAAATAAATACAAACAAATTTTAAATTAATTTTGTATAATCCACGTGTGCTGTGAAAGCGCCGTGATGTTTCGTATTTGTTGATAACTAATAGGAATTTGAAAATAAACTATTTATACTTTCATTGCGTTGGTAAAAAAAAAACTTTTGACACAATTATTTTTTTTATAAAATGACGAAACTCTAAGGTCGGATGGGATACAGGGATGGGTCTTTTTAATTCATAATCAATTTACCATAGTTCTAGATAAAACTATAATATACTCTAGATAATATTCGGAGTAAAAAGTGGTTGGATGGATCAGCTTATGTTTCTAAAGGTAGTCGACATAGTAGTAGCAACAAATTTAAATTACACTTTTAATGTTCTAATTCTTGGAAAAGAAACAAAAATGTTTCCAAAATTATTAAATTATTAATCTGTCTATGAATGCTAATATAAGCATTCAGCAAATTGTTCAAGTCGCTAAGATTAATATTCATAGAATAACAATCAAATATGAAATAATTAATGTCATGTAATCAAAATTCGTTGAAATAGCCAATTTCGTCAACATGTAGTTGTCTACAACAATCATAAAATGTGTTTGCGACTTTACAGTAAAGATGTTTTTTTTTTGTCTACAATTAAAATCCTGTATCCATGAAAAATAAACAAGTGAACAGTGCATGACTTTATGTACTAGATTGTACAGAGTTCGATTTCCGATCACGATTTAATTTATTTGCAGTATTTCTCTGTTTTTCTCGAGTGCTTTGAAGACCGTTGAAAAAAATACTTCCATAATGTTTAAACACGAGACGAACATTTCTATCGGAAAAGTACAAGGTTTATATAATGTATCGGAACAATCCTTCTGGTTGAAGACGTGTACTCAGACACAGAAAAAAAAAACAAATTGTAATAAAACCAATAAAGTTTTCATTTCGCTCAGACTCTTAAATCAAAGGTTTTGTAATTTATTTACCGAGATATTATGTTAGATTATTCTATTTTCCATATACAAAATACGAGGTGAAAATAACATTAAATTTTATATTGTTTTATCAAAGACAATATTCCGACTTGGAGACAAATATTCTAATAATTATTATTCAACTTATTCTGAAAATGTCCACCAATTATTTCCATCGACGCGGCACCATCAAAATCAAGTTTTAATTTTAGAAACTGAAAATGAATAAACCACACAATAGCTTTTTACTCTCATGTTTTTCGCATTAATGTGGTTTAGATAATATAACAATTTATATATTCACGATGATTATAAAAAGAGACTTGTTGAACAATATCCTCCACATAAAAATAAATAAATTATAATACATCTGAATGTCAATGCTACAAAATTAAAAACGGTTAGGTAAACAATGAATAAATCTTTCCTTATACGAATAGTTTATTTAAATTAAATGATCATTCGATTATTTTTGAAAATGTAAAACTATCATATCGTAAATAACCTATAACTTAGTATTAAAATGTACCACGGTTATTAAAAATGATTAAAATAAATATAGTTGATTCAATATCAAATGTTATGAAAACGTATAGTTGATGTTGGGAACTAAAAATTTATGGATTGGAATTATTGTTTTTACTAGTTAAATAATTGTATTTTTTGTTCAACTAATAAAATATATTTTATACCTACACTTACCATGTGAAAATAGGTGTCTCAACTTTAATTTGATGTAACATACCTAGTAAAATCAATAATTTTTAAATTACTAAGAAAAATAATTTCCATACTTATTAAAAAAAAATAAAGCGATTTAAAATCAATAAATCGGTTTATTATATATAATAATTTTCTTCGAAAAAACAAACTTAAATCTTAAATAAAAAAATATATTACATTAATACTTGCTAAACATTATTTTCAAAGACATTTTGGTAAAACGTTTTTGGTTCGGTACCAATACATTGAGTTTCTATATTGTCATCTTATTTTGTTTATATAGGAATTATTATGAATCATTGTTGAGACTTTATTCGAGCTCTGAAGTATTGCATGCATATTATTGATGCATTCATATAATTTTTAAAATTATACAAATATAACTATGTTTTGTAAAATATTCATGGTTTTTGCAAGATATGTTTGAAAATGTATTTCCATTGAAAGACGCGGACTTAAGCATAACACGATGCAAAAATCGTGACTGTAAAGAATCAAAACATCATGATTTTTGATTTTCTTAATCTGTTTTTTTTCATTAATTTAAAAAAAACCCTCTTAAAACGTTATCGGTTACATATACCAGGTATGTAGTTTTTAATATTATAATAATATAACTTATTTTTTTTTACGTTTTGAGATTGAAAATATAGTGTTTTTGTAGGAAAAATAAAACCGATACAATATAGAAAAATTGAAAACAAAATAAGATATTTGAAAATGCAATTAAAAATAACACATCTGAAAGAGATTTGTCTCGCCTAGTCGTGCACTTGTAGTAGGTACGTTGAGTTATTCTCGATTTTAAATCATTGAACATTCAGTTTCTATGATGAATGCTTTAAAACCAAATCTGGAACTATTAGCTCAAAAATATAATATACTTCAAGTTGTACGATAAACACATTATGGTTTATAACAGTTTTTTCTACAGTTATAATTCAGTCGTTGACGGCTCAAGCGAAATATAATCATGCACAGGTGTACCTTTTTTTTTTCTGGTTATCGTTAGGGCACATTTCTGTCCAACGATAATCGGGTAGCTTAGTGCTAGCACATTCATCGGGTATCGCAGTACGTGCCCCGGTCAGAGAAGCAGCTGCCCAAGCGAACGTGAGTGTTGTGGAAGTTGAAATAAATACGTTTTCAGACTTCAACGTTTGATAAAAAAAAAAATAAATAAAAAAAAAAATAATGATAATAATAAAAACATAACAATTGTAATAACGGCATGTTTCAAATATCTTATGCACCAATTATTGTATTGCCGTATACATAATATGTTATTATGCACGAGTATATAATGTATACACTTATAGGATTCGGTACACTTGTATAGTACGAACCAATAAGGTAACTGTATTATGGTATTTTTCGGCAGCACAAGAAATTGCATGTTTTGAATAACCAACTAGGTAGCATTGGAAAATAACTCGTATGCACCACAGTACTTTCATTAAAAAATAACAACATTTTTTGAACCCATGTTTATCAGAACGCAATGGTAATAAGTAATGCACTTAATATTTGAAAAATAGCAAAAGTAATGATCTCCTGTAGTTTATTATGTTTAACGGGGAACTAATTGCGGACAAAATAAAAAGAATAATAATTTGTTTACGAGAAGGTATTTTTTTAAAATGTTTAAATTTAGGAGTCTTTTAAAACGGTCACAAGTAAAAAAAAAATCCATCTAAAACACTTATACCCTTAAAACATTTTCCAACTTACATATTTTCTGTAAAAATAATACACGATATGATTCGAATATAAGTATTTGTTATTCTATTCGAAGAATACGAATTTATACTTGTTCGAAACATAATTTATATATAATAATATAACTCGAGGAGAAAACTTTTCGTGACCATGAAAGTGCTTTGGAAGTTGAATAATATCGTTTGGAAAACGGGCACCCACTTCGATAATAATATGCTAAAACTGTGTTGTATAATGTATATCAATGGCTTTCAAAACAAAAAAAATTCTAAATAAACTGATTAGATAATTCCACTTACACGTGTTCACCGTAAAGCTTATCGAGAAGCTTATTGTGATCGATGTGTTTAATAGTCATATACTAATTAGTGTACTGGCGCAGTACTGTATTTGCAGTAGATTTAAAGTCGAGTTTGAAGGTGTAGGATTCGACACAAATCATTAACTGCTGCTTTCGAGCACGAATCTCATTAAAAACATTTTGTCAGTCATTAAATTTGTTTATGCTAACCGAAACAGAAAATATTGAACGGTCACATGTGAACCTTGTTAGCGAGTGAATCACGCAGTATAAACGTTGTTAAATATTTTTTTTAATGTTTCAACTTTCCCTTGTACCAACTAAACCCACCGTTTCTTACGCGTAAAAGAGCCATGAAATCTCGAGGTCAACTAATCCAATGATTCCGATTCGTCCGTGCACGCTGTTCTCCTCTTTGATGTTAATCGCTAAAAATATATTTTCCTCCGATCGATAAGATACGAGTATAAAAAAGAAAAGAAAAGAAATATTTGACAAGCTTCCAAAATACTTTTGGAAATCCAATACATTGCGTTCACGGCACTATATGAATACAAGTATTATTCAAACACAAAAAGTCTATATGTTTGTCTGGTGAACAGATGTACGTAGGTCGAAATATTTTGAAGTATCAAAGGCCCTATGTTTAATTTCAGACAGTTGACCGTCACAGTACTGTGGACAATACTGTTTTCGGAAACTTAGCCGATTAACGTCAGATCTGGTCGTAATAACATCTAATTTCGTTGATAATTGTTCGGTTGTCTTAAGAATGTAACTTACATTCAAAAAAATACCTCGTAGAAACCGTAAGTTTATTTCTAACAATCTTATACATTTTCAATGGAATATACACAGTGTTGAACGGTAATCGGCCAAACTATATCTTCATAAAGCTAATTATCCGAAGCTGATAGGTCGACTTAAGCTTTCTCGTCAAACTAGTCAACGTCGACTATAGTATGCATAGTGTACTCTATAACGAAATGTGAGAATACACTTATCTTCTCCATTTTTTTTTCTTCTCGAGAACCGTAGGAAAACTGATTAGCTCAATAATTAAAGGTATACAAATATAAATATTATAACATGCGTGGTAATTGTTAGATTGAGTAGTGTACGTTGACTGCGATGATTGAAATGAAAACAGTAAGACTCAAATGTCTGGTCATTAAATAACAACAATGAATTGCTCGATCGGATTAAATTCATATAATAAATTGATTAAATAAGTGTTAAATAAAAGTGCTTATCTATAGTGAATAGATTACCCTGACATTATAAGTATGATTGTACCATAGTGTGTATATCGAAATACCCTATGGTAAGTTTAGTTTTTATTCCATAGTGCTGTAAGGGGAGACACAGGAGAAGAGTAACACATTTAAAGAAGAAAACTCAGAGAGAGAATTAGGCAGAGAGGGATCTAAAGTAGAATTGATTTTACGAGGAATAATGAAATCATTTACGCCATAGGCAGTAGAAGCGAGAGTTTTAGGCTGCGAAGGATGAAGGGTATTACCGCGAACATTTGTGGCATTGATATTATGGTGTTTACTAACGGGTTGGTAGACTCGGCGTCGCTCTTGAAATTAACCGTATGCTCTCCGCAGAATAGGGCGCATTTCGCTGGGGTCTTTTGTACATTCGTTGGAAAAGTGGGCACACTCAACACAGCTAGACGGGTGGTGGCAATGGTTTTAAGCGTGTCCGTATTCTTGACAGAAGCGGCGGTGCGGAGGGCCACTTATGTGACTGTTTGGTTTCTCAATGAATACTTTTGTATTTAATGAAGAGATGAAACCATAAACCTCGTGGTTATCACCATTAACAACAGGGCTTACAAAAAAATTGAAATAGGACGAATGTTTTTCTAACGTTATGGCGGGCTAGCTTCACCATATGTATTTCTTTAGATGAGGCAGCATAAATGTCGGTATTTAGGGTAGTGTTGTGGAGGTTTTTGACAAGGATCCTAATCGGATAACTGCAGGCTTCGTTTTCATTCAAATGATCCGTACTATTGTTGTTATTTGAAAGACCGATGGGTCGAACGATAAGATACGGTCGGGCCGACTTGCATGAAAACCTATTTTCACCAGTAGTCTGGTTTAGCACATCGTTGAGTGTGGTGGAGCTGTTAATGTTTCTACGTAAAAAAGCGGAGCCAGTGGCCCAACATTGTGCTGGGAACGAGGTGTATTTGTTATTTTATTATAGTGGGCATTTGCTGGCGCTGCTGTAGGTGCTGTCTGAAGCGAGAACGGCGAAAACGTTGGCCGGGTACAAGTTTTGGACTTTTTACCTTCGTGACGCGGCGAAACTGATGAATTTGATAATATTCAATGAGTAATACGGAAGACTTGCCAGGCGAACCATTGCCGTTTCGTCGTGCATAACTATTGAAACTAGTCGACGAGACTGGCCGTCTGCGGCCCGTTATCACGGTATTGATACGAAAGTGATTGCTGACCAAACGAAAGTAATGCTCGTGCGACCACGCTGAACGTTAACACCGAGCTGACATTCAAATTTTATTTTATCGTATTGTTTATGTAATGGAAAAACGGATTACCATTAATGTTTCTGAGTGAGATCGTGCTCGATGAAAAATTCACATTTTTTTGATTTTAATTAAATACCTATTTTGAAATCATGAAATATTGAATAAACAACGCTCAACTCGCACTCCAATCTTTAGACTAACACGGTATACGTAGCGTATCCTTATTTATAATACTATTTCCCAGAAACATATTTGAATTTATGATGTTTTAGTTAACTTTAGTTTTAATTAATTATTTTATAGATTTTACGAGGAACAGAAACGGAAAAAAAATGTACAGATTGCTCTTTTAAAACAAATTTTGACGTAAATACAATATTTGTTTACGCCAAAAACAAAAATTTGATTCAGTCGGTATGATCTAAATACATTTTAATTGCCTCCGCTTCACTACACTGCATTTTAAAGCAAGATTCAGTCACTGCACACATACGCTACATATATTCTGTTGGTGAAATATAATTGTAATATCTTTTTATATAATTCTTAGCTACTAACACATTTGAAATTTAGGTTATAATATTGTCTTCGTTTTTTCCTTTTTTTGAATGTTCATCGCATATAAATGGTTGTATTAATTGTTGTCATCCAAGTTGAATTTCACATTTTGGGCATCAATGTTATGTTAGTAGATTTGTATTTTATTTAAGCTTGAAAATGTGGTTGTTTATATTCTCATTATTTTTAGTATGAAGTCATACGATGCCGATTGTATCGCAGTAATATAACTACTCGTAAATATGGTTTATGTTTGTTTTTCTCGGGCTCTTAGTACCATCGATTTTCCACTTATATTTTATAAGGTTTTTAATATAGTTGAACACTACACAATATTATATACGTGAGAATTATTTATTCAGCACTTTTGGACACAAGAAGCGGTTCTGGCCATAGTAGTTCACAACATTTGTATTTTTGTTTATAACCATATTATAATATATTTCACAGCTTATTGATTTATTGTAACCGTATAACTCGAATGTGTTTTTTCCATTGGTCCTCCTATTTTTTATTTGCCTATTTTAATGAAATCGTCGCTATTGACAACTAATATTCTATTCTACTATATTACATTTTTGTTAATCGGCATTTTATTGATTTTTCATACATAATACCGTTACACCTATTTAATCCTAATGGTTATTTTGAACTATAACGTGTTCGTATTTTAATGGAAATCCGACGATGAAAGCTATCAGGTGAGGCAAAATGGCCAAATTTGATCGCTCGTTTGTTATTATTTTGTTGGAATAAATATTCACGCTAAATTTTCACAATCGTCCTTTTTTATTATGGTTTAAACCACGTTTATTTCGGTCAGTCCATTTCTACCATCGATCTGAAGGCGGCTCGCACCGTACACATCATACCGCACACCGGCACCTATTGGTTTTTGCCCGGCCGGCCCGTACACTTTCCCAAGTACATTCGTTCAAGCAAGGGTCGGTCGGTCGGTGGTAACCGTTTTCCGACCGTTTGCAAATAATAGTCGATGTCCGCACGCGAGTCGTTTTATCAGTAAGTTAACACAATTACTTGCACGCCCCATGGCGCTTGCGATATTCCATATTTTAATATAGATATAATAGTAGCTGGTGTAGTCCGCACGGTATTAATTATCAATTGGTTTAGAATGGAAACCGGCAAAAATATTCAATCGGAAAACACGTGTCTTGCCTATAGCTACAGACCGACTGTTTACGTTCCGACACAGCGTAAGAATAACGTTATAGCAATTTATTGTACACTTATCACACTAGCCGACTCGTCCGGCTTGGTCCGAGTTACCCGATCAGTTTGTCAAGACACACAACATGTAGATAACACATTTTCATTTCCGATAGACTGACGCGCGGTTCGTAGCTTCACGGAGACGACGATATTTATAATATTGAATACGTCTATATGTGTCTACGTTTGTACAGTTACGGTATTGAACGTAAAATGAATAGTTACTCAGTTAACTTGGAAAACTGAAATCCAACTTAAAACCTTTTACCCGACGTTGCCTATAGTTTGAGAAAAAACCGCATAACGATTGAATAAGTGGTTTCGGAGATAACCCACGAGCCTTGACCAAAAAAAAAAAAAAACACTTTCACGTTTATGAACATATTATAAACATAGATTTGTTTTCCTCGCGATATTTCTACACTTTGTACATCATGCGAACGCTAAGATAAAACGTTTAATGTCCAACGAGCAGAAGACGAACAATATCACCAGTCGCTGGAGTACGGTTTTTTGTTTTTTTTTTCTATACTTTGAACCACAGCGCACGTGGACATCCAAAACTCAGTAGGCACAAATATTGTCCGTAAACGTTAGAGGAACAAACCGCTGAAGTGAGCGGACACACTCTGTACGTAGTGCATCGAGTTTCACCGTACCATGCAGTTGCGCGCAGGATTCACGACGTTCGAGTGTTGTATTCGAAAGCCATTTCTAATATACCTACACCGATTCACGTTACGACTGACTGCCACGTTCGACTGGGGTACGGCAAAACGTATTTGGGCGAATGCTTGAAGCATTCGGTGAATTATATCATATAATAGATATAGTCGCATATTAATTATACCAGCATAGGTGGCGTGAACAAATTATAAGCTGAAAAATATGAACGTATGGGGGTTACCTTCTATACTCGTTTGGTCGCGGTGACGGTGAAATATTTAGCTAAATAAGGCCTACGTCGGGAGGCACCGGTAAACATTTTTGAAAGACCATATTGAAAATTTTGAAAATTTTGGAGGGCCATCGTTCTGGCCAAGCAAATATTTTTAACATAAATAAAAAATAACGAATTGAAAAAAAAATTAATTAAAATAAAATACAAGCTAACAATAATAATTATAATATAAATATAAAATTTGGTCACGGTTTGTGGGAAAAATGACAAGTAATTTTCTAATCTTATTCGTATTTTGTTATCGGTTTTAAGTTTTTTTTCCTTGTCTGCCGATGTGACCCGTGAGCCGCCATTTAGTGACCACTGGCTTACGTTTAGTATAATAACCATCGACATTATACCTGGGTTAGTTTTCTTTAAGATAACAGTTTAGTTATCTGGACATACGTGTACCGTAACGCATTTCATACATTTCCGTTCTTTTTCTAACCCGACTCCTTCTAGTTTCGATTTTAGGTTATCGAATTAAATTTTTCAAATAATTTAAACTGTATTAAATTACCATAAACCCTACGGTGAAATGCATTTGACCCCGTTCATATTTAATTCATTTTTTTCAACTGTTGTTTCTGTGCCAGGGAAAATGAAACGACTCGAAAAAGTATATTATTTTTCCGTGGGCAAATTGAATAGGAAAAAAAAATTAACCAACAGAATTTGGGTAAAACCGTGTCTCCAGGTGACGTGTTATTGGATTACAAAATTATATCGATGGTAATTAAAAACACATCAGCGACACGCTGTGCACGGCGTGTCAACACAATTATTGTTTCCGAACAGAACGTTATTCGTAGACAGGGTTTAAAACGAGGCCACTAAAATAACATATTGTCCAGCCAATTATTATTCGTGTGTGGAACGTGAAAAACGACATTGTTTTATTGTTGTAATTTTTTCATTTACCAACACGGCATAATACATATTTGTGCCTGGGATCGTTCTATAACTATAATTTTATTGGATAATGCGAAATTCAGCTTTTATATGTACGATAATATATACTTAAGTTAATAACTGTGAAACTTTCAATGTCATGATGATGCTAATATAATTTCTTTACCGGTAGACGTGTTTAAATAAGAGTTTTATAATTAATTAAATGTGATCAATTAGTTATATCTCAATCAAAACAAAGATACTAAAATTGACTTTTGTCTTTTGAAAGTGTATAATATTTATTGCAAATTATTGATAATGTGGGAGCAATTTTGAAGCATGATTATTTGTATTCAATTTTCATGGTCAAATAAGAAAATATTCTACTCTATAATAAACTCTCCTAATTCTAAATAGTCTCAAGTCAGTCTTATATCTATATCCGATTACATATAAGTCATGTAATCTTAAACATTACTTAATTTACCATAATATGTTAATATGCTCGTTGTATGAATTTATTTTAATAAAAACCAATTATTATACATTTTTTGTGACGAAATCAACTGTATAAAATAATACTTTAAAAGCGGTTCTATCGATGATTTGTAATTTTCCATTTGTATTCCCCTTCGCTTCCCCCCTACTTTCCCACGTCCTTTCATTCCTTCTATCCACCAATTCGACCATCCCTTATCCATCCCGTTTTCCCGATTTGACTCGAAGAAATTACCTTCTAATTACCTGCTAAGATTCCACCAATCGTAGCGATCCACAACGTCGTTTCTCGCGCCTCTGTGACGAGGAGAAGGTGCTAATACTGATTTTAATTATACTTTGATGAATTGAAAAGGAGGTTTTCAATGTGATAATAACCACGCAATGATATTAAAATCCTACTAATATATTGAATTCACTAATTACAATCATAAAACAAAGTATTCAGCTATTGTTTGGTTTAAAGCTTATATTTATACAAACTTTGAAGACGTAAAATATGGATTTAAATTTCACACAATAGAGTTAATATTATTTTGATCGTGAGATTATCTTTCGGAAATCATTCGGATTGGTCTACAAGCCATTGACCGATATTTATCTATCGTTGTGCGCCTTAACAATTACCAATAGGTTACAAATTACTGGAATAATAATTTTCCTTTAACCTTCCTTTTGGTTTTTGCAATTTAAACGTTTAATACAATTTAACAAAAATTAATATAATTGCCCGTTTTCCTCCAATGTACCATCAATGTTTTGTTAATTCCAAATCGGTAGTTATACTCTCGGTAGCTCATACTTAATCCGTTATGGTTTTTTCTTAATTATCAGATATTATATTTTATATAAAATACAAACACAACCAAAAATAGACCGTCTGAAAGGCCGTGATATGCTTGCAAGTTATGAGTCTGGGATTATATTATTATTATAAGAGTGAAGAAAAGAAGCATTATTGGTTTTATAATGAGGTGTATATTTTTCCTCCGCAGCAATGGGTTTCGATTACAAACGTATGCGGTTGATCAAAGACTTTAGACTGGGCGTAGACTGCTGGAAAAAAAACCCTGAATCACCATTATTTTTCGGAGGACACCAAACCAAATCGTAATATGGATTGGGATGGTGGTTTCTTTAAAATAAACGTCCTAACGGGTGAAAAAATGCGAGTAAGTAACTTTTGAGAACGTATAATACGGTATACGAGATACATCGCGGAATTTGAGATTTTTTTTCTAAACATTCACCTCTTCATTTCTAACGTGAAATGGGCAACTATTAAAATACAATCGAATCTGTATGATATTACGATACCTTATTTAATAATATAAATATAAATAAATATATTATTACCTATATTTTAACCGGATGTATTATATCCGTTATTGGACGATCATTAACTAACAAATACTACTCAACGATATAATTTTATTTTGAACAATTTTCAAACGCCGCGACACGGTACAAACATATTTATAGTGAAAATATATAATATTTACTTAATCATCTCATATATCGAATGTTGGCTGTAGATTATTATTTTCACCGTACGCTGGATCTGATGTATGTGATATAGAAACGTTTATATAGAAAAAAATGTGTTTCATCCGTGGTTTTAAAATATCACCCCCAAGGCTCTTGATTCAACGTTATTACTTGCCACACAAAGCCTACCTTTTCAACCGGGAAAAATTTCAGTTATTTTTTTTGTTTAATTTTCACTAATAAAAAATAATAAATCATAGCGGAACGAGATGACGCATACGATGTTGCCGATGTCGAGTACCACGATTTCGTTCTGACAGTCGCTGTATTACGCTGTGCGTTATTGATAATCCAACACGTGTGTGCATTTATATGACGTACACGTAGACGACCATAACACAGTGCCTCGTTAAAATTAACGGAATGGAAACCGGCCGGTGTACATTAGGCGGCAAAGGAATTGTGACAATAATGAACGCAACACCGTTTGACGGAGATAAAACGAAACGTGATAAAATTGCAGACCCGACGAGACGCGTTGAGCGTCGATGGTGACTGGAAAAATTAAATAAAAACAAACATCCTGAATACATTTACGACGAATGCATGAATCGCAACAGTTCGCCAAGAGTGCGGGCCGTTATATCATATCAATAAAACAAAATATGTATAGTTTAACTGTGTATATGGGTCGTTTGAATTTCAAAGCGAGAACCGCTCGTTGTATACCAATATCGGAAGAAATAAAAAAAATACTGTGCAGATGTGTTTATTGAAATGTTCGTGTCCATTAAAAAAATTTGAGTAATCGAAAATCGATGGCGTAGGAAAAAAAATAAAAAAAAAAATAAATAACATACTTATTGTTAGGAAGATTCATAGTAGTATTACCTCACAATATAATGATTTAGTACTCGTTTATACATATTTCAATTTTTATGACCTCATTTCAATACGTTTCGACAGATGTTATTCTGGCCGTCAAAAAACTATAAGTAGGTACCAATATAAATTGTCAATATATATGGAAATTTATTTTCGGGATTATCTCCGTACGCAGTATTATATCTGTTAACCGTCAAACTGCCTGTTTAGACACGAGTTTCATTGCTCTATTAATGGCGCGAATCAGGTTACCGTTGATCTAACCATAGAGAAATATGTTGATCCCCAGAAAGGTAATTGCGATGAAAAATTCGAACCACGGAGATATAGTAGGTATAATATCATATCTTTCAAATACGCGTGGATATATTCGTATACAATTGCGGGCACAATATCGGTGAGCTTGAGAGTAAAAATAATAACTATACAACGCTACAATAGCTAACTTACTTTTTTATTTCCCTTCACCTCATCTGATACGATCACGGTTAGTATAGGTCTAGGAAAACGTTGAGATAGTTGTAATGTATATACCGTTGCTCGTATAAAACCGTATGAGAACAAAACGAACGTCGAGCAAATAATGTATTACACGCGGTTGCAATTCATTCGTTCCATCAAACCACTTTTGCTTCAGGCTTATCAACATGTGTGTATAAGTGTATTGTACATTTTTCTTATGAAAGCTTAGGCATTTCGCAAGCATGGGTTTCTCCATCGTGAATGCTAAGTTTTCGGTGTACCCAATCAACCTAATTGATCTCTCAATTTTATTCGTAGAACGCTCCACGCGGAATTTAAGTTGCAATATTTCGATTAGAATTCGCCTAGTGATGTTTTTTTTTACCCTCCATCGTTTTTCATATTTTTAATTTTCCTTTGACATGTATTTAGCATACGGTTTTTTTATGCACATGTAAAAAAAAAACACTATATATTTATGAACGTTTTAAGCTATGAGTCAGATTTTGTTTACTGTTTTCTATATATCTTTGTTCATTATACATTTATCATAAATACTTCAGCACTTTGATGCATCCGTCCACGTACAGACTGTGGTACGAATGCATAATTACCTACTTAAGTTTATTTATATTTGCTTAGTTCACGGTAGTACTGTATGTATTCTCCTTAAACGAATAAGAACGATAAAGTATTGCTAACTTCAAGATAAGTTTAATATACAATTATATCAATCACTGAAATGTCACTCGTTTTTAGTACATATTGTGTTGAAAAGAAACTGTAAGCCAGTTAAAAAAAACAGATTAGATATACTGAAAAATAAATGGTTTTTAATTATTGGAAATTCATTTTTAAGCCATACTATTCTTTTATGGTTTTTTTTAGTAATTTTAATAGTATAGTCAATAGTAAAGATATTTTTGAATACAATAAAAAATAACAATTGTACTTACGATACAACGAAAAGTTATGAGATGCGACAAATTTACGAACTATGTAGGTATAAAAAAACATGTGTGAATTGGAACAAGATAATTTAAAACAGAAAAATAATAGAGACAAGTATGAGTAGTACGTGCTTGTACGACGACGTGATGGTTGAACCGACTGTTTGTTCAATGGTTGTGAAAATTATGACATCGTACGTCAATCACATTCAAATGTCATACCTTTGCACCTGTCTCATAATATTTCTCGGTAAAATGTATTACTCGACTAATAAATGTCTTTCATTTCTAAATGGTTTTTTTTTCCCACGTACGTTTGTTTTTCTGTTATATTTGTTATAACGTGTTTTTCGAAAACGCGTATCCGCACGAAGATATCCACATCTTTTAAGTATAAAATAATAACCATTTGGTCTCTAAACAACAATGTTCAATGTACGTCACGTACAGCGGAAACTTCTAAACCGACGCACAGTGTGTGTCACATGATTACAGGACGGCATTTTTACCGAATGAAATATAACGATAAACTATAAAGATTCTCAAAAATGTATAAATTCAGCGCACGAATGCATTAAAAAAATAATAATAATAATAATAAAAATAACAAAAAAGCGTCTGGGGCGAGATGCATGGGTGAATTGTGTCCAATAAATTATAATACATAGTGTTAAAGTCGAAAAACAAATTTTCGTCACGTATTATAGTTCTTTGTTGTGTTCATTGAATTATTCGTAAGAATTATAAATTAAGACACACCTCTCGTATGGAAATGATACAGAATGAAGATTAGCGTAATACATGCATCTCACGAGGGCTTTCGAATTGCGATACCTTCTATGGTAATCAAATAATGTTATTTTTGTAATATGACTGTTTTTAATACGTTTAAACATTTTTGAAAATAATATTATATACTATCGATTAAAATGTAAAAGTGCCGTTATATCCAGTTCTCGACTAAAAACGGTAGAATTAAGAAACTTTCTTCGAATATATTATCCATTATTCCGGATAAGGGTTAAATATAAAACATAAATTATTTCAACGCCAATTAGTTCACGTTTCGCTTAGAGTCTAAAAACGAAGAATTGTTTAACCTTTACGTTAAAAATGTATACAGGCGACGAATAAATAAATAAATCAATTCCGTTCGTTCTTTGACCGCGGATAATTGTGAGAAACGAAATCCGAGGATGCCAAAAATTTGTAAATTTTTTCGTTACCTAAAGAGACCGTGTGCCAAGTTATACGCATAATTTAGAATAAAAAATAAATGTTTTCGACATTCCGATAAACAATTTTTGTATGGGCATTTTATTTACCTATGAAATATAAAACAAGTTGATTCTCAATCTTGGTTGAAATGGTTTGCAATTGTTTCTCAATTTTTCAGAAAACTGTTGAGAGGTTCAAAAAATGCCTTGTTCAAAGTATCAACTAGACGAAATTTTCAATCAGAATGGTACCACGTGTTTATATACATCGTAGCTTTTTTCTGGTCGAAATCGTGTACACCGATGAAAAAAACACATACACACACGGATCATGATAAAACCAATACATTCCTCGTTTCACTCAGAATCTAAAACAATGTGTACAATGTAAAACGAATAATTTATTAAGTAGCGAGTAACAAAATAAAAAGGGTTTATTCGACTAGTGTTTGACAGAATGATGAAAATGAACTTTGAAACGCGACGATCTGAGAAACATTTACAAATTACAGTGAGTCCGGTGGCCCGACTAATTACACCACGATTGCGCTCCGATCCCTTTTTACCTGTTAAAATCACAACACGATTGCACACCAAATTATATGTGTATATAGTATATACTATCAAGTCGATATTTTTTTTGTTCATATAAAATTAATAATCATATATATACCAAATTTAACGAGTAAGCATGGGTATTTATTTTTATTTTTATAATTTTATCTGATCGTCGACTTGGTAACTCGTAATAAAGATAATATTTTCTTATATTAAACGATATCACCATATCGGCATAAATAAATAGTGTTAAACGTAATGAAAAAAATAAACTACGAAAAGAGCAACAAAACAACATTACATTTATAATGGATACTTGGGAAAAATTTAAAAATAATAAAATATCAATGAATGATTATTTGCAAGCAATGGGACCACGTTTTTGTGCTAGTTATTAGGTATTAGAAAATATTATATGATGTAATGCATGAAAATTAAATTACGAAAATAGCAATATTAAATTAAGTATATAAATTTAGCAAAAAACAATTTGGTGCGCAATCGTGTTGTGATTTTAACAGGTAAAAAGGGATCGGAGCGCAATCGTGTTGAAAATTTTTTGCGCAATCGTGGTGTAATTAGTCGGGCCAAAAAAGGAAAAATTGCGCAATCGTGTTGCACCGGGGTCCGGCTATATGGGTTTTTTTTTTCGCGTCGTATCATAAAATGATTTAGTCGATTACCAAGTTTATTATCTTATTAATATGGTTTCCGAGCATAGTTTAAGTTAGAGATATTCAAATTTTAATATGAAATTATTAAATTGAATTCCGGTGTTAGCGAGAAATTTAATTTAAACTTTAAATGTAATAATTATACTATAATATATTATAATATAGTAGTAAGTATGCTACCATAACCATTTTTGATAATGCAATAGTTACGAAAATTCCGGCGGCCGTCTTAAGCATTTCATTAAAATGAGCAACTTTAAAATTAATTAGAACACATTTAAGGATGAAAATTTAATATCTTTTAGAAATCTAGTAAGCCTCATAAATATTATCATGATAGCATCCAATAGACGATTTAAGTATTTTTCCCAAGAACACACAGGTAAGGGAAGTACTTCTCAAGAGTAGGATGTTCAAGTTGGTTTATACAAACATATATACAATACACAGTGGAACGTCACCGAAAAAAAGCGATCATTTTTTAAATTAAATTCTTTTATGATTATTATTATTATTTTTAATGTCATATTTTATCCCCCCCCCACCCCATCCCACCATGTATCGGTTCCACTTTTATAAGTAAGACGGATATCGCTGTTACCGATGCTGCCGCCAAACCGTCGAACTACATTACGTATGTTGGTGCACACCCGATTAATGTACACCTCTTTGTATAATATGCAAAATCGTAGTCCCACTCCGACGAACGCTTGTACAAATTCCAAGTATTCGTCGATATTTTCGGCAACACTACTTGACTCTGAGCCACTTAACCACCATCCATACACGGACGCACCGGATTAATTTTTACTACTATAATTTAAATATGTTTCACACCTAAAGTACTCAACAACCATCATGATGTCCGGATAAGACACGGTGGTGGCCCACGGCGGGTTGAAGAATAGGCCGAAGCATCTATTTTCTACAACAGCAACACTACAACGACGTCACACGAGTATTCTTTTCCCGCTTGCCCTCAACAAAATCAAATGTTTGTATATCCATGTAGTCTTCTCCATATTTATTAAGATCCAGATTTGTTTTTTAAATTTAATTTTCCTATTTATTATTACGAAAAACGTATGGTATGAAAAAACACCAAGTCCCTGTTCTCAGTAATCCGTATGGGAGCCGCAGCACTAAAAATGTATCTATCGTTATCCAAATGATCCCCGTCTGCCGCACACAATGATTAAATGGCGCATGCCTTATATAAACAATTTATACACACGGTCTCTTGAATTTTAATACATTGTTTTATTATATATTTTTTTTAAAATCTTACAAAACCCATGAGCTTCACGGACATACCTCACGGGTTTACGAAACTAGCTTGGTGTCTCCCCTAACTATTAGATAGAAAATAAGCCCTCGAAAAGAACTGAAATGTCATAAAAGTTATAATTTTTTAGAAAAAACAATTTTCTATAAAATAATGAGCAAATTTAAATTTAAATAAAAGATGTTTACAAGACACCATAGGAGGGAGGAAATGGCCCATGTCGTAATCACCCATACATTATGTTCAATTTTATAAATATTGCGTCTTGCGAACCTACGAGCAGCAACAGTGGTTCAATGGTAACGGAAAAAATGTTTTCACGCTCCAAACATAAATAAACTTGGCTGTTCAATAACAATCTCAAAAAGCCAATTTCATGGAAAATATCATTTTGCGGACAAAATCATACGCTTCAACAATTTGCGTTCGACCCTCGCCTCGATGTTTTACGGAGATTAATTAATTAGTACTGCAGCCTCTTCGAAACGTTTGGAAAACTGATCAGGCCAACGGAATCTACCTTAAGTACACTCAATATTTTTAGTTGCGATCGTTAAATTATTGGGCAGTCGCTCAGGAAACACTTTTACGCATTTAGCACTTTGTAACCGCGTACGCTCCGGAATCACGAACTCGAGAGTTGTTGTCGAATAACTTTTTGTTCCATATCGTATTACGTTTGCACTCCGATAGTGAGACAGGCAATACGACACCGTATGGTACGCACGAAATATATATAATTGAGTAGAACTTTTATCGATCGCAGCCGATTCAACTATTTAAATGTACGGAAAGCTCTACTGAAAAAAAATCACCCATCTAAACGCCGTACTTTACCGTCCTATTTTGTTCATTACTTATACTTTACGTTATATTATAAATTTTCCAACATTGTAAGCTCATCGGAACGACGAATAGAATATAGTCTACACTCTACAGGTTTGCCATTGGAGTAGAACGCGTGGTTACCAGACCGATACGTTCTTCGTTTCGTGGAATTCTATATGGATACACTTTTAGAACATTTATGTACGGTGATAGAAAATCAACGGTTGTATTATGATCATCACAAGTTACGGTATAAAGTACCGAAGAGATGATCAAAAACAAGTGAACGGGGAACGAAAAAAATCGGAACCACGCGAGACAAGGGGAATTCGACCAAGATAGTCATATGGTTGTTACGAATCCGGTTTGACGGATTTGTACAAAGTCGTTCGAATCGCGTTGCGGACAACGACGTGATCATTCGGAAATATGCGTAGGTTCTCGTCTTCACGAACATGACGCCCCGTGGATGTCGATTGTGGGTGCTATAGTTCAAACGATGACGAGAGAAGCGGGCTTACACGGCTGGTCGAAGAGACGATTTTGAAAGGCGATCGGAATAAAAGACAGACGACAGTGTGTACGCGTACTGCAGTTAAACGTGTAGGCACTTAACCGTGGCCATTGAGTGCGTCGAATGAGACGTGAGCAGATCGAGCGTGTGCGAACAATCCTAGCGACTCGTGGTAACCGACGAAACGGGGCGAACGGACGAAACGTGGGAAACGGGGATAAAACGCGGTTGAGATGAAATTATGAATCGCGTGAAACGGGCACGATGAGAATTAATACGCACGATTAGAGCGAGTGCGGGGACACAACGCACCCGCGACGTTTATGAAAGCAGCTGATAGGAATGATTTATTGCCGAGAGATTGATGAATGGACCGAATGCAAGCGCCGGGAAGCGTTCTACTGTTTCGTCAAGTCCATCGGTGAAAGACGACAAAGTTACGGGGAAGTTATGAACGTTTTTCGATACGAAAATTCCACCCCGATCACTAACGCGTGGTTAAAGCTCGTTCATTTTTTTTTTTTTTTTACAAATAACGTTTAAGGATTAATATTTAAACCAAAAACATTTAGTCTGTGCAAACTCTGATAAGATGGTCCGAATACTGCGTTTAATAAATTCGTGGCAACTGGTCGATTCGTACTTCAACACTGTTGTGAAATTAAAAATAATTTACATACATAACTACTTGTTCGATTCGTTTTAATTATATTTGCGTTAACAGTTGAAGGATCCCGACCAATTGTTAAACACGGTGTTAGCGGATCCATATGTTAACACGAGCGTACATAAATTCAGAGTGTTATTGAATGCATTCATTTTACCCTTAAACATTTAATGTATCGGTTACTATACACGTGATGAAGATAACCATTCTTCAACCACCCGTAATAATAACTGCACACCGTTATGGCAGATTACTTTTTTTTTTCGCCAAATTTTTTTTTAACATCTGAAAAATGTTATTCTAAAAAAAGATTATTACACGTTTATTATTTTTTAATATTTTGAATTTCATAAATGAAAAAACTTCATGAAAACTTCAATACGTGGAAATCGAGTTTCAAATGCGTATTTAATTATATATACAAGCATTGAAAGTTTATATAAGTGTATGAGGAAGCGCACCAACGTGTTGCGCAGTTTCCTCGGGCGCTCCGCTTGAAATACTTGCAAATTGTTAACCGCCGCCGCGGCGGTCTCGGGATACACGATATATTTACGCGTCAAAGTTTTCGGGGAAACGCGAAATGAAAAAGCGGTGATGAAAAAAAAAAACGTGAACTTTGTTTTTGATTTCGCGGTCTCGTGAATCGTAGCGATGTCCGCAGTGACCGCGGGGAACGATGTAGGATTCGATAGAAAGAAGTTTTTTACGGAAATTTGACCAAAACCCAAAATCGTAAATCGAACGAAGAGCAGTACCCGCGCCGTGGTCGCACTTTGCGTAAATCGATCGTCCAGCGCGGCTGCGGCGCACTGCTTCCGGTCGGTTGAGCGCGCTGTTCTTTATCCGTACGGTTTCGTCGCGTGGAAATTTGCATTTCCGGAACGCTAAAGCGCGGTCCTACGGGTCCGGAGGTGGTGTTGGGGGTGGAGGGCCGTTGTATGCGCGGCCGAGATAGGCGACGTGTCGTGTTCGGCGAAATTAAAACGCAAATCCGACGCGTGCCGGACGGTAACGAATTATGGCGATTATTATTATAACCACTTACGTCTCCGGGCCCACCGGTTCCCCACGGCTTCCTCCACCGCCGAGCGTTTAATCCGTTCACCTCGGTAATGAGCGTCGCCACCCCCCAACCGCCCCTGTCGAGCTTCAATTAATTTCAAAATAATCCTGTATATATATATGTAGTACAGAAATCTATTTCGTCGTACACACGGGTCGTCGGGCGAAAAACGCCGCGCATCCGGCCAAGTTCGCTTAGCGCACATCCGCCCGATTTGATGTGATGGGGAAAAATTACGGCGGACCGATGCGGCTAGGCCGTGATAGCGAAAGTGCGGTAGAAGTACGGTCGTCGTCACAGCGGCGGTGGCTTCATCGTGGACGGTTGGGGCGGTATGTTGGGAGGGTGGAGAGTCGCTGGAGGACAGACGTTACATTGATTGAGTTAGGGGTCCAATTAAAATTGTACAACGCAAAAACACGGGAAGGGGTCGGGGGACGCGAAAAACATAAAAAAGCAAAATAAAAAAAAAAAGGTTAAATAAATTCATAGCACTCAATTTCTAATGACAAGTAAAACCCACATAATCTCCGATCGGTATGTTCTCGGAAAATAACGAGTGGAACGTGATAATAATATTGTACATTTTAAACGTCGTGAAAATCGGATTGGGTTTAGATCATTAGTACGTTGAATGATGCGAAAATCATTAGAACAAACGCAAAATTTATCGTTTTTTTTTTTTATATTTCAATTTTTTTCTTTTTCGTTTTGACGACCGCTGCCGAGCGCGTTACTCGAGTAAATCCGTGACGGAAAATAACATTTTGCGTTTTATTGTACGAGAAAATCCAGTGAGCAAACACATCGAAAAATAATAAAATCGACATTTTCACCGAATGAAATATTATATTGCACACACTATTTTATAGTTTAATTCCAAACAGTATAATATTATATCATCTTGCGCTTACCAATTCGAATAATTACGACCCATTATAGCTGAATAACTGCCGCGCGAAACAATTATAATTATCAAAAAACAGTAATAAAGAGTTTACATTATGTACAAAATTTGGATGTGGACGGCGAATACGAATAAACAAAATAAAAACAATTACGAGTTTTCGATGTACACTGTAATAATTTAAACAAACGGAACCGACGAAAAACTTTATTTAGTTTGTCGAACATTTCCACTTATCAAAGTTCGAGTTTTCACTAGCCGAATTTATGAGTAAATTATTAGCACAACGAGTTACGAGACTAGGCAAGAGAGCAATGTATCTAAGTAATTGCTTATCCTGAGTTTATTTATAATTGGGTGTAATAATTACAATAACTCGACTCGGATATTCATTCTAACATATTTGAAATGTTGTTTAAAAAATTTAATTCGTGTACTCCACTCGTATCCAGAACATTTTCACGCGCATATTTGTTGTTATGCCTATTCCAACATTTGATAAAATGTTACGCTTAGAAATGAAAAAAATATAAATATTTGTTTCTAATTTGTTCTTAATGTATACAGTATATTTCCACATGAGCTACGCATTGCCGTATTCATACAAAATGTTAAAAACGTCAATTGTAACGTAAACGTTCGTAATTTATAGTCAAAAAAATTCCTCGAATAATTTCAAGTCATATAATATGTGTATAATATGTATATCTTGAAAACTTTGTTTATACGTAGAAGATAGGTAGGTAGCTTTACATTTTTTACGTGGACATGTTTTTGACCGATTTCGCGTTACCACAGAGCAGCTGATGCAGTAAATGAATCACGATAAAAGTTACAGAGTAACCATAGTTAGCGGCAAAACGATATCCGTGATTCGATGTTTTCTGTAAAGTGCAATCGATTAGAAAAACACTGTCGAGAAAAATGAAAATACGAGTAAGCTAAATATTTATCATAGTGAATTTATTATGAAAAAGTGCAAATATTGATTGACAAATTCTTAGCTTTCTCGGTGATATTTGAAGATGTTTTTATTATTTAATGGAAAGTATATATTTTCGTATTAAAGTAGGTATACGATGTCCAGTTAAATACGTTTGAAATTAATAAACTAATCCATAAATACTCGCATGGAGTAAACATACTGCGATGTCTCAAATTTCTGTTATTTTGATGAGAATATTTTGTTTTTCGATTTTAAGAGGTTTATTTGCCGAGCGAACGTCTATAAATAAACGGACATTAGAACTTGGTTGTAGCTTAATAATGGTGTATGGTTTGCCACTTGATTAAAGTTTCATAGTACACAAGTTTCACAAGTACAGTAATAACGAAACCAATTTCTAAACGCGTATTATACATGTTTGTGATTGTACTTAAATTTTGATCACTCGTATATGGATACATACATACATATAAAGTACGTAAATTGTATGCATTGAGTTTAACTACCAGTTAATGGGTTGTTTTACATAATTGTCGTGATAACATCCAGTAAATTACCTCACGAAAAGTGGCAAGAAAGCTATGGTAATAATGTTATTTTCCAACCAATACTAAATATAAGTAGGGGCAATAAATGCTTTCACAGTGTTATAAAAATATAAATATTGATTTAAACAGACATTCTAAACAGTTATTTCTAACCACAGTTTATGCTAACACAGTACGCTTACACTTATTCGTTACAGCTTAATGAAAATAATTCGATCATCGGTTGAAAACGAATACTACACCGATTTTAGCATATTTGTTTAGCACTACTTTCAATATTATTCAACTACTTACTTGATATATTTTATAGCACCGAGCTTTAGTTTAATATTTATTTTTTATTTTTATTTTATTTATTTATTTAATATCATCTTAACATGTAACATTGTGAACTACGTTTGAAAAAATTTATTTTCGCGGTCTATTTGTTTAAAAGATCGATTTACTAAAACTTATTTTTTTTAAAAAAAAATGGTGTTGTATATCCTTACATATTATACTATTGTTAATAAGTCGTATATATTCGAAAATTATGTAGTTTTATAATGTTTAGTTATTTCGTCGTTAAAATATAAAAAAAAGCCATGTTAATTTAAATTACTATATATTAAGATTTAGATTTTATGTATGTATCAAAAGATTTCTATGAATTGTAAAAGGTACATAAAAAATAAAGGAAACGTAGAACCGTTGTACGTATAACCAGCTGTCCAATTTTAGAATAAAGTTTCAACACCGAAATCAGATCTGCAACTATGATGGTTTATAAGTTATGTAAGTTTAAGTTGAAAACTGCCTCGAGCAGTAGCAGTTAATGGTAGTGTAATAAATAATAATATGTATAATATATTTGAACGGAGCCCAGTGAATCTAGCAGTCTCAAGACACGGGTGAGTTGTTCGACTTTTATCGTTAAAATTAATTAAATTACAGACGAAATTCAATAGAAAATGTAAAAGCACAATATTTCGCCATGTTTCTATAAGTTTGTCTCGTTTATAAAAATATATTCCGTCAAGATCGATGATTTGTAACTATTAATGTTTTTTTATGGGTCGATTTTTACGGAAATGTAATAAAATAACAAAACAATAATTAATTCAAATAATCAAGATTTTCTTTTTTGCATCTAAAAATATTGTTGTGTACGAATCGAGTGCATTATTATATTATAATATAGTGATGAGTTTTTAATAATTGATCGGTTGATATTCAAATAAACTGTTTACCCCCGGAAAACATTATTTCGCCCCGATTGGAACGGATAATAATCACCGCCTACACCATCATATTCAGATGTTCTATTCTAGAAACAAAATTAAAACTTTACAGTGCTAGGTTTTTTAATTATATTTATCGTTTAATGAACGTAGGATTTTCAGAGAATGCATGTACCCTGCTTTTTTGCTTTCTCAATTTGCGATATTATTAATACAGAATTAATTATAAATATTTAAGCAATATTCAACTTTTTATTAAAATATGAGTACCTAAATTATTTGCTTAGTGAACATTTGAAATTAAAAACAAACAATTATATTAATATTGTATTTATTTTTTTTTAGTTTTAAAAAAATATATTTTAATATTTGCATCTCTGTACACTAAGATGGTTAGTTTTTCTTGTTCTATATGTAATATTATATATATTAAATACGTAATTGACTATAAATAGTAAGTTTATTTCAATTTTTAATATAAATTAAATATTATTATAGCAACTAATAACCTTAAAACCAATATTATAGTAATTTCTTTGATGTGATAATGATATCAATACTAAAATTGAACAACAATTTATATGCATTTCAACTCGTTTTTTTCGATGTCAATGTTCGAAGTATGAACTTAATTTTTAGTAGTAAATTATTTTTACATTCGATCAGTATAATATTTCCTTAAATAACACTGTTCTACCAATAAATGATTTACCATGAGAAACTGAAACTTTTTTACTGTATGTAAGATGAACAAGAGTGAATAAAGGAAAATAAAATATTATTATACTTGGAATTAATAAAAGTCAGTCTTATATATTGTGCCTCAAAGTAGATATATGAGAATAATAAAAAAAAATCTGTTAGAATGGGTTTATCAAAATATTCCCGTGATCAAAAATCGAAATGTATTGGATTTTGAAAGTCCGTATTTGTCTACCATGGCAAGTTACTCGTATTCGTTGGCCAACATCCATTCGTACAATCCATTTCCGAGCCATAATCCACATCCATTGGCTCGTCGACAATATCCATTTCCATGGGATCTTCGTGTAAAAAATCATTTTCGTAATACTTTAGTTTGCTTTATAAGTTTAAATGAATCGTGATACACGACTTTCGAACGACAGTCAAATGCCACCTATGGGCGCAGATAATTGGTGGCATTTGGCTGTCGTTCGAAAGTCGTGTCTCACGATTCATTTAAACTTATAAAGCAAACTTCAAGTAAGTATCTATAGTTGGTCGTTTGGGCTCGCAAAACGTACTGAATAATTTTCCATATAATCCGTAGTCAAATGTGTATGTCGAAGCGTGTACCGTATATAAATACATAATGAAAAATAGAAAACATTTACAAACGGTCTACATATATTATTATAAACATCCATAGAAATAATATTATGATTTTATCGTATTTTCGATGTTATCCGATTAGGACGATCTGCAGACGACTTATTATATAGTATATATATATAGCGATAGCTTATGTTAATATTTCGTTGTTTTGTACACATTCCCATTTACTATTAAATACAAAAAAATTAAGAGCATCGTATTGTCATGTTAATTCCAATATAATATTCCTGGCTCATTAAGAGTTCAAAAATGCCTCTGAAAAACTGAAAAATAGACAGAAAAATTATGGTATTACCGAATCTATCTGAAATTAAGTTTTACTTTTTGTTTTTAATTCCTAGCTCTGAATGTTGTGACTACGTAGTGTATCTTACAATAAAGATTAAATTTCGTTTCTTTATTAATTCGCATTACTAATCCTCATTCAGATTTTTTTTTTAAAAATCAATCTTACTATGCATTTTATAATATCATAATATTTATAAAACTTATAAACATATCATGTTTTTATGTTTGACCGTCGGAGATATAATATATACATTTCGAAATAAAAAGCTTAGAAAGTATATTAAAAATAATTATGGTTACACTCCCAGGACGAATATGAATTAGACTCTACCTTGGTCGGTCGATATACAAAGAGAAATTATTATTCTATTATAAAATAATTATTCTGGTCAAAATTGTATACACAGACACACAAAAAAAGGACATTATGATAAATTCAACGTATTCCTCGTTTCACTCAGAGTCTTAAATATAAAATAGAATTGAATTTTAAATGTTGTTAAATGGTAAACGTTAAATTATCTTAAACATATAGTTATGATAAAGAAAAATTCATTACAATGCTTTTTAAGAATAACATTATATTTGTTCGATCATAATATTTTGTAAATTCTTTCATCGGAGTATATAATATTTTTTTTTTTAGTCAGATTTATCTCGGTAACATTATTTTTTTTATTTTTATGATTTTTTGTCTCTTAAATTGAGTGAAATTATATTCGTATAAAATAAAACTCTTTTCATTTTGTTTATGATTGATTATTTATATTTTATACATATAGGGCATTTGATATAATTTTGTCAAATGCACATTTTTTTAAAAACCGCGGCGCTGAAAAGGTCAGCGTCCAACCGGTACAGCGCCAAAACGTTTTACACGACCCTCCCGGTGCAAGAACCAATAATTATTAAGACGTAACTTATGTCAATGCACAGACTTAAGGTTAGCATTTTGGCAAATTTTGAATTATTTGAGATGTTAATTTTAATATCAAAATTGTTATCTTATATTATATATCACATTCACTTTATTGAATCTCAAAAAAAAATGTATAATATTTTAATATTTTCTAACAATATTGTATGAGCGCGAAAAACTAGGAATTTTTTTTTTAAATCCTGAAAATTTAAAAATGTGGACGTTATACTGGTTATAGCACCCGTACCATGAATTGTTCAGCTCTATTGGGGACATGAGACCGGACATTTGAATATTTCCGTCGAGTATATATTATTATATCAATTGTGATCGATAATGCGACAATGCCGGACGACGCTCTTGTCGCTGTGGTGTTTATGTTTAAATGATGTGATGCACGTAAAATGTTATTTAACGCATCGGTTGTTAATCGATTGTTAAATGAACAGCGTTCAGTATCATGTAAATATAAAATACGCGAATGATATTATCGGATATTTTCGTCAAATTATTGCCACGTTGTGATAAGAAGAGGGAAAAAACAAATGAAAAAAAATCATCCTAAATACCACGTGAAGCTAATAATATTTTCGTTAAAAACTGGTGAAATTAATCTCCCAATATCATTAAACTCCACATGGATCATCATCATTTTTTTTCTACAGATAAATCTCTCTGCGGCTATTTTAAAACGACCTATATTTATCCTTCGCAGCCCTTGGCCCTTTTAGCTTCACCGCTTTACATTGCATTTAATTTGAACTCATGACTGTTCGTATCTCGTTACCTGTTCGTGCGAGAAAAACAATTCAAAGTTGTATTTTATCGTTCATTTTCCTCATACTATGTCAGCTATAATTGGGCACGGCAAAAATTGACACAAGTCAAACGGGGAGAACGACTGTTTGCGATCAAAGTAACAGACTACAGTTCTCGGAAGTAAATTGAAGAAAATGTTAATAATTCATATATGTAATTTTAAAATAAATATTTACGAACCATTGTGAAACGCTGAAACACGTATTTCAATGGACGAAATAAACATAAATCAAAATCGAGTTGCGATGCAGAAGATATAATTTTTTTTTTTTTTCATAAACGTTATACCTACCTGTTATTGAAAGTTCTGAAAACAAATCTACATTCGACTTGTTTTCAACGGAATCAATTAAGTTTCAACGTCCCGGAATACCGTTTACCATAGTTTTATGGAACATTATTTTGTTATCTTCAAAACCAGTTGTTTTTGACGAGAAAAAATACATATAAATCGTATTTTAAAGATAAAATCACCCATAAACCGCATAGGATACGGAAAAAAACTTCAGTTAAAATTATATCGGAACATACGAATATTAGTGTCTATGGGAACTGACTCACGTTTGATTGCACTGGTCGTGAGTATCAAACGTACACCGTGAACGATCACGTCACAGTAATAATCGGTGAATAACTACAACAAACTGTACCACATATTATTTATCTAGTGAATCATTTGTACGTGAACTGTTCGCCGAAAACGTGGGCAAATCATTTACATGATGTATCGAAATAGTTAAAAAAAAAATTACAATTCTTTTACGATCCACTCTAATTGATGTCTGTATTTTACATGTGTTCGTGGTAGGTAACTTTACGACGACCCGTAATAACACGATGTTAATTAAATCATAAACCGTTTATTGAACATAAACATTTTAAGTACATAGCACGCCATAGAATATAATAATAAAAAGTAAGGGACACGTAGTGACACCGTCACAAGTCACGTTCTACGACGCATGCGTTATCACGGACCGATGGCAAAAGGATTGTTAGCATTGTTTTCGACCTCGTGCTACAATGTAATATGATTGCTATTCGTACGAGTTATATTTAAATTGCATGCAAGTGTTTTAGTGCGGTTAAATAAGAGACCGAGTTCAAACCATGAAATTTCATATTATTATTATGATTTTACGAACGAGACAATATTACCGTTTGTTCAACACTGTAATTAACTGCCGTTTAACTTTTGATACAAGGTTATAAAACTTTTTTGATAAATATTTGATCCCCTACCCGTGACGGCATAGTTTATAATAACTATTAAACGCATTCTCGTTTGAAACCGAAAAGTGAACGACTATCATGTCCCTCGAATCGCATTGAAGTATCACCGCGGACACGACTCTTTCTGCGGATGAAACTTGTTACCGAGGACTAAGGAGTTCGTTGACGCGTGTCGCGAATAACATGACGGCAATAACAGTTGATTGGCACGGACGACGGTTGTTTGTTTAGGTGTATTTGTCAAATGACATATCATATCATTATGACGCATCACGCACAACGATATTTGTTTTGTTTTTTCGTTATTTCCAGGCGAACTCTGGTAGGATTCAAACGTTTGACCGAAGCGTAAAAAAATGCCAGACCGCACGACTCTAATGGAATATTGACAAAAACGTTGTAATTATACATTCAGCTCACGTGCGCGTTGTAATTTTACGGAATACGTTAAGCCTGCAATTGAGATAACCGAGATCTGCACCCGCGTAATTACGGGAAAAAAACAACATGCACACCGGACGTGTGGTATTGGGAAAAATTAATATTCCGTACGTATTATATCAGTGACCCGAGTCAGTCGTGTATAAATGCAATTGACGTTATCGTTTGATTTCCCTGTTAAAGTAGGCACGATCAGTTACGCCACGTGTGGGATTCAAGTTCTTGGAAGAGAGCAAACTATAAGTCATTAGAATGAATATATTATGAATTATGTGTTTGATGAAACAAAATTCAAACTCGCGGTTAAAATTGTAAGATTCAAATCAATAATTTTCACGGATTTTGTATTTAAAAAAATTAAATTATGAGTACCGTAAACGCATAGTCACCTGTTCGTGACCAGGTCACCGGCTTTTCGCTTTCTTAAGACTTTTGCAAGTATATTTTTAAGCCGTAATAATATATGTTCAAAATATGACTGGTTTGTATTCCTTTGATAACGCGAGGTAACGTTTCAATTCAATCAAGTCTTCATACGTTATAAAATAATTGTGTGTTGAAGAAATGTGTTTGCATATGTTCGCGTACTTAATCTTATAGTTCTCGTACATTATTTGTCCTGGATGCCAAAGTCATGATAATTTTGTCCTATCATGTTTACTGTACACGTGATAAAAGACTTTGGGAATTTGCAGTTTTTCAAATATATCTTATTAGCGTTTTGCTAATTGAAGTTTACAGGGTTCCTAGTAAAAACCTAAGTTTCCGTTTTCTACGTGTACAATATTGCTCAAAGTTACTAATCATCAGAAATGTTGAGAAATTCTTAACTGTATATTCGTAAACTTGACACACATCATTAAAACGTAGGTGTACTTGAATATTTCTGAAAGAATTTAAGGCCGTAACAACGGCTGCACGAAATATCTTAAATAGTTTCTCGTGTAGAACGTGTATAAATATATATATAATGTGTGTCGGACGATCGCTTTATACAGATATCATATTATGGTGAACATTTACAGCGATGACATCAAGTAAAATCTGAACGTAAATGTTTTCGGGTTAGACAAAAACTATATTATAATATACTCAATTAGACATAAAGTAGACTCTCGGTAATTCGAAATACAGGACACCGAGCTGGACATTTTATCTAAAAAGGTTTTCGATTCGGCGAGAGTTTAAATTAATGAGGGAAAAATTTTTTTTTTCGAATAAAAGAGAGTTGAACACTTTGTAACGATTCGTATTTATTATTTTCATCAGATACCTACACTGGGTAAATTTTATTTTAGTATAGTATATACTTCTTATATATTTCTAGTACGTACGAGTATATATTTAATTATAAAAAATCAACTATTTTAATTGGAGAAATATTTTTGGCAAACAGTCTGATTCATATCATCAATACCGACAACTCACTCCGTATTTCCGAGGTATATAATGTATAGTGGTAAATGATAAATGATAAATGATACGGTTAAAGTCGATTACAGGTATTTAGGAAAACTTCAAGAAAATAAGTCAATCGATAACATATTCCATAGTGGACATCATTTTTATTGGTATTCAAATTACTTATCATGATCTTACCGAATACGAGTAATTCAGTTGCAGCACGCTTCTAGAAATATAAAATAATAATGATAAAAATAAAAAAATTACATTTGTTGATAATACACAATAATACACGTACGTATTAGTTCATCTGATTTGTTCAGCTATCAGGTACAAACTCACCAGTTCAAATGATTGCAAAATGAAATGGACAAAGTGATAGCGGAAAAAGAATCATTCGCTTGGTTAGGTATATAGAGACGACAAACTAGATACAATGTTTGTAATCGTCTGAACAATACGACGATCTTCTATTAAAAACGTCAGTCGCACTTGGTTTTGTGGATAGAGACATCAGTGAAAAGGGGCTACAGCAATGCGAGGAATTTTCCGACGTCAGCTGTTCGCAATCCTGTAACGAAAAGTGCCCCGTTGCGATAACAGGAAAAAATCGACGTGAAGATACCAACAACTCCGTCAACTATAACCATTACGGAAACGTCCGCGCGTACGGTTTCGGAGGTCGAGTGGACGGCTGCAAAGTCAATAGATATCCCGGTCGAGTAGGAACAGGAAGGAAGAGATTGTCCCGGCGATGCTTCAGAAGTCGTACAGCTGCCGTCGGCTGACAGACCGATGGACGATGACGGGATTTCCTCCGACATTGCTCTCGGACGATTGTTATCGTCGACCAATCCGCGCGCGCGCAAACTCGAGATTATTCAATCCGACAACAAATCAGAGGAAATATCACAAGTCCACCCGGGTTGAAAATATTATAGTCTATTAACCTATGTTACGTTGGTAACGTCGCGTGTGGATGATTGTGGGTTTTTGTTTCACAGGAATCGGGATCGGACGCAACTATGGTTACCATTTATCGTGTTTTGATACCAACGTCTAATAGTTTCGTCCGGCGATAGTACGTATTTACAACTGTCTGTTAGCCGCCCTATTCACAAGACGACTATTGGATTAGGGAAAACATTGTCCGAAGCAGAAACGGCTTATAGTTGTTTATTATGTTTTACACGTAATATGATACGTTCTCATTATATTTGTATAAAATCGTAATTTAATGACTACAGCTATAGCTGATCAAATGATTTTCCACTGTACAAATATTCTGCAAATATTGACTGCTATAAGCAATTAAATATAAAAACAACAATAAAAATAATGTAATACGAAGTTACGTTGCCATAAATCAAATAAAAAAATATCATCACGGGAATGCTTCCTTATTCAAATTTAATTGACTTGAGTTCATATATTTTTTTCTCTCTCCTATCTCAGAGATTGTGTCTAGTATAAAGATTATATTTTTTCTCCTCAAAAAAAAATCAATCAAAAATCAATCGTCTAATATGGGATGTCTACTGTTATGTGGATGCGCATGGATTTGAAGTAGAAATGGAGTGTTTTTTTTTTTTTCAAATTTTCGTAAGTAAAACTTTAAATTGTAACTTTATGTTCGTCTTGCGATACTTATAATTGCATAAATAATGAGAGGTAACATTTTATTTCAATCCAGCTCGTCATGTACAAGAAATGATTGTTAAGATGCTTGAAAAATATATGAAAATATTTAAATAAATATTTATACTTATTTCTCCGAATCATTTCGGTATCTGTTCACTATAATATTTTAAAATCAAATCCAAAAATACATTATTTTTTTGGTAACTTCCAAAATTCGAAACTGATCATTAAATTTCAGAAAATATGTTTTAACATCATTATCGGAGTATCATAACTCGGAACCATAGAATATTTCAAAAATAATTAAATAAATGTAAAAATTATAATGTATGCACCTACATAAATAGTACAATTATTAGAAATTAACTTTATGATAATTTGCATTGCGCGTGTTGGATTAAAGTTTAATTTATATCTGATTCATTTATATTACATTTACGCGTATATTATAGAAAAAGTAAAATGTTTCTAATGATTTTTTAACGAAGTTTCGAAGTTGTTTAAGCTTTATTTTTAAAATAAAAATTATAGGTAAATTTTAGTTAAAAGCAGTATATGCCATACGTTTGCGACACAAACAATCAGTAAATATTTAAAAAAATAAGTGATTATATATCTATAGGATTTAATTATTAAAGGGTATTATAAAATTTTGGATAATTTTATCATAAAGTTTTTTGATTAATGCAATAACGTAAGCTAACTGTTTAATACGGCTAGTGCGTGGCCGATTTAATATATTTTAATAGTGGCACGAGGAAGTGAGCGTAAATTAAATTATTCTAAAATTACTTTAAGTTTTGTGCTTTCGTGGAAATGAGAAATTATCATTAGACTGGACTGTGTGTGGAACCCTTATTTTATAGCCTTGGAATTATTCAAACCTTTAAAACAGACGATATGGCATCAAACATTCACGGCCGTGGCGATAAAATCTAATACGTAATAGCGTTGACTTCTTCAAACAGTCACGCTAATCGATTTGCTACACGGACAACGCCTTCCATGTAATTTAACGATCAGTTGTGATCAAGACGGTTTATATCACTAGTAGTATGGTTTTAATCATAAAAAATAAAAACGAAAAGAAAGTCGAAATTATATGAGCATGAACCAACTGAAAACCCACCACTCAATAAAAGGACGTATCTGGATTTCACAAACATACAAAGAATATTGACGTTATGCTTTTATTTTAAATCATTTTCAAACTGTAGGTCACACTAATTATGAGATGTATTTATTGTATACTAAATACATAATAAACCGAATGCCTCTCACTGTTTTCTGTTAGAACTTTAAATGTAACTATTATTGACCGTGATTAAATTTAATCAAGCACGTGCTTAACTATGTACTAAAAATACCACCACTTACCTAAATAATATTGATGCATGTCAAACAATTAATTTTTCATTAATAAATTCATCAATCATTCATTAATAATTTAAGTTTAATCGAAAATGTATGAAACTTTAAAAAGTCAAAAATAAATCGAGCAATATATTTATGACTAACATAAGCTACTGAACATATTTGTTTAATTTAATTTCTTCTATTTCGATGGAAATGTGATTAATTTTATACTTATAAAATCTATTGAAATATTAGGGAGGTTATATCGCACAACTATTTTAACTATATTACATTCATTTTGAACTATTTTTTTATCTTAATGTATTTATCTATATTTTAAACTGTGTGAAAATACAACTAAGCATTACATTGTTACCCCAACACATTCATGTCATACTTTTGCATATACGCTACGCCGTCTAATATATATTTTTAATAATGCATGCTGCTTTTAAATTTATTTGTGACAGATAAACATTGTTAAAACTGAAAAAAATATATAATAACATAAATATGCTTTTGATCTCGATAAATTTTTTTTTTAGGTCTATTTTTTAATACTTTTGTTACCATGGTTATTTATTAACATTTTATTTCCTATTATTCATTATTAGTTGCACTAAGTTAGATGTATTATTGGTAATTAAAATTATGAATTTTAATGATAAACGTCAAACAAATTTTCGAAAAAGAATAATTAAATATTTTAATTGACTTTATTTTTTTAATTATTTGTAATTGGTAAAAAAAATTATATTATTCGTATACAGCACGCTTCTTGTTATTATTTGTATAAAAGAAATTTATTATTTTAAATACGTTGTTTTTTAATTTTTTCCATAAAAAAATGTGGTGAAATATTGTAACCATGGTGTTACGTGTATTGGTCATGCATTGCTATCTAAATAATTACTGTCGAGCTAGTTGTTGTGCAGTTTACGATGTATATAATTTTAATAATAATACAAAATTTAAATTATTATCAGATAATATTTGCTAATTTTGTAAGTTTTCATGAAAGGATCTTTAAAAAAACGAAAAAAAAAAATTTTTATCCAAAGTTTTAAATAAAAATAAAATAAGAGTATACCTTGTGTGCCTGTTAAAATGCAATTCAATTGGATGCTACACAAATTGATACTTAATCTGAAAAAAAAAATTTTCCTAATGCACGATTTATAATATGGAGGATTATATAAACGTATACATTTTAATTAGGTCCTCGAAATCGAATTATCATGATCAACGCAAGATTATGGTAAACTACATTCAATAACATAATTTATTATTTGATGTGTTTATAATCGTGGAATAATAAATAAGGTCTGCTTCATTGTCGGTGGGAGTATACGTGATGTGATACATTCGCCGATTGAACTGTATTTACATACATCCAATACTGAATTATGCTCTGCGTATAGGTGTTCATTTCTCGGGACATTTTTTCCTTTTTTTCTTTAATTTAATATCATCAAATATTGTATAATATTTTTATTTCCTGTTAGTTTTATTACACATTTATTGACTGACAATATACAAATATTTTGTAATTTTGCAATAATTACGAATAATGAAAATATCTTTCGAGTTAATTTTATATCTCGTCCTTATGAAAATAAATTTTCTAACGAATGTACAGTGTAAACCTTCTTTTTGTTAAGAAGTTGAATAAAAATTAATTCACGTAGCTATAATAAAAAGTATGCGCTTTTAACAAGTGTTCCGAACTTGTACACGACCACATCCCGGGTGATGGAATGTGATTAACATTGACATCATTGTCGTATATTATACCCCCACCTTCCTCCTCAAAAACAGAAATTTCTAGTAGGGCAACACGCATATTTTGCGCATCTTTTTCAATTTGTTGGGATATTATGGTCAATATGAGGAATTTTGAATATTTCATATGAGAATGTTTTAGTAGCTGAAGCAGGAAAATGAAGGAACAAACACCGTGTACAACGATGATGTAGTTACGGTCCCAGCAGAAATTGCCGTAGGCCATACAATTTGTTCTAAACGTACAAGGATTCAAAATTACGAGTATATGCTTTGTTTATTATATATTTTATGTTTGTGTTTTTTTTTCGCATTTTTTTTCGTCCCGAAAAAATCAAAAACTTTACTGTCTCGATTCACATGTGGTTTTTTTATTCTGTACGTTTAATTAGTATAGATGATTTATAAGTGTCACACGTACATGTCTATGATATGTTGGTGTCCCAGAACAGTAAGTTGTCATAAATTGTAAACTGAATTTTATATCTCATCGTTTTTAACACACAGTCTTTAAATAGCAAAGAGAGAAAAATCTAATCTCAGTAATTTTTTCAATAGTGAAAATATATATGAGCGCATTCAGTGAAACAATTAAAATAACGGTTGTTGATTTTCGTTCGAAATTTTGCATGTTCCAGAGTCAGCTCTGACGATAGTCATTATCTGTTGCATCCCGTTGGTTCCAATACTAAAATTGTTTACAGACAAGCATCGAGTAACACTTTTACGACATATAGTGCCCGTTCTTATTTATACAAGTGCATCATTGCATAATTACGTTTTTCGTTTTCAAGAATTGTGCGATAATGTCATAAACGGTGTAAAAGAATATTTATGGATTTCGATGCACTCCTGTTCACTACATCGAACACACTTCGAGCGTTGCCGGGTACACTTGCAGCTTCTTAGAAACGGTAAATTTGTATTTCCCCGCAATAGCAAACAAAGCGATGTAAGCCACTAGTGTTTCGCTACGAACTTCGCGGGGAAATGGAATATATGTAATATATCAAGGTCGTGTTCTTTGTTCGTGACGTTTCCTGTTGACAAATATCGAAAATCACGTCGATAGGTAAACGAAACATGTGCAACAAGAATAAAGGTGAATCGAAATCAAAAACAAACCACTGGAGCATGATGATACAGCGGATACCATGTGATACGCAATAGTGAGACCAACACGTGTTGGTCAGTAGCTAAGCGTCGTTATGCAACCTTTGTGCTGTGCCCCGTGGCATTTTCGTTCGGGAAATCCCAATCTTTCATCGCACCTACCTAGCCGTGGGCGACGGTCACGATCGGCAGTCAAGTCTGGTATCAGTTAAGTCTGGTATCATCGTTAAGTCTGGTAGGCGTTCGCAATCCGCGCGTAGTAGTATTACCGCACTCATTGATTATTTTCCATTTCCACGTGCTCCCCTGTGCACGGCCGTCCAACCCCTATACGCGTTTACCCGTGTGCGGCTCGAGTTCCTTCCGTCCGTTTATTATATCGTCCCCCCCCCTTCAAGCATAAGTTACTCGACAACTTGTTGCACGCTCCTCTGTCCGCAGAACTATTGCGCCCTCGCCGCCCGGTAGATCCTTTCCACTGTTTTCGTACTGGTAATACTACACGCTACTATGTTCATTTCGTGCGGTGTTCACGAGCAGATATTATTTCGTCTGCGGCGCAATAACTTCATGAACGGTGTTAGCCGTTTGCAGGACAACGTTTTTAGTTAACGAGGCTTGAGAGTCACGGGCGCGGGCGGAAAAACTTTTAGGGCAAGGGGGCAAGAGCGACACTCAAAATGTAAATTCAATAAACGTTTAGTTATATCGTGAATTTTAATAAGGACGGAAAAAATATAATCAAATTTATTATTCGGAATCGTTTAATAATAACTGTACATTTCTTTGTTTCATACATTTACTTATTTAATAAAAATGTTGATATTTTTTCAGTTACAAGTTTATATTAGTTTTCCAGTGGTGATAGTGAGGGCAAGTACCCCGTCTTGTCCCTCCCAATAAGCGCCCGTGTTGAAAATTGTATTATTGTTTTTATAATAAATATAGACACAACAATTTGATATAGTGATACAGAGTCGTTAGTAAATATTTAAAACAAATAACTGTACGTATTTGCGTTTTGTTTGAAAATGTACGAATGAAATTTAAACTTTACCATAAAAGTTCACAAAATACATAAAACGTGTAAATATTTTCAGAGTTTTATTCAAGTCTGTATTAACATAATATTTTGTATTCACAATTTGACGCATAACTGGTCATTGGATGTAATAATCGCTAGTGGTCGACGTAGTGAATTTAATTCATAAATCTCTAAGTTCATCGCGTTTAAAATATATGCGAGATTTAGCATTACAAGTACTGCATAATAGTACGTGCAATAATGTGTTTTTATTATTTTCCAATTTCCAAATGTACTCTTAACTATAGTATCGGATTTTCAATGGGTTTGTTATTATTATTATTATTTTTTTTTCAAGACTTGTGCTGAAGCAGTATAATAACGTTCCGAAAGTTTCGTGTGGCAATATCGATCAGAAATTAGACACCGCTCTCGTGGAAACTGCGAATAACTGGGAGTGGACCGTGTTGTAGCGGTGAAATGCGCAACCGTCGACCGAATCCGTTTACAACAAAGCCATGACCATTTTCGGGTAGAACGAGCCGCGTCATTTTTCAAACTCGATGATTTATCTCTGGGTTTCGCGAGTTAACTCACCGTGGCGGCCCGCTGTATAAGGTGGCGGCTGTTCCCGGCCACTGCTGGGTCCGCGATACCCGTCGTTTATTTATTAATCGATCGTGATACTTTTTAGGCATTACGAGAGCGTGTCCAGCGTGTTTCGCCGTTGGACGTCGCGGGTAAAATGTTACCAAGAAGACGCTGCGGTAGAACGAAAAAAACCACGTCGCCACGGGACGGTCTCTATGGGCGCAAAACAATATAAATTTATTTATAAATAAATAAATATAAATAATAATATATAAATAATAAATTTATTTATTTAGCATACGATTACGTCCGATTGGGTTATAAAATGTCAAAAAACTGTTTTCAACCCCATGTTGAATCGTAAGTGCGAGTTTGAAGGATTGTCATTGTTGCGGCGCAACATGTTATTCGTTTTGATTTCCAGAGGCCTTCATCTTGATAACTATTGTTAGGGCTTGCCGATCGTGTACGCATCAAGTTTTGTGAAAGTACAAAATTAATATTGGCATTCGAACACCGTACGCACGTAAATTTGCACGTACGTATTGTATTTATCACTACAGTCCTGATTTAATAAGGTCAGGCGTAGTTACATTCGACTTTGACACGGGCGCAAGTTATAGTTTATGACGTCAATGACATTCTACATACAGTTATAGAGCGTTTTATTTCTGTACGAATATTACATTGTACTATAACCGTGAAGTAGTGTCACTATATTTACTGAATAACCAAGTCCTAAGCTCGTTTTGGCTTCGTTGTAAAGAAGTTTCAGCAGTAAACTAAATTTAAAAAAACTTACAAAGGTACTAAAGGCAGATTTGGTCTTGAAAAAATAACTATGATATTTATAGCCGTAAATACAAACTTTTAATAATATAACTGCTAGTGGTAGCTATATTATTTAAAGAAATACGAGTGGAAAATATGTAAGTATTTATTTGTTAAATTTAAGTTGATCTACCTTGTACGTGTGCTCATCCATTACGTAAGTATACATCGAGATACATTTATTCTTAAAAAATATGTAAGACACATCAATAACATTGACATAAGTAACATGTCAAGATTAAAATGTGTACGTAAGAACATATATTTATTTTAGTGTAATTTTATACATGTATAGAAACGTATGATGTCGTAAAGTTTTGCCTATCTCAAATATTAAGCAACATCTACCGAATGGAAAAAGACCGATAAGTTTTAAACTTTGTAGCTACTGTTCACAAACATTTTCACCTTGAGCCCGGGAATATTTGAATTTTAATTACATTTTGTATAACTAATGAAACACCATACTTTTCTAACCTTCGGCGTAGTCAAGGATTTAGAAAAGGGTGAAAATAGTCGAACTAAAATTGCATGGTGTAGATTATGAGCAATAAACATTCTTTCTTTAAGAAATTTATATATATATATATATACTATAAAATGTATATAAGAAATAATTTCTTGTGATGATCGAAATGCTTCACATTCGTGCTTATACTTCGATGTCATGGTATTATTTAAATTATAAGTAAATAATTCACGATAAAAATCAATGATTACCATGTTATATTTAAAGCGAGGACGTTTTCGATTTTATTTAGATTTCTTTTTTTGTTTGTAACAATATACTTTGGTAGAAAACTATTTTAAATTTTACAATATTATGTAATGTGTAATCATTTTTAAAAATTATCACTTATGGTTTTCACGGATTTTACAGTGCTAGAATTATTTTATCAGCTACCAATCATTAATCATTTTTATACATTTTAATTATTTTTTTTTACATTTATATATATTTTCTTACAAATATTTTAAATATTTCATTATTTTTTTGTAAACATGATTTTCCGCAAATTGTCATAACTCATTTCCACAGCACATGGTGTCGATATTATTCTCCACATTATTCGCCTGGCAAAAGAAAAACATACAAACAGTGTGTTAGGGCCCAACACCGAAAGAAAAGAAAAAGTCAATAAAGCATAAAGCAGTAAGTACAGAAAACCACCGAAGAATGAACACATTAAACATACGCGAGCACCATTCATGCTTTCAGAAAACTTCTTTTGTAACCACCAAATAAATAAGTGCATTTGCCCGCATGCCATCGTTTAAGGTAGTACACGGTTAAGTGTATCATCTCAATGGGTTTCTACAACAGTCCATACCAAATTGAGAGCCAAAACGTCTGCTAAATTCCATTGAAGTTTCGCAGTCGGCGATAAATAAACTGTGATGACCTGCGGACTAGAACTCAAACGTTTCAATAACAAAATACGGTACGGGAAATCCAGAAGTAAGAATTGTTGCGTCGTAATAACGTTCCCGTGGAAAATATTACTTACGAAGTGTGATTAATGTGGATTATATTGTAATAAAAAATAATAATCCCACCGACCACGGCTTGTCGTGGAAGCAGACTGTAACAATTCTAACGACAACACGGGGTCGTATACGATGAATATTCACTCTGCTGTGATAGTCATACATCATTTTTAATGCTAAAACTCTTTCCCGTCGGTCGCGTTTACTGTACTCTTGAAATGAATATTCACATTTTTTTCTGACAGGCTCACATCGTCCGATCTCACCCGTGAACCATAGAGTGGACTTAGTCGCTATTAAAGGCATACGTAACAAATCGTGGATGACGAATCTTAGGGGTATACGACGTGGTTGCAAATCAGCCCGTACTAAAAATGTCTGCGTGGAGTACATTATGTCTAAGGAAAAATGTTCCAGATAAAAGAGTCAATCATCACTAATTTCTTTCCATCGGATACAAGAGTAATTCGATAAATCGGTTGATTAAAAACTAAAACATTATCGCTTACGTAATATTTCGGTATATGTTTGTTATTATCTTCTCTTACGCGTGTCGCGTGACGACTTCATTTAGTTTTTTACTTCACGGTTAGACGAATTACACACAGGGACGAACCGAAGGGGGGTCATGAGGGGGTGTCACCCCCCCCCCCCACTCGGCAATATTTGATTTTCAGTCGGCAAAATGGAATTTATTTTCATCTGATTAAACCATTTTTTTTTTAAGACGAGGAAAGGATAAATAAATACATTGTTAATATTGTTTTGACTTAATATTTTCGTAATGGGTTATGGAGCGGATTCGCAAAAGTATAGCGAGATGCGAGACAGCGAGAATCGGCAGTCGGCATAAGATAAAAACCTATATCATATATATATATATAACACGTATACTTATAACGATATAATAATAATATATCATGCATATATACAGTAGAAAATCGATAAACCGTATATTTCTATCATCCGTCATCGCATTTAAGCAATGCTGGCATGCGGTGACGGTTGTGGCGGGCAAGTATAATATAATATAATATAATACGTTATCAAGTGAGGGTACCTATACTTATACAAAATACGCGATAATCGCGTTTCGAGGAAACACTCAACAGACGAAAATTGCCGATTCCCATGTATCGGTACACATAATGTAGTGTATGTTTTGTACGTTATTGCAAGCTTTTTCATGCAACTTGTGGTGCGCTATGACGCATGCATCTAACGCACGTAAAAACGCACTAGTGTAAACATACCTTTTGACGTCTGAGGTACACATAAGGTAATAAATAAATTATAAATTTACAGAATGTAACTAAAAATAACTTAATAGTTCACAAAAATTTTGAATTTCAAATTCTAGTCGGCAATTTTGAAGATTACACCCCCCCCCATGATTTTTTTTTGTGATCGTCCCTGATTACACAAATATATCTATGTTTTTTAGTTCGTATTGTTTTTTTCTTTTTACGATTAAATTTCCAACAAAACGTATTGCAACATAAATAGTTCTAAATTTGTTATAAAAAAAAAAAAAAACTTTCGATAAAAATAATACGGTCAATATAATGTACACGTAATAGGTATAATTCATAAAGTTATTAACGTTTGGAAAATTTGACAACTGCAGTATTTTTCATAATAAATCAGATAACTACTATATTATATCAACGTAGAACATTGAACAGCAATAATAGGGGACCGAGAAACGTTTACGGTTTAATCTGTTATTTGTCAATTTCAGGGTCATGAACTTCTTTAAGGTATCATAAAAAATAGGCCCGGTCCCTTTCCCACAACTAAAAAAAATCTTCGAGCGTACTTACTATTTAGTTTTTTTAATGTTAATACTTAAATAAATAATACCACATCTACTGTGTGCAGGAATAAATTGAAAATCATTTTGCTAGTCTCCTACTGTTTTGTTATTTCGTTACTCGACTTTACCCATTGGCCGTGAACGTGTTAAACAATCGAACGAATGTCTGAGGATAATTTGTAAAAAAAAAAAAACAGAACTAATCCATAGATCCCTGAGTAACGCGTCTACGGTAAACTAGTTAAGAGACCTCGAGCCGTATACCAAACTTATATTGTTTGTAACATAAATTGGGCGTCTAACGCGTACGATTAATTTGGGCTTCTAATTCCTGGACTAATTCATTACCTTGCCGAAGGTCATGTTTTCCCCGAACCGGCGGTGGTTACGTGTAGATTACAACTCTTTACAAATGTACAAGCTCGTGTTTAATAGCTTCGTATGCAAAACACTTGGTTTCACCTGTTGTGTGTACGATATATTATTACTCTGGACCGTTTTACTACACGTATGGTCGATTTAGTGATACAGAGGCGGAAAAGATTAAACTGGTATCGGACGAATAAATACTCGTTGGTTACATTGGTAACGTTGGTTATCCGCACTAATAGGTTGTAGTGGTACATTAAACGCGGTTCACGGACTAAAGTTGAAAATACAGAAACGTGCACAGTACGTGCACACATGTACAACATATATATGTGTCTGCTAGGCCATGTATATTGTATGGAAAGAATGTGTTTTGGAGCACGAATTTTGAAAGTAAGTACCGATAAATAACGTTTATACGAATTAAGAGAAGTTTACGCTTCATTGGTGTTTAATCGAAATGTATGCCCACTAACCGTACACACTGTGAACTTCGGTGCGATGAATTAAGTAGCACTTTCTTCAACCGTAAAATTTAAAAATGTATACAAATTATAAATATATTATGTTATCATTTCGAATAACTATATAGTTAATGTCACAAAAAATACATAAGTTATATTTTATTCCATATAAATTATGGATATCACATTACACTCATTTTTATTGTTATTTATGTATAATAATACTGTGTACTATAAAATATTGTAAATTGTGAAAAATAATAAATATATGTACTGCTATTGATATCCTCGGGGCCAATAAAAAAAAGATGGCTAGCTCGTTATCCTTTTAAATAACAAGGTAAAAACCCAAACTATAAGATATTAAAATAATTTACTATGTAACGTTTCTGATCCAACATCTTTATTCTATACCATAGTCCTTTCAGTTAAATTATTTTTAAACTCTTCATCATTCAACCATTATTTCTACGTCCAATTACAGTGCGTACACTCGAATATATTAAATTGAGTTAAGTTTTTGTTTTTATTCTTTTGGTTACTAGAGTAGAATTGATTTTATATTAATGTACGTCGATAATTCTGTTGATGTAAAAATATTTCACTCACAACATACACTCGAAGGTGTAGTACAGGATATAACTTAATATAGATAAAATGACCATTACTTAGCGTTTTTTAAAATGATTAAAATAATATTATGTCAATGTACAATGTTCGGAAGGATTTTTTACGCCTTCATTACCTATTTGCTTCGTTGTTAATAGTTACAAATTCTCCCCTAAGAGATTTCACGATACCCGGCTTTTTATAAACTTTATTTACATTTTTATTCTTGAAATAATTTTATAATGTTTATTTATAAGTGTATTATAAATCTCAAAAAGTTACAAAACGCAGTGCCCATTAAAATTGGCAAGGAAATCATATTATAAACAGGTTCCCTTTGAAAATACCATTTCGCAGAATCTAATTTAAGTTTACTGTTGATAGATATTACTTTACTATCACAATATTATAATTAAGATGAATTTTATCTCCATTGGTGAGATCCGGAATTAAATAAAAACAAAGATTTCGGATTTCATTTCTTCAGAGATGAAGATGAATTAAGTAAAAGAAAAAAGAAAAAAATCATTGCTGTGATAACTACAAGGTTATATTTGTTATATGTCCTTCTCAGATGTTCATTAAATTTAATTAGGAAATGTTTAAATTCGTCAATTCGTATTACTTTCATGAAATAGTCGTGTATAACTCTGAAATCACCATCTTAAAATGATCCAATCATGATCCATCCTATAACAAGTATAGCGCTCGACACCATTATACTCGGGCCGGGTACGTAAAATATAATATAGTATTTACGCGCGCCCAGACACGCCAAATGATTTTTCTTGATTACCTTGTTACCACTGACCGACCTGCGTGCACGCGTAGCTCGGTCAAAACGACTGGGGACGCAGCGCAAATCTGATGAACATGTGTGTGCGCGTATTTTTGTTGGTGTGTACTCATGGCCAAAAAAAGTGTACCCGACTTACTGGTTAAATGATGATAAAATTGTGTTAAAGCGTGTTACGTTGCTGTGTCTACAATAAGACGTTTCCAATAACACAAAAAATACCACATAAATATTATAAAAATGCCATCCCTTTGGCTGGACAACAAACGTATGATAAGCATAATGAATATACGGCCCCGTCGACCAAGCAACGCGTAAATTAAGTACATATAAATGAACACTTAATTAAGAGGCCAGCCGCAACTTTTTAATAATCTAAATAATAAAAATCACACTTCATCAATAAGTTATAATTACTAATAAAAAAAAAAAACTATAAAAAAAAGTCTGTGGCGTTTAGCGAACCCTTAAGCAATATGAAATAATGGCGATTAGCGTACACTTAATAATTAAAATTCGGAACTAACGGTGGCGATTCACGTGCATACACGCAAAGTGTTCAAAACGATAAAAATCAAAAAACAAAGGCGAAAAGCGCTCGTGAAAGAAAATAAATAGCCGCCTATCCACGAGCATGGTTCGCATGGGAAGGATAATGTTATATTATATTCACACATTCGTGTCGTATTCATACGGATACGGCCAGTGGAGGACCCGGGATTTTGTTTTGGGAAGGGCCCAACATTTTTTAAAATAATACCAAAAAAATTTAAAAAAAACTAACAAAAACTTGTATTTGTATAACATATAGTATTATATATAGCATTAGTACAAATGTAAAATTAAAAAGCATAAGTAACATCGGATAAATCGCATGTATGTAAAATTCAAAATGTTTGAATAGTACGATAAAAATCATACCTTTTGGAAGTTTAAATTATAATCATATATAATTTGTAAATGCCCAAAATGTTGCTTAACAAAAATATCAATAAAATCCCCTGGTTTAAACATACATTTTAATTCCATAATTTAAATTCGTACTGCTTGTTTTTTGAAATTGTCTTTCCGATTACTGTTTATAATCTCGTACGTCATCGTTATAGCTGATAAAAGGAGTTTCTTAAAAAAATCCGAGCTACTCCCCTCCAATACTACACTGTTTATATCTGAAGTCACTCATAAACTAAAAGTTTACAATGGTCTAGTTCACTAACCAGAGGCATTAGGCTTTTAAAGGGGGCATCATAATCCGCCCCCCTTAAAACTCCCACCGGATAAGACAATAATACATACACATTGGGCAGTTATATAACATAACTCACAGTTCGCCCGGAGAACGATGAACAGATATGAAACCAAACTTATTGGTGCGTGTTAAGTGCGAGCTCATGCTACGGTGTGTGTGCCGGACTGTGGTGATAAGACGAAAATAGGAGGGTCGTTTTTGGTGAGACGACTATATGGCGTCGGTGGCTACTTCAAAAATATTCACAACATGGTATTGCCACGACAAAGATATATTATAAAATAAGCTTTATCGGCTGTAAGTTATGCAACTTGCTTATGCAAACAAGGTGTATATTAATTGAAAATATTTGTAAATAGGTTAATGTTAAAAATTAAAATAGTTATAAGTATAATATAATTGTGTACTTCGTATGTGAAATATTTGTTTATTTAGTTTTAGGTTTTTAATATAATGGTAAATGGTCAAAATACTTTTCGTTTATCACACATTAAGTTCGTAACAGAATGATTAACGGCATTCTTTATTTTCTGGCTTGAACTAAGAATCGAAATATTGTCAGACATCACACACTTAGATCTTGGCGAATCAACACTCAAGGACGAACATCTGCGGTGTACATGTTAATATTTTGACACATAACGCTACGGTGTTTGGTCATAAACAAACAGGGATTTCGGTTTTCGACCAAACGTGTCCGTTTTAAACCGGCACGATTTTGAAAATCGCCGATTTCCAGAAATCAGCGTTCGGTTATAAAAATCTTCGCCCGACGGTATAGTTGCAGGTGCTGTACGTGATTTCGTCAAAAAAAACGGAATTTCAAACTGTCTTCATTGCATCGAACCGCATGTTTTCAGAAACAGACGAACGCATTTACCCACGTCGTTCGCGATTTCATTAATGTCGGTGCGTGATGAAAAGCCGTCGTGACCAAGACGATGAGCAACAATAACAATCGCGTTTCATATGTTCCGTTTACAGTGTTTACACGGAAGCGCAGTGCGTGTTGCCCGGCTACAAGTCAAGGCAGAAAAGCTCAGACGCTTAACAGTACGGGTGGGAGGTGGGGGGGGGAGGGAGGATAAACGTAGGTAGGTGTAAGGAAAAGTGTTTTCAACGACTATTCGCGACGACGACGGCGGGGTGACACGCGCGTGAATTTCGGGGGTAGGAATATACATATAGTGTAACACAAACGTTTTAAAATGTACTACAGGGGTATTATACGCGGAATGCGCGCGGGCTCGTGCATGTGTGAGCGCGTGATGTTTCGCCGATTCGACGGGGCGGCGGTGCCCTCGGGGTTGTTCATTGCTTCTTAAGAGTGAAAAATGCCGAGGCGTACGCGCGCGTCGTTCGATATGTGATGTCGGTATGCGCGTTAATATTATCCGAGACGCGGTCAGATTGTCGAACGGTTTTTCGAAATTCGCGAGCGCGGCGGGAACACCGTGTTAACCGGGAACACCTCGCGCGATACCGACGGCGACGACGACGACCGCGACGGGTCGATACGCGGCTACGTGACACGCCGTGTTCTGGCCGCGGGCCGCGGTCGAGTGTGATTTCCGGACGGTCCGGAAACGCACCCCGACCGTACCGGAAGTAGCGGCCGGGCAGGACGTGTCCATAATATCGTGATATCAACATATCGCTCGCTTGACCCATCAATTACAATATCGGTGTCTCGGTTGGCTTCGGCCGGTCTCACGATCACTGAGTCCGGTGGCCTCCAAGACTCGACATTTCCCGGACAAAAACGGTCTTCCCGGACTCCGTATCCAAATACGTAAAAAAAAAAAAAAAGCTGGTTACAAGACTAGCCGCTTCACGTGGTCGGACAATTTCCATTTCCAGTTTATTCCCGACCTTTACAATTTTGTACGAAATTCAGACGTTTTTGCTAAGATTTCGAAATAAATTAGTTTTGAAAAATGTCTTTTTTCGCGGTAGACCGCAGAAGTGATTATAATCCATACGTCTTGTAAAAGTCCAAAAATCTCTAACACTTTTCATATTTACAGCAACCGTTGCTATTTTTAAATGCACAATAAATACGATGATCGGTATATTATCGAAATGTTCAAGAGAAACAACTGATTGCAGTGACACAAAATCGTATTGCTCTTTTTTATCGTAGTAGTATATTGCACTCGTGTACATGATATCATAATAAATATAGTGTGTTTCATTATTTTTACGATTTGAAAACTCCGAAAAGTTAGTGCGCTTACATTAACTTAAAATAATAGTATACAGTGGTGAATTGAAGGGCATCTTTTTGATTATTTTCTCAGTTGAAACGTACTCGTTGTTTTTTATGAACTCAACATTTTAATCCTATGTTATTCATATCGACCGAGCTATAACCAGGGCTATGATTTGTGTTTTTTTTTTGTTTCGTCTACATGGAGTTTTGGGTGGATACTGAAAATTAACGCCAAGACACATTTCCTTATTAAAATATGCTCCTAATACATCACGTGACGTTGAGAGAAGCTTCAGCCGATATACATCGACACTATACGATCCAATCGCCCATAATTTATACTCGAAAGTCGGGGAAAAACGTGTGGTAGTCGCATATAATAGGTACACTTATTATTCTGCTGTTGAATTTCACTAATAAATTTAATAATACATATAAATTAATTAATAAGTTATACATTTTCAATTTTTAATGTCAATTATGATATTTTGTGTCACTTTTATTTTCCGCCTTTTAACAATGGTAAACTGTTTTTTTTAACTCATATTTGTTCGTGTATATCATTAAAATGTTTATGCATATTTCAAAAAAACATAATGCACATTTCGTTGTTTTTATCGATATATTATAACTCCTGGACCGGGCGATGACTAAACATATGTACATTTCATCGGTTCAATGATCGCTGAATACTAAACGTAGATCTCTACACTCGGAAACATCTTGTACACGACTTTGACCGTAGGTATGATTATCGTGCGAGGGAAAATAAGGAATTTACCAAAAAATCTGTAGAAAAACTGTTTCAAATAAATATAGTAGTGGGGCACGGGGGGGACGTATTCTACCAAAAACCAAAACCCGTACAAGATGTAAAGACAAAAAGTTTAAGATCGGAACTAGGACGAGGCCGAAGATCGGGACCGCGAGAACGGGTTTTGAGGAAAACAGCAGGTATCGCCCCCGCGATCGCGTGCAACCAAGTACCGCGTTACCGAGTCCGTGTCGCGCGAACACGACGTCGCAAGTGGCGATCGGTCGGTGACGCGCAGTGACAGTGCCCGAAGGGGCGTCGTGCGAGGGGACCGCGGGCCGATCGAGTGTCGCGCGCGTGGCCGTAACGCGTGGCGCCCCCGTAGCGCGAGCGCGCGCGCGGCCGCCCCCAACGACTGGCGGTTGCCGGCTAGTCGCTCGACGGCGCCAACCGGGTTCGCACGTCGACATCGTCACGCGGTCGGTGTTCGAGCGGTAACGCGGTCGCACGCGGTCAACCGGGCAGTATACCGCACGGTCGCCAGTGCGTGTTCGTGCGGTGCGAGTGGTGCGCGCCGCGGCAACGGCAATACGCGGTCGTCCGGTCACCGTTTCGGGTAGAGGACACGCTCGGCCGGTTTCGACAGATTATTGTTATTTTTTTTTTTGTCCACCCGATAATCGGCTTCCGTCGGGGTGAGGGTTTTTGAATTTTTTTTTTCTTCGCGCTCTCGATTTTTTTTTTTTTTCCGATTCGAACGTCCACGTACATATATTATCGTTCGCGCCCCTACCGCGTGACCGCCGCCTCCGGTCCCGGACGACGATGGCTCTGTGCGGCCGGCGGGCCCCCCGATGGAACACGTCCGCGACCACTACCGCCACCGCCGCCACCGCCGGTTCTATCGGAACGCAGCCGCCGCCGCCGCCGCCGTTGCTGCCGCCCAAGACGCAGTCATGCTAGTGGCCACCGTGGTGTCCATGTGGGCGCTGAGCGCCATGGCCGTCACCGTGCGGCACGGCCGGTCCAGGATGGCCAGGTGGGCGCAGCAACAGCACAACGAGCTGCAGACGACGACGCCGCCGCCGTCGGCAAAAACGGCCGCGGCGGCCACGGCGGTGGTGGCCATGGTCGCGGCCGCGGCCAACGACCATCTGCACGACCCTGGGGGCGGGCTGTCACGGTCGCCGCCCCGTTCGTCGATGTCCGGCGACGGGCACCAGCAGCACCACCGGGACAAGGCCAACGTGCTGCTCCGGATCGTCGAGTCGCAACAGCAGCTGGGCGGCAATTGCACCGCGGGCACCGACCTGAACATGGGCGAAGGGGTCGTGGACAGATACGCCCAGGTACGCGTGATGAGCCCTTTAGATCGGAGGTGTCGAAAACCCCGTCCTCGTACTCAATGATATTGGCCACATAATGTTTTTCACCTATTTCATTTTACACGATATTATTATTGTATTATAATATGATATTGCGCCCGAAGTAAACGATAAAAAAAAAAATACTCAACTATCGGTTATGACAGACAAAAAACAGTAAACATTAAATTATAAACGGATTAAATAAATAAGTATATAGGGACCAGGGGTCCTCGTCGGTTACAAACGTATAGAGTTGGCACTGCGCAGTGCACGATGAATCGTATAGTATACGTCGGGTTCGTGTCGTCGTTCCGTCGCGGAAACGTTTTACACCGCCCCGAGTCTCCCAGAGCCGAACGCTTGACGAGTGTATTTTGTTTTATTCGTACGTACACGTTTTTCAATAATATTGCGACGACGGTTGTTACACAGTCTTACGCGGTTTAACGCAGCGAACGCGATGACGAGTCGGCTCGGAGGCACGCGGAACAATATCGCTCGTGTTCGCGACTTGGTGCACACGGCCAAGCGTATAAAACGGTCGCGTAATCGTTTCGCTCGAAAACGGCCGTAGACCGCTGCAGGCACTCCGGTCGTGTACGAGACGACTGGAGAGAGACCGGAAAACGATTAGTGTCGTCCCCTTCGAATACATTATTATTTGCTCTTGCCATTCAAACGTACTAGGGTCTTTTCGTGTTTGCTCGGAAGAGACGAATAGACGGACCGGATGAAGTAAGAGACGGAGAGAGCGAGTGAGAAGGAGAGATGGATGAAAGAGACGCCGTGCCAGGGAGGGATGAAGGCACGAGAAAAATAAAGAGTAGCAGCAAAGTGCATTATGTACGGGGACATTCGCTGGGACTGCCGTCGTAAAACATTGCACGAACGGATGATATTAAAATCCATTAAGGTTGTCGGTTACAAATCACTGGGGGCTATTTCTCATTTCGCGTAAACATTAAAATATAATACTTTATTATCGTAGCGGACGCGCGAGCGGGTGTTATGGCGGAGACGACGAGGAAGAAATAAGCTAGACGTTGAGCGAGGACCGCAGCTCGGTAAATAGCAATATTCGAAACGTAATACATCACGACTTGCGACGAACAATATCGTTACCAGTCTGTCTCGATGAGGGGCACGCGCGTATAAATAAAATACAAATATTATTGAAGTCTTACGTTTATCAATTGCTTGGGAATGTCGTGTAGAACGCGAAATACGTATAACTATTATTACAGTCAACGCACTTATTGTGATCTTATGTCCTCCCCCTCTCATGCGGGGGAGTTTTTGAATACTTGCAACATTTTTTCCATTTTAAAAAACGTTTGCTTCTTAAATTGTTTAAAAATATTCCATAAATCGTATCAAGTGATTTACTCTCTTTCATTTTTCACCATAATTAGTTTTAATTTGAGTCATAAAAATACAAAACAAATGAAACAATGAACGAAATAAAATATATTTTTATTGTTGGGAAGTTGAATGGATTCTTTTTTATTACCTTGAAAAATACAATCAGTATTTTAACTTTAAATTATTATCTCAACATGAGCAGAGACTAAGATTAAAAAACTATAAATTACGAAACCAATAAATATCACATCAATGATTCTGAGAAATAAAAAAAAATGTGAATTATCCATCCTAATCAGGACCTTGCTTCATAAAATATACTAATTCCGTCTTGCAAACAGTGTGCACCGCGAACTGGACTCGCGCGGACATAATCACGTTCATTTCGTGCCATACGACAAATGATAACTATGGAGCTGGCATATTTTCATTGAAATCCGTCTATGATATAGTCTGTAGACATGGCAATATATTATAAAATACTAGGCCCAAGAGGCAAGAACAAAGACGATCATAAAGACCGTTTGCCTTTTACAACATTTTATCGAGTATGTACATAGTGGATTTGTTCTATTCGTTTAAGATATAAAAAAAAAAAAAAAAACGTTTTGATGTAAGCCACGGGTACGGTTTACAATAAAAAAACCTCAATTAACGATTTCCGATATAAAATTTGTATGAACTTGTACATGTCCAATACTAATTAATAATTAGTAATTATGATATACGATTTTATATCTTTGATTCGTTACCGGGAAATATTCAACAAATGCTTAATAAATATAGAGATTTCAAAAATATATTCTAATAGTATAATGTATTAGTAGAGAATAAAAGGATGATTTGATTTGTTTATTACTTTACAAGCTACTGACGTTTGTTTTAAAACGTACTGATATCACAATTATTTTGATAAAGTTATTTTACGTTTTCTCATGCGAAATAATATACACACTTTTTTAATATATGTTTTTTAAAAACTCGTAAACTGACTACGGTCAATAGTATAATAATAATTAATTATTTTGAACATAATCTTCGGAATTTAAAATTTAAAATTTAAAACTAATCGTACTATATGCTCTATCAGCTCTCGGGTAAGACAGACACAAAATTTACAAGCTATAGTTTTTTGACCAAAAATTACGTTTGTTTATAATTCAAAAATAAAATGTTTTTTTTATAACTGAAAATAATAATCCGCATTCCGCATATTATCCAATGAGCATTTCTGCAGTACGGTTTTCGCATGGTTCAGCGTAAAACTACTATTAAATGTTCAGAATTTCGAAATGGTTTTTGTGGTAGAAGAGGGACGTTAGCGTCCTTCAACTTAGATCAAAGGACTCTGTAAGTTATAAAGTTTCGAAACGGAAAAAAAAACACTATTAAACGGGAATGCGACAAGAAGTAAGAACAATGAAAATGTTTAGAAAAATGGCATCATAGTCATATATTGTAATGTTTTGTGAATGCCAAAGATACGTTAAAGTGATATTTTCTCTTGCCCACCAATACCTAGGATATTCCCTCAGAATGCAAATTACTGGTCAGCACTCGGCTCGGCACTACAAACACCGCTGGTCATTAACGTTGGTGCTCGACAAGGCGCAATCATCTGCCCACGTGTATCGTGGATCATAATATGTGTTATAGAATTATTCAAGCGTACCCAAATTTGCAATTGACTGAGCATTCGTGACGCGTACGATAAAAATCACACCCTGCTATCGACAATAACGCATTAAATCACCTGCCACTCAGTATAACCCTTGGACGATCAAGATTGATGAAACTAAATCCGTAACAACAAAGATTTATCAATACTTACAAACCTCTATTCACCAAATTCAAAAAACAAAAAATTACAATTTCAAAACGTTTAGCCTAAAAGTAATAAAATACAAAAGTTAAGAATACAACAAGACGATAAGGTCTATCTAGACAGACGATTAAAAAACATACGTCATGTTATCATTATAATAATATTATGTACTACTTTTTCTCGACAAATTCCATTTTAACTTTTTCCACGCGCAAATTCGTCAAGAATAAAATATTAATACTTAATTTCACATTTTAATTATGAGAAAACAAAAAAAATAAATAATTAATAACCCGAACGCCACAAATAACTAATTTTAAACAATAAATACATCAAATAATTACAAAAACTCCTCGAATTATTCGTGCACTCAAATAAAATACTCCACTGAGATACTATTTTATATCGGAATAAGAAATATTTCCACCGAAAACAACAAACTTGTACAAGATTTCACGAAAATAACTTCATAATAATTACCAAAATTCTACCAGGAAACAACGCTACGATTTCTCTTAGACGCTTAGCGTGTATCTGGAACTCTACATACATCTGTTTCTAAAACTTGAATCTGATTGTTAGAATCCTTATATTTATTTATTTCTTGCTACTATCAACATTGTGCCGTGCTCGTATAACGAAATGATCCTTTCTTAGAATCCAGCATAACTTTAAGATTATAAGCTTAAATTGATCCACAGTAATAATATTTACATTAATTGTTGAACAATTGTGTTGAAAAAATAATAAGACCCGATATTACTCCATATTATTGTTTTTCGATTATTTTGTTTATCTTTATTGTACTATATTATCATATTATTAAAAACTTTTAAATTTTATGTTCTTCATTATTTATCAGACTTTTGAATTATTGGAACATTCGTTAAGATATTTAATTTTTTCATTATTTAAGATACAGTGCTAGAATGATTATGAATATTATTGTTTTTAGTTGTTTCTCGAACTAAGACACGTACAATGAAAATATTGTAATATGACTATAGTATTGAAATGGCTGTAATAAGAGTACCTACCTACCTATAAACATTCACGAATAAGACTACATTACTTGAGTCTATAAATTGGTTTTGAATATCCAAACTTCAATCGCTAGTGTACATTATTATTTTAAGAACTTCAAATTACGGCTAAGTGTATAACAATCGTTGATTTTTTTTCATTTAACCTTTGACAGTTGAATAATATTCTATTTTCGTTGAGTAAGTTTTTTCTCATAAACTTCAATAGACGTAATATACGTCAAATATTCTCTTTGGTATCTTTATTGTTCCAGCATTCTATTTTACAGGCAATATTGTATATTATATGTTGTATTCGAAAATAAAGTTTATTAGATCGTATGCCAATAGTAAAAAGAGCAAACACGTATAATAAAATGAGTGGTTCTGTCAAAACGTCACAAAACGTATTACGAAAATTCAAGTAATATCCTCCTTTCACGGTTGTAAAAGAAAGAAAAAATATACAAATATGAGTTATGCGACACGAAATTGTACAACATCTAACAATAACAGATTTTAAGTTTTTATTCCCGCCGCCGAAAGAATAACAAAATACAATTTTCTGATTCTGAGAAATCATTTTACATGCATTTTCGTTTATATGAAATTATATGCGTTTTTAGTTTACTGTGAAATTGGTTTATTTCAAGTAATTTACCAAACATTTTTTTTTTCGAAACCCTGTCTTCAATATTTAATGAAATAAGGAACATGTTAGGAAATTCTTGGAAGATTTTGTATGCCGTATACTGTATAGCAAGTTTGGCCAAACTTTTTTAAGTAGAGATCGACCAAGAAAACATTTTTCTCGGGATGGTCTACTTGAGCAGAGAACGCCAACCAGAGTCCAGAGTTTCAATGATGAACAATGATTTGCGAGTCTAAATCACCAGAGACGATTAGTGTACCTACACTGCAAATACAAATTCTAATAAGATGCTAAAGGTCGACTTTTAAATCGTACGCGATCGACCGTGTGGTCACCCCTGCTGTATAGTGTAGTGTACGCTTATACAATAATTATGGATATAGTTTTTTTTTTTAATTCTCAAGTACTGCATTTTTGTAAAATTGAAATTATTGAGAACAGTTAGACATATTCATCAGACAAAAAAAATATTTTACTTAACTGATAAAGAGTAAAAAACATAATCTACTTTGATTTTTATTGTAATAAATCAATTTTTCAAATGCATTATTTCAAAATTGGTTTTTGGAGATCGACGAATCTATAATAACAGCATTTAGTTATTATAATATAATGCACCCTCCGATCGGTATTTTAGTGATTTACTCAGGCGTTTTAATTGATAAAGTTTGCTCGCGTTGGCTGCCAACAGACCACCGTAAAACCGTGTGAAATTATAATCTGTAAGTGATTGCTCATTTAACTTAGATACATGTATGATACATTAACACGCACTAGTTTTTGAATGTCAGTTCCGGACGATTTAGGATTTTGTAGATCTATGATACAAATCCAAAAACCAAAACTAAAACTAAAACTAAAACCAAAGTTCTTAAAATAGCACGTCAATTATTTTTAAAATAATGCCCACATAAAAATTAAAATAGTCTCACTAGTTCTGTTTTAATCTTACGATTTAGTATATACATACAGAAATTAATAGTTAGACATTATTCGACGCGCTAAGTTCTTTCCGCGTCACGTAGTTTTGTTAACACGACATGAATGCACATTTTTGACGAACGATTCGAGTAAAAATCATAACATATTATTGTTTTAGATCATTCATCATGACCATATCGCGTTTAGACGGATTTATTCGACGTTTTAAAGTATTCAAACATTATTGCTAGACCGGACTAACGAAGCGTGTTTTGATCTTCAAACGAAACGAGAATCGAATTGGTCTCACCGCTACGGTTTCGTTTATTTTCAACGAACACTTTTTAGGATAGCAAAACTACACCAAAAGTTCCTCGGAAAAACTTGTTAAATAGGACGTTTTGGCACAGGTGGAACTTTGAACGTATTGTGTGTTGCATTAAGCCGTAGTTTTTATGAGCGGAACAAAAAAATGAAAAAGAAAAACGGCCAAAAAGTTGACAGAACGTAAAAGAAACGATTTCAGCCGCGTTGTTCGCAAGAGCGCTTCTGTATATTAATATTGTTACGAACACGAGCAATGCTTCGACGGATTTAAAAACGTCATAATAAAAATGTTTCCATAGATTCGAAAACCCGTAAGAGTTTGGAAAATTTCAAATTTACATACTCCTTCAGTGTTATACATTTATATCTTAACCGTGACACGTTTCGAATACATACCTACTTAATGCATGTACAATCGCATGACATTCCGACTGTGATTTAAATGTAATATTATTCCACAACGTCCTCACTCCGATGAAACGGGTCCGGGACTTTCCATCCGACAGGACCGACAGGAATGTTCCATTTAAAAGAGGTAATTTTTGCGATACGAATCATTTATGTTATTATGTCTTGACGACGAGTCTCTGTTTTGGACATGTTCAACTGCTGAACTTTACTTAATAACACCGACGAGTTCACAAATAACTGTTCTACGATCACTTAATATATCTACGCACGTTTGTGCACACAACAATTAACCGATATTTGTACAGATACGGTTTCCAAAAGCGGTATGGGACGCGATCAATGGTTTGAAAACAACCCTCACGCGGAGGCTTAACGTTAACAACTCACCGGGTGGATTATTTTGTTTTGTTTATTTGATTTTCATCATTACGTTTGTTTACATTTCAATTTAATTTTTCCCCAAACGCGCTGTACAGCAAGTCCAGTGTTTTCGTGCGCGAGTTACGTCAGTTATACGATTATGGACAGTTGATATCCCGTTTATTTTTTATTTTTTTGTTCATAACGGCCGGATGCAGGGAAGAGTGAATTCTCTTCAGTATAATTCGCGTCATCACTGTTGACTGTAAGACGACGCATTTGATCAAAGTTGTTTTTAGCGCTGCGTCGTGATTCATGAGCCTTATGGTTTGTTTTATTAATGACTGCACGCTGGTATAATCATTCGTATAATTATTAAGTTTGTAATTCACGATAAGTGCAAGCAGTCCGGGAAGGTGATTAAGAAGTTTAGTTATTAATTTCATGTTTTCACATTTGTTTTGAGTACAGGAAGCTCAGCAGGTTGTATAACAGTCCAACACGAAACGTCCTAGGGTATTTCACTGGGTTTTCTTTTGAAACTTTTATAAGAATATTTAGTACGGTACGATTAATATCCCCGTGGATACATTTCGCACTAATTCGTTAATCTTAGATCGTTTCACATGCCATTTTCTACGGTACGAGACTTGTTTTTCTACATTGCACAACTTTAAGTTTCTCGTCGAAAACTTATCAAAGTGGAGTTCTATTGAAAATGATTTCTTTGACATTATAGCTATGAAAATGTTTAAATGTGTATTACGACAATAACTATAATACTAAATTTTAGTTTTTTTTTCTTCGCTACAGCAATCCATTTTGAATTTTGAATGGTTCTTCACAAATAATTCTAAAATTATTGTAAAATATCAGTTATCGTACTCACTCTTTGAAAATATTATATCATTAAATATTGTAAATTATTATTTGGAATAAATTCAAATTTGATATGTAATCACACTTAAGTGATTCATTTATATTCCTCATAAAATTAAATATGTGTAAAAAAGAGTTCGTTAAGTATAATTAGACGTTTGATGTGTTATTCTATTTAAATCACTCGATTATCACATAGTAATATGTGCTTTTTTTATACAAAATTCATGTCAGGAAAAATTGTGGTCGTAAATTTAAGACCGACTATATTTGGTGTCATTGATTTATTAGTAAAGTCAAATTATGAGAAACCTACTCTTTAGTATTTTCAAGCGAAAACAATTGATATCGAGACGAAATGTTACAATTTAAATTTTGATTGACTTTTAAAACCTTAAACGATTAATAAATTATTCATTGGAAAAAAAATCTTAAAATTTTAAAAATGTCTGCAAACCTCACACCATTATTGGCTATAATAGCATAAAATACGTTACTAGTTTAATTTGAATGTTCCTTTATCTACAACTGAATGTAAATACATTTAAACATTTTCGATCCGGTATATTACAGAGAACCGTCATAACAAGTGTTAAATTATTAATCACAATAATTCTGCATAAAGCTCACGTGTTAAGAAAACGACGTGATTTTTATGGCACCGGTACCTGTTTTAGAAATATAATCTCACTTAGAAAGTTAGATACCATCAACTATTTATGATCTTTTCCAGAAGAAAACATTGATCTTTTACAGTTTTGACTGAAACTGTTTTCTTCTGATAAGTGGTTAAGATCACGTAATTTTCAAATTGTATTTTTGTACTCGAATGTTCATACACTTCAGAACGGATAAAAACTCTTTTGATTAGAACCAAAACCAGTAATGAAACCACTGTAAAGTACGTTTTCTGAGTTTGTAAATTATTTTATTAATTTTTGTGTTCAAAGCGTCATTTACAGGATAGGTACATTATGTTTACAATGGCTTTCCTGTTATTTCTGTCTAGTCACCACGATGGTAAAAATAAAAAAATAGTAATAAAAACCTAAGACAGTTACACGCCGATTAAAAATAATATGTCGATGAAATTAATATACAAGGTACAATATACAGAGCGATATCTCTATTGTTAATCAACATAATACAATTCTGTATTTTCATAAGACTCACGAGCTTTAATATTTAGTCGATATTGGCATTGTAAATTTAAATGTTTTATATAACAAATACTAAATTAATAATTGAAAAATTAACATTTTAATATAACTGTTATAAATTTCGAAAATTACCATTTTATAAGACTTATTTTTCTGAACATTTTGAATGTTAAATTTTAGTTTTCATTAACTCCTTAATTTTTAATAATTTGTTTAGCTTACAAAATAATAGTATACGATTTACACAACTTTATATAATAATAACGCCATCAGCATTTACTTATCGGAAAAATAACGAGGTGATAATAATTTACATTATTTCTTTATAAACTAAGAAACTTATTAAAAATCATGAATACAACAAAACTGAAAATTGAACCATCGACATTATTGGAAAAAGAAGCCCTACAAAATGGCTATTTTCGAATTTCACAAAAATTATAAAATAAAAATATGATTTTTTAACATCTTTAATAATACATTTCCAAACTATAGTCAACAAAATGTATTGGCCTCTACACAGTTAGGTTATAAAAAAAAAACACAATTCGACCATCACGTGAGATATTTATATGTGGAAATCCCGGGTTGACACCCTGTATACAATTTTCGGTTTAATATTAATAGAGGGGTAAATATTACCAATATTTATATACCTTTCTGAAATAAAGGAGACCAAATTACTGGTTACATCAATTGGTTTTTTAATATTCAAATCGAAGAACACATTAATTTCATTTCAACCCCAGAACACCACTTAATAATCAATTTATTTTGTAGAACAAGTGCTTCAAATTTGTCTTGTAGTATAGGTACATTACAAATAATTGGTAACCTCAGACGGTTTACTTGGAAAAGTTGTTTTTGAATTTCCTAGTATAGATAGTTTATAACGTTTTATTAGACAGCCATCAAATTACAAAACACTTGAAATTCACGAGTGTATAGTATACTCAAGTGGAACGAATTTAATTTTGGTTTTTCCTTATATAAATTATCCCAATTTCCTTGAATTTCTTACAAATATTTATTTTAGCGATATTCAACATTTTTCATGATTTTAATTTTTAATATTTTTGTTTTTTCCTTATGCTAAGTCAAACTTCTGAGAAAATAATAAAAACGATCTCTTTGAGAAGTACCATCTGTGTCCAGTTTTCTATCTAAAAAGTTAACACGTGAAACGCATTTTATGCTTCCCAAAAAGTATTCACCAGGAAAAACACAAACACAATTATTATAAAACCATTAGATATGTCTAAAAATCTAATAACGCACTAGACCAGAGGTTAACAATACCAAACTTTTTTGACTCTCGACACCCTAAGCTATTTTCTATACACTCGGAGGCACCCTAAACTAGTATGTCGTGTTTCTATATCATTTATATTTTAGCTTATAAATTCATTATTCTTTATTTTATACTATCACACATTTTATAATATACGGATAAATGTAATTTAAACATGATGGACATAAAAGGTTTAAAAAAAAATCAAATAATTTTGTATGCTTTTGTCAAAATTACGAAAAAAGAAATTTAGAAAATTAAGTATTGGTTATATTTGATTTTTTTTCGATAATTATAAAACATTAAAAAGAAAATTACAAACGGAAATAATAATCGAAAAATACAAATTTTTTATTAATTTTAAACTTTAGTTGGACATTATACTAAACACTTTCAAAACAAAAACGCAAAATAAGCTATTTAAATATCGTAATAAACACAAACGATGATGATAAAAGTTATAGCCTCGCTTTTTATTTAATCATTTGCTAGTATTCCATTCCGGGAAAATTGTAAAACAGTACAGGAGTCTACCTTTTGAGAGTCTTGCTGAAGAACATTACTACTACCTGCGTAAAAAATAATTTGAAAAAAAAAAAACCCGACACAAATCAATAAAATCAATACATTCTTCGTTATTCCCAAAATTTCATATTGTTCACCAGTCACGGAGTTTTATTGTGTTCCAACATTTAGGGTTTGATTGACAGGGACATTTGTTAGCCGTGACAATATTTTTAATACACATTTTATTCCGCATATTTTTTTCGATGAAATTAGTAATTTTGAGTCAGAATACTTGTAAATTTCGTACGCACGGTTACCTCAACGCTGAACTACAATATTAACACCATTAACGGCAGTGTATTAAGAGTAGGTTCTCGACACATTTAAACTATACACAATACACCGAAACGAAGGGCGGGATCGTGTTTTGAATTCGATGAATTGAGTTTTGCGTTCAAATCGAAAAACATCTGTTCCGGCTGACCCTACCTGTACAGCTCTCTATAATATGTTGTTATTCGAATCATGTAACCAGTGGACGTTCGAAATGCACTAGCGAAAATATATTAAAAATACGTGTTTTCACCGATAAAAATTAAAAATTCATAAATATTTCTAACCGAGAAGAAACTATTCTTACACATACGAAACATGTTATATTTTTACAACACGAGTTTAATATATTTTACGCGAATTACTATGTTCAATACGACAATACCGTAAGGAAATCGATAGTTCTACGATACTGAAAAGCAGTAGAAACTGATGATGCAATTTACTCCGTACATTAAAAAATAACACAGTAGGTTCGTCCAGCGCGTTTTCGTGGTGGTAATATCTCCGTAGATGTTAATTTGTTTTTAATTTTATTTGTATTATTGTATAATTTCATAGTGTTTTAATTATTCATTATGCGAAAGATAACATATCAAATATGTGTTCCTTAAAAGGCATTGAAAGATTAATTTTTCATTTCCATAGAATTGCAAAACAGCTGTGATACAAAACAAGTTTTTATGAACATTTTTATGTATCACAATGCAAGTGCGATAATTTGATTTCATAGTTATAAAAATTTGAAAAAAATGAAAACGTTTACGGTTGGATATAACGGTTATTGTGATAAATCTGTATAAATCATATAACTTTTTCGACCACTGAAGATATACCGGCATCCGTTCGACCCTACGACATTGCAGCTGAATCCACATGATATATAGCGAACATACAACTATCAATGTGACCAGGAAATAATATCTTGTTTATAAGTTTAAAAGTGTCGTGTAATTTTTTTTCATAAATAATGGAAATTTCGCAATCTTATTGAATTTAAAAATTCAAAAGTTATAAATCTATGCTGGGTAAGGGATAAAACCACTAATTTGATAAAACGTGAAATTTTTCGTAATATATGGCACCTGCTATAAAATTACCTGCACTAAAACAAAACTATTGGGAACAAAATTAAAATATTTTACGGAGATTTTTCCATCGGGACAACATGCTGTTCCGTCTCGTGATAAGTACGTCGAGAACAAAAACTGTTTTAACGTCATGAATTATAACTCACTTTTAAATCTTACCATTGCTTTGATCCAAACGCTATATTTGTTATGATGGCGATTCCCAAAGGGAAATCAAGCGCGCATTATGGTCGATTTGTACGGAGTAAAGAAAGTGTAGGTCGAACACTCGAGATTCTCGAAACTTACTGCTCGTGTTACGTTATATCGTTACACCAGCTGGTTTATAACTGTAATAATACTAATTACGTAGAATCATTTTTAGTTGTGCAACAAGAGTCGCGCCGTAATATTATAATATCATCACGATTCCCGTACTGCTTGCTTCACCTTACCACAACTTGAACTGTGACGCTGTGGTCTAAAATTGAAAAAAATGGCCAAAAACGTGTAAGTGGTTTCACATTGGTATGTACACACATTTTATACATAATATTCACTGAATAGGTTTTGATAAAAAAAATTAAGCTCAGAATAGTGAACAAAAGTTATTTTTATAGATATTTAGGTGCATTAATATTTAAATGAATACAATAATTATTAAACAGTGTTATTATTCACTGATACTACTGTAGTTTTCCTCTAGTTCAATTTCTGTGTCACTGTCATCGATAATAAGTAGGTCTTTGACTGACTGATGTCATTTTCGTATTTTCGTTTTTCTTTCTCGAATACTACTTAATAAAAGGTCTGATAACAAAAAAAGACGGTGATAAATGTCGGGATCAGTGTTTTTTTCTTGAAGTTTTTCGCGTATGATTTTCTCTGAAATGTTTTATATATTTTTTTCTGGCTTCTTGTCCTATCAGTATTCAATTAAATTGAACGTCCTAAACAATATTGCGAACAACTTGAAGTCGTTATAATGAAGATAAATCTCTGACAGCTTCTACGTACGAAATAATATATCCAAATATCATATTAATTTGTACGATAATAAGCTTTAAATAAATAAATTATCAGTAAAAACTAATAATGTTTTTAAATAAAAATAAACCATATTTTTACCATCAGTATGAATTGGTTTACGTGAAAATGAATATTTAACAAGGACTTTTATCTCGTTCAATGCTACGAGTAATAGTTTATGATTTTCTAGAAAAAAAACTCGGTGAAATATTATTGTTACAATTATTCATTTTTGGCCACTTCTTCTAAATTTTAGACCACTGCAGTGCGTCGTGGTGAGTACCGTGATATAATTAATGCGTGAACACGATCCGTTGAACCGTCGAAACCGAACGAAGCGCCGGACGATATTGTATTCGGAAGTTTCCTAAAGCATATACAGTAGAACTTGTCTTGTGCGGAATATCACGGGACCAAAAATAATTTCCGTTTTAGGCAGGATTCTATGTAATTGAATAAAAAGGAAACTCCCGTGAAATAGAGTTAAAATATTCCGCAAGTTTAAGGTTGTAACATTTTCCGGCCAACGATAAAAATTGAAATATTAAATTTATATTGATATAGATTCAAGATAACACGTATTTATTTACCGATACGTGTTAATCACTGACCTTAGTAACTGTTTAGTAGCAAAATAAATGTGGGTATCAGAAATGTTATTGTTCGTTTTATGATATGTTTCTCCGTTCGTTAAGGGTGTATAATATGATTTACGGGACCAAAAATAGCTTTCCATTTTACGTTAGATGGGTTCCGTTTTATCAAGGGTTCAATCCTATGGTAAATTACAGGAATCTGCCGGAATCATAATACATTTACGCACAGGACAGGATTCCGTCTTATCAAGGGTTCGGATATGTCGGGGTATACTGTAGTAATCGTATAATCACGTCAATACGAGTATTACGATATTGCTGTCACGCGATTGATTTACATAATATCACCCAGGGGAGGGAGTAATTTTTCATTTTATGTTATTAGATTATTAGCTAAAAAAAAGGAACTTTAGTTAAAAAATGTTAACAATGCAAAAAAAAGTACGTAGACTGACGCAACTAAGATACGAACACAACTGATGTTAAATAAGTAGATACATCATGCGCGATTATGGTATAAGTACCTACATTTGTACCGATGTGGGATCTTACAATTAATTAATAATTCTGATATTACATAAAATAATGATGTCAAATACAAGTTATAGGTTATAACCGTTTTCTCCTTAGTGATGGGAAGTTTTTCTGGTATAGAACAATAGGAAGTAGAAATAATCTAATAATCTTCAATATAACTTTTTAATATTTACCATGCAACCTATATTACTTGGCTACATTGCATGGAAATAAGAATAATATATAGCACCTAAAAAGGTATCACTGATAAGGATCGCCAGCCCTTTATCAGTATGCTTGGCGATGCTCGGTCGGCTGTAGGCACTCGTCCGACGACAACCCTTTTCGTCTCGAACCCCCGCGTTACTGCTACACGTTATTGCGGCCGTCACCGACAGACTCGCGAACCGTCCGAAGCAAATTTGACGACGTGTCTGCAGAATACCTACTACTACTATTGTGTTATTCGGCGTTGTCTAGAACGCTCTGAGAGTGTTTTTTTTTTCCTTTTTATTTTTTTAATCGATAGTTTATAAAGTATTTATTGAAAAAAAACCATCTTATGTTTTAGAACTTTTTCCACGATCGGTATCCAAGCTTTTTTTACCGAAAAGTTTTCCCTCTCTTCTCGTCTGTTATTTTGCGGCCCTCGTGTGTAGCTTTGGTGTTGAAATTTTTCTTAAAACGTTAACCCTTATCACGAGACTTCGTAATCGCCTACTCGTATTCATCCTTCATCCGTCAACGGTTCCGATCGTAATGCTCTCGACGTTCGCGTTCTATGAGAGCGGAACAAGTTTATGAACTTCTATTATCGTCGCTGCACGTATTGCTGCATCACACAAAACATTAAACTCATCGGCTGTTCCGTGACGACGAATATAGCTGCTATACGTGTTAGTTCTTAGGACTGCACGTTCGTCCCAAAAGTGCTTGAACATTGTGTTTTGTATACGCAGGCTCGTTTGGTGACTTTTTTTTTTTTGTAAACGCAGTGTTCTCACGTGTTTCTAGCGAACGCTGATATTCATCGTATGTTACCATAAACGAGATTATATTTTAGCTAGAGGAAAACTATTATAAATCGGATGATTTAAATGGATTTATAGATGGAAAATGAAATGAATATGACTATATAAAGCGATTTAAAATGTCTACGGTGCAGGGGGTGAGGGTAAGCTCATTTACTTCCTGCCTTAATTTTGTTCGACGACTAAATAGCTAAATGGCATGCGGTTACTTTTCAAGCTCCTGGACTTGTTCACCGGAATACGTCGGTATTAAATGAATTTCTCGGCTGGCACCCCGTAGTGTTTGTGCTAAGTTTTCTTTTCTTCCCACGACGATGTGTTCGATTTGATTAATCGAGAAGAGAGAGATCTCCACCCGTGTGAAGCGTCGGCGACGAATCCATCACGTGGACTAGAACAAATAAAACGCTAGTCGCTATGCGTGTATATAAATACTGCGTGTCCATAATGAGTGCAGCGCGTAACTACGACCGTTCTTTATTTTGACTGCGTGGACGGGGCATTTTAAACATTCTTGCCCAGATATTGAAATGGAATCGCGACGAAGGATTAAAATCCGTATTGAACCGTCGACGATGAGCGAACAAATTAGGTATTCCGACGGCCGCGAAACGTGTACGAAATGTAAGTGCGAACGGCTAGAAACTTTTACGCGTGCCCATCAACCCTTTCGCCTTTGGCGCCACGGTCTTATATATTATATATTGTTGTCATGCTATGACGGTGATTAACGCGCGCATACATATTTCGATAATGAAACGGCTTCTAAGTGCCGTGGACACGGGTGGGCAGCAGCTCCACGACGTTACGTGCCCGATCGATTGCAGTCCGACAATACCGATGACCTACTCGCGTTCTGCTCTTGTGACGATAATATGTGTGCATATCTATGAACACGTGCTAAAAGACGTTTGCGATATCAATTTCTTTTTTTTTTCTAAATAACTTTAGTACGGGAAATCGAATATTATACGCACTGCACGTCATACGAAATTATGTTTGTGTAAACATGATATTTTTTTCTATACACGAGTTGAATATTGCCGGGGCTCACGCATTAACGCAATATTTCCTTCGGATGCGGGGGGGGACGAAACAACAACATTATTTCAGCTTAAATATAAAAGTCTGCGTAAGCCCATCAGTCATGGCCTAAAAGTTTTGAACAAAAAAATGTATCGGTGCCGTTCGTGATTTATGGAGAATAGTAATTCGAAATTCCACTTAACGCGGAATGATAATTCCAACGAACACGGGGAAACTTTTATCGAATACACAACGAACCAAGTGTTAGCCGAACTTGGTTTTCAATATGACGCGGCGCTGCAGTATAAAACATGACGTAGTTCCGTATCCATATTAACCACGGGTTTTTGTTCTTCTGGATGATATTGTATAGAACCAATAATACTTGTGTTCCCCGCGACAAAGTTGTCAAACGGTTTCATCGATCAGTAGTCAAATACTCATATTTTGTGTTTACATAAAACGCAATGGATCTGAATTAAATAGTATAATAATATTGCACCGATACACTATTAGAGATATATAGTGCTTTAAATTTTTTCGAAAAATTATTGTATACGTATGTCAATTGGTGCATCGGATCTGTATAGAATAGGTATGTCGCAGGTGTCGCGTATGGCACTTAATATGCATTAATTGCATGAATATAAACAATAAATAATTTCAATTAAGTGTTGCCTTCATGACAAAAAAAGAATCACCACAGAATCCTACATTAATAATTTCCAAATATAATACAAAATAATCTTTTATGTTTAATGATAATAATTATGACCATAGTAATATTTTAACAGATAGACAATGGATGGAATTTTAAGTTTTTTTAAGATTAATATTTTCAATGCAGTTAATACATTTAAATATTGAAAATAATTTCATACATAACATAACAATAAATAAAATAATTAAACAGAAATAAACAATATAAAATTGAATAATTCTACATGAATAATATGAATAAAAATGTTTGTAAAAAAAATGAAATAAGTAATATAAAATAGTTGAATGATTTAATAGAAATAACAGTAATATATGAAACAACAATATTAACTTTGTTTCGGGATAATACGTATACTTATAATCTAACTTAATTACTAACTTAAGTACTAAACGTTATTGGCCAGTAACTCACCTGGACAATTGTGGGGACAAATTGGTTTCACCCACGCGACTACGCCGGGATCCGTAATTATAATGAATTTAAATATAATAAAGACGGAACAGGGTTGATCCCGCACGGAACGAATGTCTCCGCCAAATGTCCACCGACGATAACTACACGCATTGACAACCAAATCTGCTACTTCAATTACTTTTTATTGTGTTCCGGCTCCTTTTAGCAATACAACCATGAATGAATACAATGAAAACGAAAACCAACTCTGGTATTGAAACAATGAAAAAAATGCAAAATCTATGACAGTAAAAATGGCCGAATGACGAACCGACACGGCATAACGACTGAAAAAGTTGATAGTAAAATTAAAGTTACAACAGACAACCGCATCGGTGAAACGGCCATTACCGTTGGCCCGTGCAACGATTAGTAGCTGTTTAAAATGCCGAAAGTGTGACCAACGCTACTGAGCCGCGGCCCGCCACCTGGGAAAGAATGTAACTTGTTCGTGGTAACGAACACGCAGGCGTTTTACGATTTCGATAAAATGGAAGACGCAAAAAATTAATGATGAAATTGTATAGCGAAAAATAGCACTTGTCCTACGGCATAACTATATAACTATATTTTCTAAATTTAGATATTCAAATGAATATTCAGCGTTTCTGATGTATGATAATATTATCTTACGTTTTAAACACAACTAATAATTATTCAAATGAGTACTATCGTGTGTTCATATCATATATTATTATTATTATTATTAGATTAGGTAGTCAAACTCTTGTACACGTGGTTGAAAATAATTGCATTGTTATTATTATTCATTTGTATGATTCCAGTTAATATTACAACATTGAAAATAATATTAATTTGAACATTAACTGGTAGTTTCTATGTCTGAAACTGCATTTAAAATGTGCAAATCTGTAAAAGTTAAATTCGCTACAAAGACGTATAATACCTATTTTTACTAATCAGATACTTACCGCATATTTTACCAGGAACGAGTGATGAGACTTTTTTTTCTACAATACTTTAAAAATTGTTCGTGAATCTCGTTCAAGTGTAAAAAATGGTAATGATTTTATAATGAAGAAAGCTATATTATTAACCTTGTACTGAAACTATGTAAAATACGAGACTTGATTGTTTCTAGTTGAAAGTCTTCGCGTAGATAGATGTCTGCGTGATTGATATACCAATAGTGAGGGAGCACGATAGTGATTTGTTGTAGGTTGAATAACTGAAATGCATGAATGACTCCAGGCGAAATTGGCTTAGCCCAAACTCAAAACCGTACACCGTTTTGGCCGCCGTTGTCGAAACCATCGTGTAGTAATATGCTGTTGGGTTGGTTGATAATATATCGACTGGTGGAATTATGTATTATGGTACGGGACGTAAGAAGTTATTTGTTTTTAAGTATGATTTATCACAACGATCATTATTTTATCACGAACTCAGTGAAGATTCTTAAAAGTTGATTATTAGGATCCAGTGGAGATTAACATTACTCGTAATCCGAGTTACTAATAGTTTTATATTCTAACAAATTATCGATTCGCTTCGTTTGAGAGTTTTCTCGAGTCCATTATTCTCCACGATATCAAAGTTTCGTATACGAGATCAAAAGAACAAAATCGTGTGTACAAATGATTCCAAAATAGAACTTCCGTTTGTATACAACAGGTGTCATGGATAATTCATATTTATAGGTTTTGATTTTTTTTATCTGTAAGTTTCGTGTAGAAAAAAATATGTACATAACACGAATGCAATTGGTAACATTATGGACCGTATTAAATTGGCTTTGAAGTTGATATGAAATGGGAAAACGTTTCAAATAAATTTGATCGTACGGGAAACTTTTGTATAAAATCGATTATCGTATGATAAATAAAATAAGTTCGCAAAGTTGAGAAAATAATAAATCAACTTGGCGAAACCTACACAGGAATGATTATAGATTCAATTTTACCGTTGTTATTTGTTCACTATGTAAGCTTAGTTCATCCGAGGTAATTTCGGTAAACACCGTAAGTGTTTTTGATATTAACAAAATACTACATTGCATAATACACGACGGGTTTTGAATAAATTAAGTTAACCTTATGGTCGTTACAATATTGGCCCCTTTAATTAAACATCTACTACAATGTAATAGATTTTCTTGGGAACCCCACTCGTTGGACACTGTATTATAGTTAAATTTCACTTAATGATCGAAGTGATAGTAATTTATTTATACAACAGTTATATACGTAGAATTCAAATTTGAGGTTCATTGAAAGTACACTTGTTTGCAAACGGTCATTTCTATCGAGGTATTAAAATAATAATTCTTGTTCGCGATTTTTCAAGTATAACAGATAAAAATGAATTTTTTAAAACGTTTTTAACATGAAAAAAAAAATATTTGTAAAAATACACATACCTTTAATTGTTCCATTGTTATTTTGTTCCGAACATAAAATAACGATCGATTTCGATAATTTATGATACAACCATGGATAATATTTAAACGGTTTTATCAAAAAGCTTTTATTACGGATTGCATTTGTATTAATGTACAATGAGAAAACAAATCATGTAATTAATTAAAGTTTTTTTTGAGATTGCAGCGCTATAAAATGCCTAAAACTCGATAACCAAAAACTAATAAATATACCTCTATTATACCGTACACGTATTTTCGCTATACACAGGTTTTCCTATACATTGTGATCAATTTCAATTTCAATGATTTGTACACTTAACATGATCGAGGATTCATGAACAGCACCACTTGAAATTAAAGTTAACAATTTTAATTAATTTTTCTGTATGCCAATATTATTTATCAAAATAAATAATATCAATGCTTGTCTATAATTGTGATGAAGGACTTAGTATTGGAAATGAGTGGGTTTTTGTTTAGAGTTCGGTTGACTGTTGGACGTGAATTATTTTCTAGTGGAGTTGATTACAAATTTGTATATTATTAGTCAGCCTTTATCCTTGTACGTGTAACATCAACCTGATGTGACCTCAGTTTTAAAGTATACAATTTAGTAATGTAACTAAATTAATATAAATATATTTTATTAACACATTATTTTGGTTTCCTTTTTTACCCAGATAAGAGCTCAAAACTGTTTTGATTCTTAAAAATGCGAATTTCAAAAAAAATTCTTTCGCAGATGAAATCGTAATAAGAATTTTCTGTCAACGTTTTCAAAAATCGGTATGGTCATATTGGCTTTACGGTTTGTAAGCTTATGCGCCAAGGTTCTTAAAAATGTTTAATGTACCCATCATATTAAAAGTTATCTTTTTTTATGAATAAATGGCATAAATGTACATTTTAAAACAATTAAATAAGTCATAATATCCGATTTATATTCGTCAATCAATAGATGATAAGTAATTTCGTCATTGTATTGATTGATATTCATATTAGTACTACCAAACAAAAAATGATGAACTTAATATTTCAAGTGAAATTTATTATAGAGTGATCAATTATTATTAAATTAAATGTATGTATCCTTGATATTATATTTTCAGATCCTATCCTCATTTTTTTTCTTCGGACTTTAAAATAATCGTAGGTCATTATCTTCAAAATTAATAAAATTTTTTACCATATTTTATTTTGATGTACAGTATCTTACTACCGATTAACTAACTGTTTAAGCTACTATCCCATTTTGTTTTACAAATTATTTTATAAATGCACTGATGTGTCTACAGAAAATGCAGTAGTTCAAAGTGTATTTTATGAAACTAATATTGTAAACATTTTCAATGTCAACAGAACATCAACTTTTAACAAGAATTTAACGTTGTCAAAGTAAATATATTTTTCCCCTCTAGTGCTTGCGCACAAATAAATTCATGTTGCCACTAAGAAAAGTACATTTATAAAAAACTTAAGATAAAAATTGTATGTATGCAGGCACTGAAGTGTCGATAACACTACATATTTCAATCAACTTAGCAGACAACCGAATTATTTTATTGCGTCTACATTTCCATTTCTATGGTTATAAATTGTGTTAGCACCAATGCAGTAACATTTTCATTATTGCTTACATAGTTATATATATAATATTTATATCCATAATATAATGAATTTTGTAAGTTCAATATTATCATATTTATATTAGAAAGGAGTAAATGCTAACAAATACATTTATTGAGTTATATTATTAGTGTTACAAAAAAAAAAAAAACGAATGAAATAATATAGTTACAATTGACTAATAAAATTTTACTAGAAAAAAAAAAATATTAATAATTTACTTTTTCAGAGGCTTTATTTTGTATGAAGTTATCATGTATGTAAACAATCATGTTTTTTTAAACAAATTAATGAACACGAAAAATACATATAAAAAAATGATATGCTGTAAAAATAAACAGAATTGTATAAATAACGTTTCCAATGTTATAATTGATTTCAAAGTAACAGTAAACATAATTCAAATGCATTTGTACAGCTCAGAGTTTTTGCCCCATTCATATAAAACGATGATAATCGTCACTGCCGAGTTCGAATATCAAAATATTTTAACGTCACAACATTATGTACACAATTATGATATGCTGTGATGAATACAATTTCGTATGAATGTAACTGTCTGGCGCGTCGGGGTGTTTATTTTCGCACCGAAATGAAATATTTGATATGAAAACACCAGCGCTGTGCGCCCACCTCCTCCCTTCGCGTGAACCGTTGAACGACGCCGGCAGCAGTGATTCCTGCCGCGCAAACAGCAACGAAGAACAATGGCCGACGACGCGACGCCGCCGGTCGAAGCCAACGTTTTGAATGGAAGTAGCGCGGCGAGGAATCGCGCCAGAGTGTTTGCGTGCATGCATTGGATGCGAGATACAATAGCGCGATTTATCCGCGTGGTTTTAACGGGATAACACCACGGTCCACTCATCGTTCGTCGGCGCAGAAGTGGTTCCGCAGCGTCCGTGAGAACTGTGTACGGGAAATTGAAATTTAACAGGAGACAGTATTATAGACAATGTGCGAAAGGGACGAGTAACCGAGAGAGCGCGCGCCGCGTAAGATGAATCGCGGTCGCTCCGGGTGTACGAGAAAAACGGATGCGTACCGGATGATAAGTAATCTCGGGAGCGTTAAAAGAATTTAGCAAAATTCGTATCGATGTGAAACAATAGACGCTATTTAATTTCCCCGGTCGCCCCGAGCAAAGAAACCGCGAGCGATGATCATTCACCGCGATCGTGCCGGAAATAATGTGCTACGCCGGAACGTGTAATACAAGCACGTCATAATGGTTCGGTATCACTTCAAGAGAGTTTTCTACGTGAGAGGAAATATAATAATAATAACAATAATGTGACGGGTAAGGATGGAAAAAAACGACGAGGCTATTTTCCAACGCCACCGCAGACACCACACGACGAATAAGCCAATATAGCGCAATATTAATGTTATCACGGTCAGTGTGTGTGTGCGTGTGAAAAAAAAGTTATCGTGTTTGATCCTTTGGACATGGAATAGAAGACATCATAGAGATATTATTTTCCGCAGGCGTAGTGTAAGCGTATTGTAAGTTTGCCGTGTTATACGAGAACACACATTGATCGGCTGAACATTACAATATACTTATCGTTGTACAATATCAAAAGTTTTGTTTCACAACAACCACCAAAGTACTCGCCGAAAACCGACATAATGACAAGTTATCGCGTAAATATATTATTACAATCAATCTACGTACGAGCTCTGAACATATTTTCGAATCCTGTTCTTTGTCACCGAATCGATATCATAATATTCTATTATCACTGTTCATTTGACGGAAACTCGTGTTTTGGAAAATAGACGTGCGTTGAGATTCACGTGTGTACATCATCGTACAGTCATGAAACACTGACTGGAATGCGTTCACGGAAGAAACGGTTGGGGTAGGATGTGGAAACGTTGAATAAATATGATACGCATTTAACGTTCTACCGATGCAGATATTAATCTTAACATGTCGTTATAATAATGATAAATTATCGACTGAAATGTACCGTGATAAATTAATCAATCACAACTTTAATCTGGATTAATGTGTACGCAGATAAATCTCATTGAACTATGAAGCGAGTACAATGCACATATTGTATATCTACTCACGCCATGAACAATTTCACTTGCCAACGTTGAAATGTTACTTTATAGTAATGATGTTTTATTAAACCCTATAGTTCATAGATATTACATTTTATAACATGAATTTTACGCATTATACAATTACATTTTATAATTTTTATATAATTTCATAATAATGTATATAATTTCGAACAACATTTTAGAACGATTAATTGGTTTCGTTTTTATTCGGTAACTCTACGCGCTACGGGGTGTTCTCGTTTCTGAACCTAATACAGAAATTCAGAATCGACCATGACTCAGATATCAAACGGATGGTAAAAACACGAAATAACGATTATTTATTGTGTTTCTATTCAACGAATTTCAATTTAAAATACTCCCATATCATGACTCATAGCAATACATTCAAAACAAACTTCACACCAATGCATAAATCATTCAAATATTTTGATCAAAATAATCTGGTCTGCTATATTATTACTTCGTGCTATTATGGTACGCTGAAATATTTAGAAGCGATGTTTGAAAAATGTTATTTAACTATCTATTCGTTTTAATCTCTTCGAATCAATACGTTTGTAGAAATCAAAAGTGATCAGTAGCTGCTATTGGTTTAAGGTTGGTTAAGTAAGATGTGCACTAGCTTATAATACCTAAAAAGATGATTTTGCTGTTTAGCCTAGCATCGAGTGAAATTTAAAATATACATTTTTTGATTGGCCATTCATAGTATTCGACTAAGATTCTTGCCATTCAATAGTGGTTGCGCACGGTACACATTTAAATACGAACTGCAAGTATCGGGATTTAATACGATATTCCCTGCCGTAGTAGAAGGTGGGTTAAATGTTTGTTTATAATATATTAACTTTGTATATAATATTCATAGCTTTTGCGTTATTTATACCAGTAAATAGCCCGGGGATAAAATTTTAAGTCTGCATACGATAGTAATACAATAAAAACAAAAATATAATGTTCTCAACGATTAACTACTTACTCTGGAAGCACCGGTAAGTTAATAGCTGTATAGCTTTAAATACAATTATTTTATAAACACTTTATAAATAAAAACATGATGCGTATGGGTAAATGTATGGATTATTCGGATTTTGCAAAAAGTATCGTTGTCACATACGATTCTCTACGACGTATTAATGCAATTTTCTCTTTTCTTTCAGCACTTTAGAAACTTAGTAATTCAGTATTTTCATACATTCCCGGTCAATAAAAAGTGTTTTCTAACACGCCACGTGTATGGTTCTAAGTGTTGGTTTAAAGTAACAATTACAAAAAGTTATTCAGATTCGATAAAGGTAACATAATGCGATGGTATTGATAAACTCATATGTTATGTAATATTATACAAATATAGTGTGTGAGATACGCGATAAGTGTTCTTTGATCGTTTATTTGAATCGTTTATTTTTATTTTGCAGTCTGGCAAAAGAAAAATTGAAATACTTGACTTTGTCGGTTGATTATACAGTCTGCGGAAAAAATAAATAATTTTACCCACACACTTGAATAGCTTTTTAACCCTTTATAAATCAATACAATTATTTTTGTACTTAAAAATAATTAATTATGCTAAATATTTTTGATCAAAACTGTGAATCTCTCTATTACACTTGCACGAACGTAAATCACATGCTGTTTATGAAAATCCATTGAAATTCTCCAAATCCGTTCAGAACTCTGTACATTACTGCATGAAGCATAAAAAAGATGTGTTCGCGATGGCATCCATCATGATCACAAGAACAAGAAAATCAAGGCCGTTTCGACTTTAAGAGTAAGAGGACCGTAGTTATTGGAAAGGTACTGTGAAAACCTGGATTGCTATTCCAGACCTGAAACAGCTGCTCTCAGATCGAGGTCTCACTATAATGATCCGGCGCTTATATGGTGCCGATTGTATACCGCGGTATTGTGTTCACTAGCGATGTTTTTTTCTAAATTCGATATTCCGCAGAAAACTAACTTAGACGAAATTGTATTAAAGCTTCAATGTACACATGTATACGTATTTTTATTCGATTTCAGTGCGATAAATGGATTAAGACCTAAAGCACAATACGTAGATACAAATGTTCAACATTTTATACGTCTTTTAAAAGTCAAATTTTGGATTTTTTGAAAAAAAAAATAGTAAATCCTAACGTATGATGTTTAAAAGTAGTAAAGTAATTGTTTTCTAAACGTTTGACTATAAATCTATAGTTGTTCGGAATAATGTTTTGAAATCCTAAACTCTAGTGTTAGAATTTTAATTATAAGTACCTTGACAGTATAGGTATTATTTCATATTGCGTCGGTGTTAGTAGAATAGCAGAGTACCTGAACATTTCCTAGATCACGAGTGTTCAATTGATCTTTCTATACGATATTGGCTGGTTAGAGATGTTTTTCCCCGTAGATAATCTCATCGGTTTTGGATCAAAGGGCGGCTTCGTCGTTAGTCCACCCCTACGTTCCAAGTAAGTGGCGTCGACGAGTGGGCGCGCGTACCGTTGTGGTAATATTGTGCCGTTATAATATGTATTATTGTATTATATTATACTACGGAGTTTGAACGCGAAGATTTCGCTCACAGCGCAGTGTAGTACGCATGAATTATATTTTCGTAGGATCGATAATTTTACAATTATATTGTAAACGACATAAACCCATTATAGTTTTGTACACTTTTATTTTGTGAATTGGTAAATATTGAATTCGCAATCATAGTCGTGCATACGGGACGTGATACTGTATAATAATTGTTGTACGTGCCGTCTCTAAAACGTTAATATGGTACTAACAATATTACAATACTTCCCAATAAAATAGCATGTAACGTTGGCCGTGTTCATTGACACATTTATTATTATTAGGGAATGGATTTGAAAGCAAATTGCATTTTTTCCGAATATCTGAAAACATTACTTTCCAAGGACAGTGTTAATTTCATACATCAAGCATTAAGAAATTAAATAATATAACTTTTTCGCATAATAAAGACTTTTTTACTTTTAAGACTACTTTTATGTTTTAAAGTCAGTTTTATATAAGAATGGACAAAATTTGATAGCAATTTATTTAAAATTTATTCTAAAAGAATACAAAAAAATACAATTTTATTTATTTCGCCTGGTCGTTGTTCTATTTTAATTATTTATTGTGTTTCTATCGATCAGATAAATTTGACAAATTTATTGTTGACACGTGTAAACTTCGGTATGTGCAAACGTATACATGCAGTTAGATGAAGATAAGCTATTTGTCAAAATCCTAATTTCGTATTGCACTGTTGGGTTTAGTAGCGCGTATAGTCTCGTCGTTGACTGATTTCCGCTTGATTTTTGTAGTTTTCAGTTTTTTAAGTGCATTTTTTAAAAAAAAAATATCTGTTATGAGTGCATAAAATCGTATTTTTTTTAAGGGATTTTTATTGTTTTTTAGAGAATTTAAATCCGTTCCCTAATTGAATTATTGTGAATCTAAAGATTGCCTAATCATTGTGTCGCGTTATTAATTATTACAACTCATTGTTTCAATTGTGATTTGCAATCATTACCATCATAATGGTCCTAATCACGTTTGTTTTTGATTTAGGATAAAATGTGTAATTTAAGTAAATGTTGAATTTGAAATCTCTTTGATAAAAATAACATTTATTTTACATATTACAGCATAAACTATTGCTCACCGGTGTGCACCTAATATTGCGAAGAAACTCTTGTGAGCACGTGAGAATTGAATGGTTCATAATATTTGATTTTAATTTAATAATACTTAAATGCAGCTAAAGACAGTGAGATAAAATTTAATTGAATGGTGCTAGAAAATAATTATGTTACCTTCGCTGAAACAATGTTGTATTATTGTTCAAGAGGATGTCGTGGTCTGCGCAACATTATTACGTGTTGTCTCTGCAATAATTTATCACACATTATATTTCGCAGTCAAACCCCTTTTCGATTTTCACACTATGAGTAACTACATTTATAAAATATTACGAATACAACTAACTATTGCGGAATATATGAATCGAATATTATTCAGTTAGTGGTTATATATTTGCATTGGAATTTACAATACTTTACAATACTTGTTTTACGTTTAATTTACAATGGTCCAGTTTCGAGAATACACTAATTAATTAACGACACCTCGACGAGTGTTTCAAAAAAAAAAAAATCGAAACATTTTAAAAATTCTACTTGTTAAAACTTAATGAAGAATTCTTTCTATTTTTTATGCGTACATGTTTAATTTATTTGAACTCTTTCCGTAGAAAATTATAAATTCAGAAAGCAGTTATTTTCAGTTTGATTTTGGATGATAAAAACACTTTTATACCATAGGTATCATGGAAGTATCTTTTAAAAACACGAAGTACTGCAGTTATGTAAATTTAGTCTTAATGCTTCGCACGTCAATAAATATAGTAATCGGTAGGTGGTAACATGTTAATGGTATTTTTCACCCCATAGTTACCACGATATAATCGTTATATATATATATATATATATTCAAAATCATTTTAATTTCAAAAATGACTAGATATCTATATATATACATTATTCATATGATAGCAACTAGAAATATAAAGGTAGGGATTTTAATTTAAAAGTAACAATAGGGATTTCTTACAAAATTAACGTACGGTTTCTTGAAAAAAATTGTCACTTTCTGAAACTAAAAAGTGTATTTCATAGGTATCGAGTTTTGCACTCTCATAAAATAATACATAATAATTGTTGTAAAACGAGAGTGAAAAAATGGTTCCGAGATTTTTTTTTCACAGTCTAAAATTCGTATGAAAACACTTAGTAATTCCAAACAAGCCATCGTGTTATTAGCTTATCCCGTTTTATTACGTGGAACTTTTAAAGTATGTATAATGGAACATTTTATGCATTTTACCTAAAAAAAAAAAGGGATGCCTCATCGTACACAACACTCTCTTCGATGCATAGCTTATTATAAACTTTGATTTAAACACTTTTTCCTGTAGTGGGTCCAAAGTACCCACGCCGGTTGGATGCTGATTAACATACTACTACGATGACAGGACTCTGAACAATAAAACAGGATATTATTTTTGCAGAATGCAATGCAATGAAGTTTAAACTATAGTATAAATAAATAAATAAACTACATATTATATATCCTATACAAACAGATAAAACTAAAACTATGTTGAACGCGTTTCTGGCAGCTATTTTAAATTTAAGAAAAAATAATAATATCAACGGCTTTATTTTATATAATATATTATACAATATTATGTACGTAAATGATGATGTGGAATAAAATTTTGAGTTTGATTTTTATTTGCATAAAAATTATCTTTATCACGAACTATAATTACTACACATTGACTTCATAATAATTGGGTGAAAAAATATTTAGTCAGTTCAGTGACGGGTTTAATTTATAAATAAATGTTATTGATAGCTTACAAAAATGGTATTTAATTTTTACACATAAAACGTTTTTCATAACACTCATATAATATATTTAAAATATTTTATGTTAATTAAAATGAAATATATGAATTGATTTCAGCGTGTAAACAATGTTTGACTTTTTGATATTTTATATATTTTTTATAAAAATATTTTACTATCAGATTTTTAATATAAATGTGTATTTAAAAGCACAAATTTGTTTAAAATTAAAATGCATTCATTATTAACAAGAGCTTAAAAAAAAACCACTGAGAATTTGATATTGTGTAGTATGTATATTCATAAGTACTTGATGTCTTATTGTTTAATCGTTTCTTGTTGTAAAATAAACCAATGCAAATTTTTTTAACCGAGTTATTGTTAATGTCTAAGCTGATCCACTTTCTCATGGTTCTTTTTTTACGTTTGAAATAAATTATTAAAAAAAGTGTTGGTATTTCGTTATAATTCATAAGCTACAGAACGAACATTTGACTATAAATCTAATGGAATGTTATTCTGGAACACAATAAAACATTGAACTTTGCATTAAGTAATAATAATAATAATAATAATATGGCAATTCTTTATTGAATTTGCGGTGTTTTCACTGATGATATAATAATATGAAAAAGTATTTTCAATTATATTATTAATTTGGTATCGGTAACGGTATATCGAATGAATAAATGTATATAAAAAATAAAAAAGAATAAATATTTTTGGATGTTACGTCATCACAATTATAACAATCACGGGCCGTCCTTATTTTACGCTCCACTAACTTGAACGTTGTGTTCTATTGTCAACGAAACCACCTTAGACTTGCATCTAATATTATGTGATGCCGGTGTAACTGGAGACGGTTAATTTAAATGATAAGATCTACGGACCGCGAAGTGCCTAATTACGATTGAACGTGAACAAAAACGTGAACATAATCGCTGTAAATTATAGGGTTCGATGAACGTAGCATTTGTGCAACGTTAAATGTATTTATTAAGACGTATATACCTACACATCGCGCGCTGTTCTCGTAACTGATTAATTTGTTGTGTTGATGAACTGCAATCGCGGTGCACGCGAAAACAAAAACCAAACGCGACTATAACACCGCGCTCGGCCGTGCAATTATAAATGTCGTTTCGTCGTTCGCACTGCGGCGGTTAAATTACCGTTTCATAAATCTCGGACTATTTACAAACCGAATTCCGCAGTACGTTTGATCGTTCTACAATATCGCATCGCGTAACGCGCATTTTACAGCTATCCGAAGATATAATGCCGAACGCGCGCGCATTGCGCTAAACGTTTTTTATGTTTTGGCGATTAGGTTTTTCGTTTTATTTCTCGTCGCGACTTTGGAGTTCGATCGAACGACTTCGCGCTCGATGAGATGATCGCGCTCGCGTTGTGCCTTGCGACTGGTGTAATATCTGCAATAACGATAATACGGTTACGTCTGCAGAGACAGCATTTCAGTCCGCAGACGAGCGTAGTACTAACGATAATAATACATATATATTAAATTTCGCTAAACGATTTGTATTACTGTCCGACTCGAACGCGTCGATCCGCGTACCGTTGACTTTTGCGCGCTCGCCCTCGCGCCGGTGTAACAGGCGATTTTTACCCCCGGATATTTTTACCCCCCCCCGGTATCCTAGGTTATATTCACCCGGGAGGTAAGAATATACGTTAGGATATATTTACCTCCCAGAGACCAAATTTTTACCGGGGGGGGGGTAAATATATCCTAGGTTATATTCACCCGGGAGGTACAAATATACGTCAGGATATATTTACCTCCCAGAGACCAAATTTTTGCCGGGGGGTAAATATATCCTAGGTTATATTCACCCGGGAGGTAAGAATATACGTTAGGATATATTTACCTCCCAGAGACCAAATTTTTACCGGGGGGGGGGGGGGGGTAAATATATCCTAGGTTATATTCACCCGGGAGGTAAAAATATACGTCAGGATATATTTACCTCCCAGAGACCAAATTTTTGCCGGGGGGTAAATATATCCTAGGTTATATTTACCCCCCAGGGGATATCAAAATATCCTAGGATATAATTACCCCCGGTAAAAATTGTTGAGGATAATAGAATCCTAAGACACCGGCCGTTGTTGACCCCGGCGAATTTTCGGACTCCGATGGAAATTTGTTGTAGTGCTCTCGGCGCGGTACCTACTCTGCGGGGCGCATTGTGCGAAATCGCTCGCAGGGAAAACGCGAAATGTGCGCGATTCGGCGAAACGCGAATTTGAATAATGTTCTCAAAAACGAATTATTGTAACACGCGTCTCCGTCACGCCGGCGCACGCTGGCCGCTACCGGTGGTACATCACGTAGAGAGCGCTCGTCCGGACCAAACGAAAATGCGCGGACGTGCGGCGATCGGCGGTGCCATCGATCCGAGGGCGATTATTAACGGTCGCGGCCGTCGGGTTATTATTTTATTTTATTACAGAATACATACGGGCCGAGCCCTTTTGACGACGGTTAACAAATAATAATAACAGGTTTACATACGAATTACAATAAATTATCAAAACAAAGAGAACTATCAAGAACTAATGAAACAATGGTAATAAAAAAAACGTGTATCATACAAAAACAAACACAGACAGTTTCGATGGGGAATATAACGAAAAAATTGGTTCATGCAATATAAATGGTTAAATAACAAAAGTTGGGTCCGTTTGACATCATGCATCTTAACGGCTCGTAAGACAAGTATTTGGTGGTACACAGAGGGACGCGGAAAGTAGTTATGGAACAAGAGGTGCGTTGTGGAACTCTAAAGTGAGAGTGAGGTCGGGGAATCTACACTACCAGCTATCAGTCCTTTTAAGAAATTCGCACCCATATAACGCCTGTGCTCCGCTAATGAAGCTAGCCCGAGTTGATTGGCAACTGGAGTGTAGTCATGTGGTGCACAATCAATGCCCAAAAAGTAGCTAGTGAATCTCAAAAATCTACTATGTACCGTTTCAACCTGGCATCGTCGGCGGTATGGGGATCACATACTATGGATCCATATTCGATGATTGACCGTACTAATGAACAGTAAATTATTTTAAATGAGGTAGTGAGTTTAAGATCCTTTGACAATCTTATTATAATACCCAAGACTCTTAGAGCTTTACATCAAACCACCTCAGTATCAAGATCTAGGTCAAGGTTGCAGGAAAGCCCTAGGAGTCTTGGGTATTATAATAAGATAATCAAACGAGAAATGATAGAATCCTGAAGATGATAAGAGAACATTAGAGACGAGCGAATCCTATTGAATGTCATCACTTTACACTTAGCTAAATTCATAGATAAACCTTATCTATTGAATAATGCAACAAAACTATCCAAATCACATTGAAGATTAAGACAGTCGTCCATAGAGTTAATTTGCATAAAAAGTTTGATGTCATTTGCAAAAAAAAAGAGGATTACAATGATTTACTTTATTTATTATGTTATATTTTTCGTCCATTGTTGTTGTGACCATCGCCGTTAAGATGTAAAGCGTGAGCTCGGAGGATATCGATTCAGACGCACGCGGTTCGATCGGAACAACGTCTGAAATCAAAAAAATTAAAAATTTAAACGCTATTGCGGGTCTCGTAATATTAATAATAATTCTGTTTGGTTACATTGAATCGAACGTTTTTGACTCGGCATCGGGGTTATTATAATTTTCACTAGAAGAGAGCGTTGCAATTTAAACGCGCAGTACACCGAAGGCTTTGTTTATCGTTACGCATTATTTTGATGTTAAACGAGTAATTATTACATTACTCACGAACACAGTCGCATAAACAGTCAAAGATGGATTCAAAGAATCATGCTATTCGGTTTTACGTAAGTTGTCGGTTTACACTGTGAAACGTAAGCGTCCAAAACATCACTGCAACACAGCGAAATCAATTTCTCGCGTAAAACAGGTTTCTATAGTGCTGTCGAGAAATAATTGTCTTGGACACGTTTTACTGCAATAGAAATGCAAAGCAATTTCAATGTGTCACAACATAAATTATAAATGTTGGACTGTCGTCGGTTGTCACAGCTTCTCCCTTCTTTTACCCATGTTAATCGTACAATTATAAGGGCTCTGCCACTGGGCAATGTCCGTCTTCATATTATTCAATGTCATGATTTCAATATTTTAACTACCACGTTAATACGGCTGTTCGTCAACAGTGCCGATTTTACTGGACTACCTGAAATTTATACATCTTTTGCGCCAGCAGGTTAATCATAAATTAAAAATCTTAGATACATCGATTGCACGACGAAAATATTATTTCAAAAATATTTCATTTTAATTAAATACACAGAATCAAAATCTTAAATAAATATAATAAATAAATCGTAATCGGTTATAATGTATGCATTGACTACGTTATAAGTCATTTTCAAAATCCTTAAAACGTTCTATTGAGAATTTCATCTTAATAAGACTGGATTACAATCAAATATATTGTATAGAATAATAAAATAATAATATAATTTAAATCGCAATTTCAAGAACTATACCTATAACATTACTTGTCGAACCAATTATATCATAGAATGATTTGTGAAACATGTAGTTGTAATTAATTCTTTTGTTATGTGATGACTTGACAAATCGATATAAATTAATAGTATTGCAAATATCTCATTTCTATTTATTAAAATCGATAGTGCTGGTTTTATCGCATTTAGATAGAAAACGTTTACGCGCAAACGAGATGTATGCGCCAGCATTATTCTCAATATCGTTTATTTTTCCACTTTTACCCTTAATCAAACTTAAATGTTTTCATACTCCAGTGTCGTCCGGCGCAACTGATGTATGACCTTTTTGAATCCCGTATTTTTCTTTTTCTTTTCTTACCCGCGACTTCTGGCGCAACCGATGTGTACACTCTATCAGTATCGTACTGTGTTGCGCCGTTTGAGGTAACCGTAATCGGACCGTTGAAACAGTCGCGGTTGGTTAGGTTAGGTTACCACGCGTACTACGCGATTTCAATCGATGAAACACAATATTTAGCGATAATTCGCGGTCGTCCATAGCGGACATGGCGCACCGTGTGAGCGTATATATTGTGTCGTATTATAATGTTATGCCCATAACGGGCTACGGCGATGACGGCGTAGTGGTAGCGTTGGTGGTGCGAAAATCGAATCTCCGCTGCGTTGACCGTGAAGACACGTGGTACGGAGCGACACAAAGCATCGGGCACGGGGGCGCGGTGGTCTTGAACTCCATTTTAAGGGTGCGCGGCAGGGCGTGTTTGGCCGAAGCGACGGGTGACGGAGAGCGCGGTAGGGGATGGTCCAGAAGTTTGTGCAAGGGGTCCACGGAGAATAAAAGACGTGAACGTCAGTAGTTGTTCAACTGAGATACATCAGTTTTCGAAGATCTAAGTTTTGTCGTCCGATGGACTGCCATCTTTCGGCACGGTCGTAAATAATTATTAATACGACGGTCAGCGCGTGATAAATATATATTTCCGAACAACATAATACGTGCCAAGCGGAACACTGACCAGCCCGGTCCCGACATTTGTAATTTTTTGGTGCCACACACTAAATCTTAAATAAACGTTATGGCAGCCCGTGAAAGGACAACACTAGCAATAAAGTAAACCACAGTACGTTTTTATTAGAAAAAAAATATACTTTTACTATAAGAAATGACAATAGAAAAACTCGAACGTAATAACAGAGTATAACTGCTTCAAAATATCTAGTTTAGTTTTTATATATGAATGGAACTGTTGACACCACTAGTTTATGTCACCCTTTGCTATAAGAATGGCTTTATATACAGAGATTCCCAACTGAGTTTTATCACTGCTGCATATTTTATATAAATTAGAATTTTTATTTATTGCCAATTTCCATGGCGGAGGGGATAACGACTTAATTCGGGTACCTATTTTTGTATTATTTTTATAGAGTTTTACAGGATTTTAGACTGTTTATATTGTTTATAATATTATTATTATCTTGATAGGAGCAATAAGCCGCCGACTACAAGACTGACGAATACGTCGCTGTGGTCACAAAAAAAGATAACACGGCCGTCAAATTATATTATAAGGGCATTCATACCACAGATCATATTTTTTCAAAGCGGGACACATTTAGGTTCTTCGGGGACAGCGTGACAAAAAGCTCGAAAGCGGGACCTATGGTTACGTTAAATATACTATCTGAAAATTGATTTTAATATATCATATAAGTTATATAATCTTTTCTGTATGAAAAATATGTAAATTCTAAGTATAATATTGTAAGTACATGTAAGTAATGGTTCTGTTGCTCGAAAGAATAGTATTTGATTACCCACTTTAAAATATCGAACTTAGCTTTCGGCACTACTTTGCGTCGTAGTACACCCAACTTTACATACGTGCGTGGATCGGTCGGTGAACATCGCCTACTTACGGAGAACGATAAAGGTGCGCACTCAGCTACGTCGTGTCGTTTGCCTTCCGGTTGGCCGTTGATGTTTAGTTATCGTAAAATAACCAAGTTAAAACCGAGCATACCAAGAACCTGACTAGATCTTAAATTTCTTCGTTTGTGGTGTATCGTTTAAAGAGTAGTCAACCACTCTCGGTCATTGCCACCACTGTTCGCTATAATGACACTTTTAAATAATTGAATTACCAACGAACTTTGTCATTTGCGTATAAGCCGCGATTTGGTTTTGTCATACATAAAGTGCATATTCCCGTGTATTTGACCGTGCGGTGACCGGATGGAATCATGACGAACACAAACGTCGTTACCACAGTTGGAACCATAAACTTCAAAAATCTCGCGGCACGACACACGGCGTAGCTGTTATTGCACCCCAAAACATGCGAGCCACCCTCACGGTTTGCCTCTACACCTTACGATAGTGAAATAGTACACTCAAACCAGTGGCCCACGACGTCACGGTCACGGAGGGGATATCTCGTCCAGCAATAGGTATAATGATGCGCACTTTGATATTGCGCATCGATAACAATACGGTCTCTGAAAATAAACCATTTTTCGACGTCGCCTAATGATAATATTAGTACAATGGCGACGTCAGCCGTACATTGTTCAGGAAGTCGATTTTCGCAGTGAAAAACAAACGTATTTGTTTAGAACTTGATTTCGAAACGCTGCGTCGTAAACAACAACATCACGATGTAACGCATACGGTAACACGCAGATTCTTATAGTTTCGTAATACCGTACTCGAGTCATATATTCAGTCTACACAAACCATCGGCGGTGTGTACGGAAACCAAAATATTTACGTTGAAGCCGTCGCCGATCTCGTATTTCCGATAAAATGCAATATCTTATTCCAATACAGTATTAGAAGCATGACGCGTTTTTAAATACATATCCATCCGTTTGGTTGATCAGATTAAGTATTTTCCAACGTCTTTGTCTTTTTAACATAAAAAAAAACAAAATGATCGTAATACCTATCGAAAATGTATCTATTACTTTTGTGCACAATTTCGGTGATCCCATCGTACGATACTCCAAAACGTCCGGTTATCCGGCTCGTGTGTTCGATAAAAATAAAGCTGATCATCGATGGACTTTACGTGGTATTGGTGCGGTATATGTTCAGACGGACAAAATGGTCATTGTTAACCCTGAACCGGCAAAGTATACGATGGCCGAGAAACCAAGTAGGTAAATATTCACATAGACCGGTCATCGTTTACAATGGCCAGTACTGAAAATGCCATGTGAACAAGATGCATTAATTATTGACATTATTAAATATTTTTACTGTACGTTCATATGTTTAATACCATTGTGCGGCATTTAAAATTCCAGTAGCTTTACATTTACATATCTCCGTTTTGCCTTTTAACTACAAGTGCAGCGGTCGTAGCTTTGGTCTCTAAAATTAAAATACCGCCTAGCTACTTCTCTTAGTGACAACTGAGTATCGGGTACTTCGTCAATGTTCAAAAACTTCTCTTTGAAAATGGTAAACTGATTTCTACTGTAACAGTGTTGCAGTTTACCTGTGGTCGCGTCTTACTCATAATTTCCGTCTCTCATTGTAAAACAATTTAACTCTAATATTCGCATTGCCCATACCAATTATAGCATTGTACACAAAGCCCCGGCATTGTACTAAAATGACTGATTTATCCACCTGGACCGTATCAATTATTGTACAACCGTATGTTAGGTCAGAACTGCAGAAAACTGCGTAATTCGTTCCCAAAAAGTCTTTGGCAAGAAGACAGTTTGTCGTTCCGAGTATGAACATACTGAAGAATAAAACTTGTAATTAATTATCATACATTTTATTTACATTTGATACGAGTACAGAAAAAAACGGGTGAATGATATTAATGTGTTGGTCTTTTTAACTTGAAATCAATGTACCGTTGCTCTTGGAAAAATGCTTCCGAGTGAAAGAGATGGATCAATTTATGTTTCTATAGATGTTTGGAACAGTAGTTGAACCAAATTTGTGGACAAGGTTGATAGAACAATTAATTCGAACACAACGTTCATTCAAATATTTCCAAAATAACGAAATTCTTTTAAAATGCTATTACTAGGACTCAATCAATGTTTCGAGTCTCTTCGATTAATATTCATAGAATAACGATCAAATAACCAATATCGTATAATCGAAATTCGTCGAAATACCCCATTTTGTCAAAATTTAATTTTCTGTCGCTTATAAAACTTTTTTGCAGCTCTCGGATAAACATTTTTGTTGGCTACAAATTAAATATTATGAAATATCTTGTATTACATTTTCTGTTATTAATATTCAAAATTTAAAGTTTTAACTACCTATTTAAAAATGTTGCGGATTTTCGTGATTATTGTTGAGTTTCACTCAGAATTTAAAACAAGACATCATAACCAATTGTTTAAATATTATGTAACTGACAATTATTTTAATATTTAAATAATTTATTGTTTTTGCCGATTGAAAAAAATTCTTTACCTAATTTATTTTTTTTTTTTAATAAACTTTTAACGAACTGGCCATAAATTCCATAATATCCGGAAAAATAATCCGGAAATACCCAGATATCAGTGATTGTACTGTATTAGTAGAATACTCCTCTTTCATTTTACAGTTCAAAACCCTGCTCTTGTTCACGACGAATACAAAACAATATTTTATACTCAAATAAGTAAGCAAATTAATATTTTATTATAATAAAGTGTTTTGAATTATTACTTTTTGTATTTCCGAAATATTTGTCGCAGAAAAACGAATTAAAATTATCATAATAATATGAACATTACAATAATAATTATATTTGTCACAAATTCCATATTATGCTAATATTAAAATGTTCTTGTCAAAATAACATCGCATGTTGGCTTTTGTATGCATGTTTCGTACGAGTTAAATATTAAATTCCATGTTTGTGTGACCAAAATGTTGTAACTTATGACTTTCCGACACCGTACATAAATCAAAACTATAATGCTTATTAAACCTTAAATTCATATCCGATATTATTATCTGATACTTTTTCCAAACAAATTTTGAGAGCGTCTACAATAATAATACTACATAATTATAATATTATAATATTATTGCTAAGTAGGTACTTACAATTTATCATAACTTTGTAACCGCACGTAATATTATTGCCAATTACCGCGCTTGTCAGCACATATGCAGCTAAATTGTATAACCTGTATGCCGTGTTGCAAAAAATATGATAAAAATTGTTTTATTGAAAAATTAAACTTTAAATCTAGTGCGACATCGTTTTTAATGGCATAACATGCACGTTTATTTGGAAATCATCATTGAATTATTTTTTTATTTTTTTTTTGTAACTTGTTTCAGTATTTTTATTTTTTTTAATGATAGAAATTGTATATTTTATTCGAATTCAAAAATTCGGTCGGAAAAATAGAATCACGAAACATGTAACAGTTGCGCACCGTTCGTTCGTGGTACGCAGGTATAACTGTATATTTATAAAAGTTCAAAATGATACTCGGTGGGACAAATCAAACTGTTCGTTAACCAATGGATTCTTGATGTTTTTTTGGTTTCCATATTATGATATACTGTACGTTTCACCGTAATAATAATGTATAGTAGTTATTACTGCCGAAAATTGAAGTTTTCCGAGACATTTACACACGCGATCGGCGCCAACCGAACAGCAGTAACTCGATAACTATCGTAGGTAAGAAATATTCATGCGACTTCATCGCCCACTCATTATGTCCGAAAATAATCGATTGTTAGTGGTATAACAGATATTTACCGATTCAGTATGAATAAAAAAGAAAAGTTTTTTCTGACCTTTTCCACCTGCGATTTCTACATTTTTCTAAAACAAAAATGTCGACTTCTTCAGTATTATTTTACTACGAATGATTGTAATTTAGAGTACCGAAATTTTTTAAACCTTATCGACTCGCACTCATAACTTATATTTTGATTATTAATTTAATATTCCGTATAATTCAATGCGGCTTCTTTGAACAATTTCACAACGTTTTGACTAAAACGAAATGTTATTTTGTCTGCGCAAAATTTATCATAATTTAAATCGGATTATGAAAATCACAAGTGGGAGTATTTAAAAGAAATTTAAATTGTTATCAAAAATAATATTTAATATAATATTCAGAATATTAGGGTACATATCGTTCAAAATTGAAATAAAAAAAAATTGCACTGCTATTACGCTTGATGTTGTTCAATCATTTAACCGGGTTTGGCGGCCAACCCTTCTTTATAAATTAAAAAAAATCATCCACTCATCTTTTTAGCTCTACTTGTAATCCTACCCCAAGAACCATAAGCTTATGAAAAAAATCAAGATGTGATCAATCGCCCACATTCTTGCTGGTGTCGCATAAGGTGCTCCTTATATATTTATCCGCTCCTTTACTCTTTAACTTTTACACAGCTCACCAACCAACATATTAATTACAAACGTACCACTCTAAACCTCAAAAGGCAATCGTTTTACTGTTTTCTAGATAGTCACTCTATACTCAATTTTAATACCAAATTTCTCATACATTAGCAACTTCTCATGGTATCTAGACTGATGGTATTTAGCTACAGAGTGTGACCAAATTATCAAATTTTAATAAAATACAAAGATTCCTATCAATCACTTTACGCATGATAACTAAAGCCCCTTTTTACGTGTCGATCTATACATTTCATAGTAATTTACATTTCAAAACTGTTTCTGAAATATCCTAAATTATGTATGACCGCTTTCATTCAAGCTTTGATAATTACCCAAAATTGTCTAATTTTAGCACTTAACTCAGACTCAATACCTGGTAATGCCTAAGAATTTTTCAATTTATGAAATATATAATATGAAATTATTATCACTAGGGTATTAACTCGTTTAATTAAATAACTTTACAAGCTCAACACTAAGAATAAGAATATGATATTTCCGTGATAGACTTAAGTGTTTATCAAATTATATAATGAAAGTGCAATCTAAGAACGAAAAAAAAATGAGTGTTATTGGTAAACGTAGGAGAAGACTCCTGCAGGGTCAAACTGTTGGAATAGGAAATTGTAATTGTTTAGGTTCAAACGACGTCGGAGGTTGCACTCAGTTTACGACTTACATGTTGATGATGCGGGAACTCTATACATACACTCTCGACTTACCACAATCAGTACTTAAAGTTAATGGGTGGATTTCATTTGAGAATAGGTTAATGCCACGGCCGAACGCGGACAAAACGTTGAGAAACAACAGCGTTCGTCAGCGGTGGGTAGCCAATTGAAAAGCCCACGCGAAGGCCTTTAAATCCGCAAAGGATAATTGAACGTCTAGGAAAAACTTTCATCTTTTCCAGTGGCACGTGCGGGTCATCAAGGAATCGGATACTGACGGCGTGCACGCTTAGCTCCCGCTTTATAGCATTAGTCAGACATCCGATTCCAGGTCATTTTTCTAAGTTTATCCTTTTTGCAACTAATATCGGAAATGTGTACAAGTATACAAAGGTGCACTCAAAACGTTAAACCGTTTTAATAGAAAAATCCGAGTCTGCTTTCGAATCTATGTACAGGGGTTGTCCCACCGTGCATTTACCCTTTGCAATTATTTTTCCTAACTTTTTTACCAAAACATAAACTTTAATTAAAATATGAAATATTCGTAGTCCTTGCATCTGTAAGTCTTATAAAAATAACAAAATTGAATATGAATCATTCCAGGAGACATCGCAATGGGTAAATCATTGGTGGGACTCCCTGTACACATTTATAAATTGTATGGAATAGATGTTTCATGGGTTGGGCTACCTTAAAATGTTGACATGACCAAAGAAAATTGTATGGAAAAAGAAAAAGAAAAACACAAAGAAAACATTGTGCAATATGTTGTACGAAAAAACGCGATTGCCCCGTGCTCGTATAGAATGGACTTCGCGATTCGGACATTTTCAAAAGAGAGGCCCATGATTTCGTATTCGCGTTCCGGTGCACGCTATTGGGTTTTCGCAATAACGTGTAACGTTGTACTGAGAGTATTATTGAATATTATGCGGACAATAGTAATAATATGTATCGTAATATATTAATACGTGCACGTCAACATAATAATAATATGGCTGGCAGCAGCGATACAATAATACATCTGTGACGGAGTAGAAAATATATTTTAATAGAACCTATTGTGGTAGAACGTCAATTTTTGTACCTCTCGATATCAAAGGACGATATTCGAATAATAATTATTATTAAAAACGAATAACGTGTATCACGTACAGTAGTGTAGTATACAAATCCAAGTATACTTGCGTGGATGTGGGTACATGTGCCGAAAACCCAATATATATTTTTATACACGATAAATACATATAGAATGTATATAGAAATGTATGTCAATGGCAAACGAAACACTCAATCACATATCTCTCTCTTTCTCTCACCCTCTCTATCGTGACCCTCTCTCTTTCTAATGAACATAACATGTTTGTACAAATATTATTACCAATACGTATAGTGAACGCACCCAAAAGGAAATATTATGCGAACTTTATGGCGTGGGCGATTTCCGTTCTTATAACTATAAGTGTTTTTTGTAGTCCAAAACACCGAACGGTACTAGCATATTATTACCACCACGGCCACCGTGTCGAATAAATTCGCTTGAATTTCGAGTCGCGAAATGTACGTTTTTTTCAATAGTATCGTAGTTTTCGTTCGCTCTCATTCGCCGAGTGTTACACGGTATCGTTGACGTCATAATATAACGCGGCTAGTGAAAGCCGTCGAGAGCAATCGTGCAGCGTATCATAGAACACTGCGGCAGATGCATTGATTTCGGAATCCGTACAGGATTAAAACAGTTTAACAGCGATCAATCGGAAAAAGCACCAAAGCTCACCGCGTAAGGTCAATCGGATCAATAATAGTTTACTGATAACAAATTATAAGAATAGAACGTACCCGCGGCGTTTTGCGTTGTCCGCGATGGACACGATAAATAATCAAATAACGGGATGATGATGTTCGTTTAATGTGCTGGAATACCGAAAAAGGGTTAAAACTATTAATCAAAATATATATTATTCGTGCAGTAAATAATTAATATTATTGTATTATCGACAATATGTTGATCCTCGTTCGAAAACATAAACTCAAATATTTTCATAGATTTGACCTCGAAGAAAAACATGATCACAAATACCTCATTTTCAATCCTAAAATGACCTAGAATCGCAATTTTAATAATTTTTGATACCCAATATTTTCATTCTTGTGTCCAATAAAATATTATGTTAAAATCTATTCCGCTTAGTTTATAAACGATTTTTTAAATACTTATGAATGCGCACAGAACGCACTTAACAATATTTAGGTTTACGCTGTGCATCGTGCTCCGCAATATTTCATGTTATACTCGTCTCTTCTTATTCCATCAAAATATTGTTGTTTAAAGGGTTGCTCTGCTTATGAATTTACTTGAATATTATAACATACAATTTCGTTAATGTAATGATGTATTATGACCACTTATATATAATGAACTTGCTGCATAATGAATGATGTACAATTTATCATTATTTAATTACCGCTGAGTAAAGGACGATGACAAATTAAGAAAGTCAAACAAGTATAGTAATGAGAAATTTAGACAACAATGGGAAATCAAATGTGTTAAGTAATTATATTCATTATTCTTTAATCGTATCACATTTAGTAGTACGTCATTATAATCATGATAAGTAGACCAAATTTATTTTAATTTAGATAGATTAATTTCTATTAAAAAGATATGTAATTATGTGTGCGATCATCGAAGGTACATACAGTTTATTATGTTTTAATATTAATAAAGTATACCTAGGTAATTAATATTGATACATGGGATATTCTTCGGTATTTATTGTTCCTTTAGTTAGAACATTTTGATTATATAGAATAAAGATAATTTATTTTTGAGAAACTAATTAATAATAATTGACTAACAATATTAATTAAATTACTTAAAACTCAATTGTATTAGTTTTATAATGTCCACCAATAATGTAATTTACAAATTTTTCATCTTGTATCTGTAAAATTAAATATTAAAAATACATTAACTACAACTTAACATTTTTAAATGTAAATAAAATATATAAATTTATGAGTGTAATATTATAAAATCAAATAGCATAACCCTCTGAAAGGGATTAAAATCCCTCTAAACAATTTATTTTACGTTTTTCATCTGCAAAATCTCTTTTGTTTACTTGAAAAATAAAGAATATTGTTATATCATAAAAGTTTTATTTTATAAATACTTCTAACTCTTAGCTTTAGTTTGATATTACTGAATTTATTCTTCTTTTATTTTTTTCGACTTTCTGTAAACATTTTATTTTGATACATTTTTAATGTCCTTTCACAATTCTTATGATAAATCGATCATGAAAAAAAAATAATTGTTATTTTCTCATTAACTTTGAAATATCGAATCTTTTATCATTTCTTAGTGATTGTTTCCTCTGAAATGAGTATTATCGGAGGGTAATTATTTCAATTTACTTGTCACTGGTAATGAAACAGTATACGAGTATTTTATAAGATTAAACGATTATTAGTTATCAATAAATTATCACTGAAAATCTACTTATGGCGTTCAAGTATTTAAGTAAAGTAATGAGAATTTAAGATGAGCCAAATTTTAAGAATTTACAGTGATGTTTATTACAATTTATAAATACGTAATTTACTATGAATACTTATGCTAAACTCTTACTTTTTGCTCTTATTTTTAAGTAAAATATGAGAAGGGATCTATTAAATCTGTAAGGGCGTTGTAAAGTTGGAAAACGATAATTAGTGCTTGTTAAATTTAAATAATGTGTAATTTAAGCTTATATTTTTAATTTTTTTTTTTTTTTCATTAGCTTTTGTGAACCAAACATGATAGTTCAAAAATTACATGGTATATTTTAAGTATGACGAAAATAATACATATTTCAAGATAATTCAATACGAATAACGCAAATAAAATTATATAAATAATAACAAACTGATAATCTTAAAAATAAGAAAAATATAAATCAATTTTATAATTTTGTGGTCATACTATTATTATTGTAATTAATGTGGGATCTAGAATTAATTTTGACAACAATGTTTAGATTTCGGAAATATTATTGTTTATTTATTTATTTTTTTTTTTTCCGGGGCAACTCAGGCTATTGTATGTTGGATAATATTTTACAACGGTACAATAGTTATTTGTGTTGATTTCTGTCTGTGGGTTTTTTTTGGGGGTCATTCACGATGTTGGGCCTTGGCAGTTTCTTCTTTCTGGGAAGTTATCTCGTCCAGAAAGCGAAACCGTCAGTGACCGGGTTGGAACTGGCAACTCGTGACTGTGCGTTTGGCCACAACCACTTTATCCCGATCGGCTTCGACGCCCCTCTGAAATACTATTGTCGTTGTTTAAAGAATCAGATACAGCTCGAGAAGAGGTATCAGGTTTAGGATTAGGATTTAAGTTAATATTTTGAGGATACAAAGTATTAGATTTCGGTGAGATGAGATGGAAACGGGATCGATAGTTACGGAGTGTTATGAATGACGGACATCTTTTGGAGTTTGCCTCTACATAAGACTCATTTGGTTGCGCACTACCTTTGCAGCCCTCCGAAGTAAAGTGATCTTTGCCATACTTGACACTACGTAGATTGCAACGGGAATGGTAACTAAAAATAGTTTCCCTCAAAGAGATATATTTACGTTTGAGTTAACATTTTGACTAACACTATTTGGGCTGTTATCACTTGATTCGAAAAACTAACGTAAGTTGTTTTCATATTATATTTTAAAGTTATAACTATATATACAAATAAATAGGTCGTCATTATATTTTATAGACGCGAAAAAGTAAAATATTAAATAAATAAATCTAAAAACTACCCTCCGATTATTTTTTTACCCTTATTTAGCACGTGAGAAGGGTGTGCTATCATCACTAAATTCAACCAAAATTACTTTCTTATAGTGATAACAAAATGGGAGAAGTTCTCCATAAATATGAAATAACTTTTATTGTTCACCTAATAAAAAAGACCACCCTAGCTCTAAGATAAGTAGATGATGAACGAGTACCTAAATATAAATCATAACATTTTAGTTCGTGATACTGAAGTACACGGCAAACGAGATTATAAGCTATTTTTATATAAAAACTCCAATATTATGTATATATTTGCCAAATAAACTGAAACACATAAACATGTTATCATTTTATAAGTTTATGCCGTCTTATGAAATACTTTTAAATGATCATTTCACAATCACACTTTGAGATCATAGTATAACTAAGTTAAACTATACATTTCCCATTTATATTTTTTAATTTTTAATTTTTATAAATTTACAACTTCGTATAATATTTACTGTAATCCGGCTTGACCCGCATTGTGATGTAAATAAACTAAATTGTTTATACAGTCTTATTTTCTTTGCTTCTGATATTATACGAAACACTAAAAAAAAACTAAAAAGCTTAAATTGTAAAAAAATAAAAAAATATTCTACATAATTGGTTAAACAACGTATAACTAAATGACCTATGTATCCATTTAAATGAGAAATCGTACAATTTAAAGCATAACATGTTAACGGTTGAGTCATAACACATATTTGATTCTAACTTTGCAGAATATTCTCCTATATGCAGTTTAATCATAGTTATTTACTCAAATATTTAACCAAAATTAAGTGTATTTATAATATTTTAATGGGTAAGCTATGCTGTGTGAATTTAGTTTTTAGAAACCGGAAGCAAAACCATATTACATAGAATATCCATTGTTCGTATTTGTTAAAAATTACTTTTCTCGAATTCAATTGACTAATAATTACAAAACAAATTACAGGAACAACGTTTGCGATAAATTTTGATTGAAATGTTTGAAAAAAATGTTAAACGTATGAAAAATTAAATAATCATTATATGAACAAAATAAAAGGATTTCAAAATTCCAATTGTTACTGACATAAAAATAACATAACTCTTGTAATATTAAACTTTACAATTTTATCAGATGAGCGACAATATTATACTGACAATTATTATGTGTTGTTCAGTATTAAAAACTAATAGAGAAGCCACCGCGGTTGATCACCCTCACAAATCGTTAGACCAAATTTTCCCAAAGATACTTCGACACCTTCGGTATTATCCTGAATACAAGGACCTGTACGCCGTTCAACCTTTTGAAAACACATCGCTCCGTCTCGTTAAGTTAATCGTTACTCGTTTTCCAGGAACGGTTTAGGGTGATGGCCAACGTGGCCGTTAACCGGGCGAACATGCTGACGAGGATCTGGAAGTCCGCGGACCCGGCGGTCACCGCCTCCGAGTATCTGCTGCACGCGGGCGTCATCTCCATGGTGGAGTTCGACAACGACATATTCGCGGCAGGCAACTGCTACGACCAGAACCAGTACAAGGAGTACTGGCTGTTCTGTCCTTACGCGTACAGGCTGCCGAACGGCGAGGGCATATTGGCCAAGGACTTGGCGGTCGAGTACAAGTATCTGTCCAACACCAGCGAGTGGTTTTACATCGCTCGGCAAAAGGCGCAGGGCGTGATCAAGAGGAACAATCAGTACAGTCATGGTGAGCTCGATGAAACGGATACTATGCGTAATTAGTTTTTTGTCATTTTAGAAACCGGGGTTTTCCGCCTGTTGTGCGACCCTAGGGCGACGGGACAATTGTTCCCAATAGTTTGGCGAAAAACACCTTTCAGTTATAAACGTCGACATGTTATAAGAATATATGACGCAGTGTATTCGTCAGCTTTAATGCTAGACAGTTATCGTCCGATAAATAAAAAGGTAGTACATACAGTGAACCTGACATTAAGTAATACACTTCAATTTTATACTGGGTAGTGGGAGGGGGCGGGCGAACTTCTTACAACGGTATAAAATGGAGCGTGGACCTCTAAAAGTTGAGATCCCTCGACTGATTGGTTTAAAACCTTGCTTTGACTGCCAGGAAAAAAACCAACGATAATAGCATTGCCAATGTGGGCACCAATGTGTCATGCGATATAATATGTTGACATCAACGTTGTGGTAGACACCGAGCATCGTTGACATGTTATAAGTACCGGAAGCATTCTGCTTAGAACGATATACGACATTGATATCAATAGTAAATAATTATAAATCGGTAATTATCACCGACCAAATACATGAAAGCAATGTTTGAAACCGACCAAGTGCCGGTGTTGAGTAGGTTTAATTGGGAGTACAGCGACGCTTTAATATACTTCAGTCTAATTATGCCTGTAGTGTAGACGAGTTTAATTACGAAAAACCTAATATTCTCAGCTATTTTTAGCGTTTCGGCTTGTCCGTTTAAACAACCTAACTTGACTGGTTTCCGAAACTGTTTGTCTTATTTAACCTGAAATCCACCCCCTTAAATATCCGATTCTCTACGAAACATTCCAAATAATGTTATTTCTCAATTTTTTTTTTTTCGTTGGTTTTTTATTAATGACTTTGATATTTTGTATCGCTATAAATATCGTTTTTATTTATGTACACACAGTGGCGTAGCCAGGGGGGAGTTTTGGGTGTTGTAACCCCCCCCCCATGGATTTTCAAGCATTTTTTTGTATTTTCATATTTTTTAATTTATTATTCATTCCGTGAATGCACGGCGGTCATTAGTAGATGACCAATGGTGACCAATCATAGAGCAGTTGTCATTTTGTGTTGTTTCGTTGCCTATAACGATGCATATTATCACGGTGCGATTGTTACATGAAAAATAGTGCATTTTCGTCTCGAATATTAGTGAATGTGCGTGACTTTCGTACACAACATCATATTGCACCCTGATGACGTCCTAAATAAATTAGCATCAACAACAAGAAAAATACGGTTAATGTAATGTAATTAAAATATTTTATGATTTTAAATTTTTAAATAAAGTATAATAAAATAAAAAATATTTTTTATGTATACTTCCTATTGTATAGACATGAACGGTAAACTCTCCCCCCCATTGAAAAATCCTGGCTACGCCACTGTGTACACATATTATAATATAGTTGTTTTGTTTAGAAAAACTTCGCGCATCATACTTAAGAATCAATATACATAATATACAGGTAAAAACATTAACTATGCGTCCATGTATTTGTTACTTAGAACGAAATAACAAATATTTGGTTTCACGTCAATTGCGTGTAATACTTACGTACCTAGTTGGTTCTTTCTAGAGTATGCGTTATCGGTTATAAAAGTTTATTTATACATAGCACATACTGTGAATAGTTTAAATTTGAATTGTGAAATTATCCTGTCATTTTTACATCGTCAGTGACGTATAATTGTATTGTTATCGTTCTGTTTGCCTTTTTTTTGTGTTTTTTTTTTTTGTAATATTTCATTCAAATCAAATAAAAAATAAAAATAAAAAAACGTAAAGTACTGATATTTTGTTTGCGGGAATAAATAAATAAATTATACGAGAAACATATTCTTATATAGACCAAAAAAAAAATGCATAATAAATGTGCAATTGATGTTGTGCATACGTGTCCAAGCCTATGGCTAATTCCGATCTATAACATTTTTCTAAAACCATTTTACCATTTTTTTGTTGTTCGTCTACTGTAAATTAAATATAACTTTTACAAATGATAATAAGTTATATTTTAAATCATCATATTTTATATCGTTCATAGTTATGTACACAAATTTGTATTGGTATAAAATAGTATTTGATTTTCAACACTGTTTGAAAGTTAAATAATTGTATTCAAAATACTTAAATCATCATAATTATTGTCAAATTAAGCACTTTCACTAATTTAGTGATGTTTTCCAGACATCAACGTAGACTTCGTTTACTGCAATAATTTTTATATGTTTATACGTTTTATTTTAGATCAAGTTAATGCTGGTCATGAATGTTTATCAAAATAACAGTCTTTCTTACCAGAAACGTGCTAATTGAACTCACTACAATCACACGACAAAATCGAAATAAAATGAAAAAAGCATGATACAAACTACGGTCGATTGATCATTTTTTACTGAAACCTATATGGTTCCGATGGCTGTTACTATACTATATTTCTCTCTCCGGTAATGGAGTGAATTTATGTCACCGAGTATTAAAATTTTAGAAGCTCGTTATTTTGATGAGTAAAAAAGTTTTGTTTATGCTATGTAAGTATAGAACATGACGTGTCACATAAATTTGAGTTAAGTTTTCAAACATACCATCCATGGCACGTGCGTATTTTATAAATAGATTCTGTACAATACCCGTTCAACAAGATATTTATAATTTTTTTTAAAAAAGAACTTCTCGAAATCAGACACTCGTAATGCAGAATTAACATCAACATGACATTTTAAAAGAAAAATATTTTTATTATGTTACCGTAACAATGCATGTCTTACTTTTGTGGGTTAATGAACATTTTACGGGCGTAAAGAACAATTTAAAACCAGTAATAATTTTATAATGGTCCAGAAAATTATTACAACGCGAAAATTGATAAAGTTTAAGGTCTACTACTTTATGTTACAATAAAAAAAAAAAAAAAAAATGAAGCAAACTCCCAACTGTATTTACCGAAATTCATTACACTAGGTCCCGCATAATCCAAGGCCGTTAGTTATTAAACTGTATCAGCTATTAAATGTCAAAGAAAGGTCCGACAAAATTGACTTTGAAATCTAGTGGAGGAATCTATTTTAGTTTTTCTTAGCTTTATTCCATTAAATTACTTTTTCTTGAGATTAGGTGAGCACATTGCTTTTAATCTATTTTATTTATCTCTTTCCGTGTATATAAATATATACATACATACACCACTTACATGAAATAACTAAATTAAAAAAAGGTATAGTCACAAAGGATGAGTGGGCCAGTGGTTCTATAATCAAATAAATTTAAAGTAACGAAGCAATTACATTCTTAAAAAAAAAAAAACGTATTGATTACAGTTAAAACAGAAAAAAGCTACAATACTAGAATCTTTGTTCAATTGCAATTTATGATTTTCAATCCCAAACAAGAGATTATTAAGCTGAAAATGTTACATAAAATGCACACATTTATGTATCCAATAGCAGGAAAACTGTTTGCTTTGGTTGTAAATCAATAAGAAAGATTTGAGGAGACTATTTATTTTTTTTATGTTCTTTTCATTTATCTTCTTCCTGTACATATTTCTACTACTTATAAGTTATAACTATAAATGTTGTACAACTTACACCGCGATGTTTTATTAATATATATTAACTAATGTGCGCATACCAGCGAAATGAAAAATTAACGAAAACGTCGTCAACAAAAATAAATACAATAAATACAATAAATGTGTCAGAAATAATATCATATTAAAAACTATTAATTTATAAATTAAATATTTAATATTATGCGACATGCAAGGCTCATTTTTTTTAGACATTTTCAATCGGTATTCGACAACATAATAAGAAAACCATGTGTTGAACATTTAAAAATAAAAAAAAGATAATAATACATTATAAAGGATAATATATGATATCAACCATTGATAGAACCCTTCAAAATCAGTTTTATTGGTGGCAGGCGATTTTCCTATAACTTAATCATACTCGGCGTATATGTTCCGTTCCATCTGATTGTTGTTTGACAGTAAAATTATACAGTTGTTGTTCACAAAAGTTGAATATCACTATGTTTTTGTCACGTATAAGAAAACTTAAATAAATATAAACTTAACAAATAATTTTATAATAAAATAGTAAATGTATATAAATATAAATTAAAACGGTCATAATGTTCATAAAACTGCACACAACAGTTCTTCTTATAAATTGATATTTAAAATTAAAAAAATATTTTAATAAATGTAATGTCTATTTCCAGAAATGTTGTTCAGCATAACATTTGTCACAAAAAATCTATAAAATATTAATTACGAAAATGTTGATAGTTGTTGTACAACTTAAAATAGGCATAAAAATTTGTTTAAATGTGATCAGGAAGAATGTAAATGACTAGAAAATCATATTAAATTAGTCATCTCAAGTACACCTTCCTATGTCTTTCTGCGATTGCATCCATAAATGTATAAATGTTATATTTTCCGCTTTTTTCTGGGATCGCAATTAATAAATTACAATTCGTAAGTGAAAATTGTTATTAATTTATATCACCATAGGGAAGGAGAGTGAATAATAATAAAAATAAAATGTTAAAAAATATACTTCTATCATATTCTGGTATCTTCTTTGTTAGGTACTGAAACAATTACCAATTGAAAAATACACGTTAGGTTACCTATCTCGTATATTAGTTTTCATTAAACTTCTAACAACATCCAACTCATGGGAATCGTCACCAGAATAAACTGGGTCGTTACACGTTTTCTTTTCTTTCTTTCATAATGCCGGTAATCGTCGACAAATTATTTGTCTAACGGTCGAAAGCCGTTTGATTTCAGTGGCGAGACACAACGAGGATCGTTGACGACCGAATATTAAGGATTGACCACGGCCGAACCGAGAAAAATATCGATACATGTATTTTTCAAATTTGATAGTTTTAGACTTTGCGCGAAGCGAGTAATGCATTTTAATTTGAAAATTACCTGTGCGTGATTCGTGGCAATGGGAGTGGATCGAACACCAATTGCTTGCAAATTTATTACAAAAATTACTCTATATAATCGAATGAAGGCATACGTATGTGCTTAGTAGTGAGGTAAGCTCCGATCGAACTAATATTGTACGTTATATGATTTCGCAAAAGCAATTTAATTAGTAAGGGAACAATTTAAAAATAACGGAATCAAATGTCGAGGCGTGATTTCATAAATAAGATCAGACTTTTACACGGAAACACTTTTAATAAAAATTTAATTTCAGTGCGAGACATATTTTTTCCCCCGCGAAATGATATCAATAACTCACTCGCGTATAACCGTCTAAACATTTCCCAACACCGTTTACGGTATAATATTTTTACGAAATACAGATATAAGTAAGTGTATCTAAAGTTCATTTTCCAATCCCAATTCTATCGCAATACTGGTCTAATTCATATTATTTAATCAATAACCTCGACCCCTCTGCAGCGGAATGATATAATTATGAAAAAATAAATCTCTTCGCTGACCGATCGATAACGTTAAAGCAATATTTCTGTTATACACGTTTATGATCGTATTTATTCTATGGCTAATTTTTGTTCACATCCCTTACGTAATATATTCATCCCTAATCAAATAAAAGACACGTCTATAAAAAATACGTGAAAAATAGGAAATATTTTAAAACCTTTAAAGTAGACCAATGATATAAATTACATTTGTTTATTTTTAATGTTTATTTCGATACGAGCTCACTGATTAAGAAATCACTTAATTCCTCAGCTTCAAAATATGCGACCATGCTGTATTGTATGGTAACCCAAGAGCAAAGTTAACCTTTTTTTTTAAATTAGTGTTAATTATAGTCGCAAGAAAATCTATTTAACCGGTAAATTTGCATGATACTATATTTTTTAATTTACATACTGTACAATTTCTAAATAGTAGATAACTAGACAGAGTTAACTAAATTATAAACAACACCAATATTAATTAATTTATGATTTGTTTACGACTTATTTTATTTTTCAATCAATTTAGACAGTTTATTTTCGTTTTAATGTACGATAATATAACTTAAAAGTATATATTTTCATTCACAGTAAAATATTCTATACTTCCATTAAGTTGATTGAATTAAATTAAATTTGCTAAGCACATTTTATCATTGTGAATCGAATTTTTACGCATCTCTTGCAGACATACCTGATTAAATTATCGTATTTGACAACTTATATTATAAATAAAATATATTTCGATTTAGGATTTATAAAACTTGAAACTAAAGGGTAATAGATCAAAAAAATAATAGGAATAACAAAAAAAATACAGAGCTCATCAACACTGATTATGTCTAATCGATATTTAGATTATTGATTTGAATAAATGTTGGTTTGAGAGATATCTTATTCTACGAATAATAATATCAAATAGTATTCTAAATGCAGAATAAAATATTGATGAAAACCGATAAAAGTTAAAAATTGGATCGTGTTTAATAATTATAACTGTACCAATTTTTTTTTTTTATATCGGGAAAATAAGATTGAGAGTGAAAAACAGTTGGTGTTATGGTGGAAAGGGGTTGTTTTATATTATTTTAACCAATTATTTTGTTTTGAATTTTAATAGTTATGTAGAGAAGTGAAGATTAATTAAAAACTCGGTTCTCCTAGACGATTAATTTCAGCGTGGAGAACGGAATTGAGGACTTATTAGCATAATGGGTTATGTTGATGACTCGTTTATCTTCATAAAACATTCTACTAGGACAGACATAATTTCTAGGTGAGACGTAACAGTGTAATACATTATTTCCGTACGAATTACACAAATTGGTATCATGAAATATTGTAGCACGGACAAAATACGTAATCCAAAATTGGCATTTAGTTAAAAGTTCGAAATTGATTTTTTGTTCAATTCATCCCCTAACCGAACTATCGCTTATGATGGAGTATACCTAGTCTAGAAAAACAAATACACAGGCCTAATCGAAGAATTTATATTAAATCTCAATGCTTTATGAAAACTGTAAATGTCTAATTTGTTAATAAATCATTATGTTATCTGTTGGAAAATCTTCATGATTTCGGTTGAACATTTTCGATATTAGAATATATTTTTAAGTGACGGCCATGGCGATTAAATGGTTCACAAATTAGCCCGAATCAAAAAACCATTTTCATCTGATATCTAAAAATGACTGACGTCGTTTGAAATTAAGATTCGTTACCGCTGCAGCTAACTAGATATCCATTATTATTATTATAATGATACGTTTTTAAACAGTTCAATTGCTCTTAGAGCATATTTTAACTATAACATTTTCCCGTAGACGCACGTGAAGTATATTGGTACTGGTTTCAGAGTTGCGTATTTGTAATTCTTGGTTTAACTATTTTTACATAGTTTAAAATGCAAACAATGGAAACCACTAGCAATGGTATGATGCCAGTTAAATGTGAAATAACTGTTTTAGCGTATCGTTCAAATTAAATCGCAATATATTTCAATTATCGAGTCAGGTTATAACGATGAGATAGTATTATTCAAAATCCATTGTGTAATCCCGTGTAAAATAAAAATAGTACTATCGACAAAAAACATCACGAAAATGAGTAAAGTAAACCGGAATGTGAGGTTTACGGGGGAAAAAAATACAAGCACTACAGGTTTTAAAATAATAAAAGTTTTATTCAGAAGTTTTAAAAAAGAAACTGCAAGATTAAAAGAAAAAAAGAAAAAAAACAATATTTTCGTTTTCATAGTCGGAAGGAGGAACTCGACGATATCTATGAGTTTACGAATGACTTAAATAGCGCTAAAATTCCCATTAAATTATAAAAATAAATCATAGAAAACTTACCGAATTTCCAGGGTGTTTTTGATTGGAAATTGTCAAAGGTAGACCGAAACATATTATAATGAAAAAGCCAAAGCGGTTCTGAATCATGAAATCGGTTTCGGTTAAAAGTTAAAATGAATAAATACGTTCATACATTGTACAGCTAATTACATTATAGGGGTACGGTTGTGTAAACTGAAATAAATACTGCGGTAGTCGATACGTTTTCGTTTCTTAACAGCGTAAAAATGACGGCACACTGTCAGTCGACCGTCGTATAATTTTTTTTCTTAAATTATATTCATTAAAATGTACAGTACAATAATTCGAACGAGTAAGATTAACATATTTTGTAAGCGAAATAATACGATGGAATACGTTTCAATCGGAACGATCGCTGTAACTAATCCAGACTAATTAAGTCTTGTGCACGTAATTTTTTTAATTAAATTATATTTTCAATAATCTACCACGGGCGGAGTCGTTTACTGTTGAACGGAGCGGAGTATTTTCTCACTTTTTACCCTCCACCGTTTCATTGTTTTCAAGCGTAGAATAAAATCGACATTAAAAGTATGTAAATTGCAATTCAATTTTAAAAATGTTAGATGCTCGCGAGTAATGCCGCGAAACACGAGTGGGCAAATGGATCACTGGACAGCGGGTGTCTGTAATTTTGTAATAAACGATAAAAATGTATTTCGTCCCGAGAAACCGAATTTCAGCGAAGCGTTATAATAAAATTACATTTGTAACAAAAAAAGTTATTCGTCGAGACTTCCGATTTTTATTTTCTTATTCAGTTCATTAAATTAACATTTTCCACTTTGTTAAATTTAAATCAAACTAATTATAACAGTTATTGGTATCTATAGACATTTGTAGATTTCCTGCGGCTTAAAATTTAAAATATAATATTCAAAAAATAAATAAACCAATATTTACGTTTCAACGTATTCATGCGTTACCTACCGTCAATGTTGGCGAGTTCTTCGTTGGAACATATATTATAAAAAAAAAGGCAATTTATAATGAAACAAAATAGACATTATATTTTTGAAACAGCCAAAATGACACAATAGCTTGTGACGACTCCGTTATGGTATAATTTTTAATATATTACAACGAAACAAAATTTATTTTCATGTGATTAAATTTGATAAAATCTTATATAACTCTGTTCTTTATAATATACAGGGACACTGTTCCTACCCGGAAAATGGGTCCCATAAATTATAGTAAACAATGAAAATAAAAAGCAAGCACACAACTTAAACGTTTAAGGCCGATATATGTTCGGCTTTACTGTAACAATCTAAAGCATTTCGGTTTTTTTTATTTTATTTTAAGGACAATTTTAAGAAAAAAAATGCCACATAAAGTAATAGTTGGCTAGTACGATTATTTAACATGAAATGACATTGTTTATGATAGTACAACCATATTTTCACAAATGATATTGTTTATTAATAAGCTATCTAATTAACTATAAACGATAATCGTACCTTCACGAATTATTAATCGTAATGATAAAATATTAAAATTCTTTCCACAATTTCATTTTATTTTGATGTATACCAATTACCAATGTAATTATTTTGTAATTTTACACATTATCATATATACTAAGATCATTGATTTTATAATTGACTTTATAATGGTCTATTATAAAATCAATGCTAAGATCAATGAGGTTGATGGCTATATTAACATTAAATTTAATATTATTAATGGTTTTATGTAATTGATTGTTTTTATTTGTTGGAGGCTTTATTAGTAAAGTAATTTTTTTTTCATACTGGATTAATATAAAAAAATATATATGGTAAAAGGCAATAAGTGTGAGAGCACCTCTTTGTAAACAATGTAGTGGAATATGAGTTATATTCAAGCTGAGAAAGATTTTAGATAGAGGATGATCATGATTTAGTGATCACAAACCGCTTATTTTTATGTAATACAAATCGTGTGATTTGTTCAATAATTAATTTAGTGTTCTTTGTAAATAAAATATATTAAAAGTTGTACATATGAAGTTTTCTAAAAAATGTATCTTTTGTCAAATTTAAGCGACTGATACTTTCTCATCAATGGCACACTGATGAATGGAGAATAAATAAAATGTGAATTACAACTGCACGTTGTTTAATGTGTTCAACAATTTTATTTTGATTCAACTATAAAATAACTTTAAGTGAGCAATAAACTTGAAATTAAGAAAACAGATTGGTCGATTTAAGGATAATACAGTGTTTAATTTGTAAACATTTATAACGCACCCGAACACATGCTTGTTCTTGTTGATCTTTATACTTTAACACATATTTGATTTTAAGTTTTATTTAAATTTAAATTTACATATATTCTGCAAAGGGTACACGCTATTTTGAGTCGATATTACGATCCGAGTCGGTTCAACAAAACATATTCCACGCATGAATTGTGTTTACGAATATTATAATGAAATAAGCCATGTTATCTAATCGAAAAAAAATGTTAATGGTACGGATATTATAGTTATAACATGTTATTTAAATACCGTTTTTCTTTATTTTATTGACACACCGAAGAGTATGTTGCTTTTTTTTACGTTTTGATTCAACTAACGTTAACATTTTCAACAACAATATTTATAATTCCTCCTACGATATTAGATTTTAAAGATAATACTCTACACTTATGAAATCTGTTGTAAGAATAAAATGGTTTTACTATTAGGTTTGTATCCGTAATTACCCGTACGTCGTTAAGACGTTAAACATGATATAATAAGCAATGGTTTATATGTTCACACATCATGCGGTTCAATCAAATATTATTCGTCGATTTTGAATTTTGTTTCCAACCAACCGTATTACAATAAGAATACAATTATCAACATGTTGATAGCGATTCACCGAAGTTGGTCACTTTCATACCAATAGCTGCGTGGAAGTGAGACTTCGATGCTACAGCGTTGATCAACATAATTATATGTTACTACCATGGCCCCCACGAGGGGTTTTTCTTTTAGATAATATTATAATGAAAAATAAAAATACGTCATTGTTGTTATCAAAATGCTTATGAATCAGGATTTTTAAAAATGTATAGTAAATTGTATTATTGGAAGTTTTATAAAGGGCCCGGACAAAATTTAGTACAGGGGCCCAGAATTTGATGTGTGGTCGCGTGGACCCGGGTTTTAAAATTTGTAAATTTTATTTTTTATAGTGTTAGGTGTGTTAAAGAGAACGCAAAAAATATATATTTTTAAATGATACGTACACCATCGGTGTACTACATGAACTGTAGCCGTTGAATTTATTTCGATTACATAATATTGTTATTTTTAGCCATCTTTTATTTGAAAGCTGCAGATATGTACTGTGAAAAAACACGCTTGGACGAAAGTACCACGTGTTCCGGGTCATTGGTTACGTTGGTGGTTTCGAATTACGACTTGCCTTCTACGTTTTCGCGTTAATTTTTCTGGAATTCACATACTTCTCATATCATGTGAAATAAGACGTAAACAATGGAAGGGAAAAATAATATACATCCTCCCAAGGGTTCGATTAATCTTTGTCGTGATCATTTATACAATTTTCTTTATTGTGTATGGTAGGAGAATACCTACATTTATAAAATTTTTATCCGAACACTTCGTCTTGCTTTGATTATCGCTGTACCAACTTGGAGTATTACATTTAAAGTGTATATTATACTACACCAGACTTAACTACCCAAGCAGTATGACGCACGTATAACCGCATCGATGAATAATGTTCAATAAACGGTTCTAACCAAGCCTTACGATTTCAGAGAAAAATTACTCACTTACCGAGTAAGATTGGTCAAACGTTTCATTGCCAGATTCATGGGAGTAAATTGAAATAGTTAAATTATTGATCATTTAAAAGCACTTTTAAGTAATCCTTTGTTCGTTACTCTTTATTTATTGTTTAAACGTATTTTTAAAGTTCACACCTAAGTCTTAATGATTAGGTATATGTTAAAAAATACTGTATTTTTTATTTTTACAAAATCAATATAATTTTTTTTTATCTAAAATCAAATATAAAGTGCAAATCGACTGATTGAAAGATTTTTTTTGTATTAAATCTTTGGTCTAGGCCTACAAACAAATACGATTTTTTTATAATTATTCACATTGTTTTAATTGAGAAAAAAAACGTATACTATGCACCAATCCTATGCGGCAGGTGGCTGATTATAATTATAATCAAATAAAATAATAATAATAATTAAAACAGTTTCACAATCGTACGATATAAAATTGTATTTTTCCACGAGTGTGCAATCAATATCGTATTATTTTTGTAGTCTTAAAATAATACAATGGGGGCTTAGTTCGGAACGAATAATAATTCCATTTAATAACCGAAAGACAACAGATCCTCATAATTTGTACCATCGGTAGGAATTTGGTTTTGGAAATAAGAATATAAAATAAAAAACCCTTTGACCGTATATCGTAATAAGCACCTATATCATAATATAACGTACACGATTCCGAGTGCTACGTAAAAACAAATACAACACCAAATATTTTTATGGGCCTACATGGTTTTCACCACACGAACTCATACCGTGTACAATATTATCTTGTCATCATATTTTAGCCTTCAGAATTTATTATTACGGTTTGAATTTTATTTGGTATAGCACGTTATATATTACATTGTCTAAGCATAAATTTGTTTGTTTACAATAACATTTTTAAAAAAGTCACTTCGATTATGGCACGAAACAATATTGTTATCTCATTGATAGCATAATATATACATGTTCTTATCAATCTCAAGTGTTTTTTATCCTCCATAAAATATTTTGACGTGTAATGTGTACGTGTGTTATATGTGAGATACGTGCATACATTTGTATTACGTTTTGTTTATCTACATAATTTATGGTGATCAAGAACACAGAGAATAACACGCTATAACGCTCTTGGAAAAAAAAAATAAAACACATTCCAAAAGTGTACCCATCATGGTTAGTATTCTTTAGTTCAAAAAAATGTTGCATAAAAAACAATTTAGAGAAAGCTTATTATGGTAGGCACGATGCTTTATTCTCTTTATTTCTCTCGTGCAACGTCAGAACAAATTCACCTCCATTTCATTTAGTAAAGAACATCGTGATATTTCGTTTTACTTGAACTTTTTCAGAACTACTCGCACCTTTTGTGAAATAAAATAATTTACAAAAAAATTCTGTTATTTAAAAATCAACGGATTGACGGTTATTTGTCTTCATCATCTAGCTGTTTAATTTCCGTTCGCCATATTATAGAATAATTTAACTTAAAAACGAAGAACTACTTATTTTAAACAATTTTAATGAAAGGAGTGGAAACAAAGTATAACTGATTCCTGATGCCTGAGTAAACCGAGAAATGTTTTATTTCGTAAGAATGCTATTATTTTATCACGCGCATATTTCCAAATTGCAATATAGATTTGTCTCCAGATCCTTGAGTCGACCAAATGCCAAATTTTCGGTGATACACAGTAGACTTATATAAATTCATATAAATACGGTGTACTCAGTACACGTTGAATTAAGGGTGTTGCGAGTACTCGATTCTTTAACTTTCACGTAGGTAATTTAAAAGTCTAAAAAGGTCATGCGTTTTGCAAATTGTATGTAAATTCGAAAGGGAATTCTGGTGGTAGCAAATTGTGCATATTCGTTCAAAGTCACGACCTGTGTCAAAAAAAAAAAAAAAAAAAAAGTAGAAAATTCAACGAAACGACATACTAAATGTTGTGTTCCACACACATTACACATGTACGTTTTTTAAAATTCTAAAAAATAATATATTCTCTACAACACTCATGGCAAGATATTTTTAACAAAATTCTTCCTTATGAAATGTTCGTTTTTATGTGACACGTTTCCTTGGCTTAAGCTTATTTACAATGTTCAAAATTCTAGATGAGTTACTTTAGACATTTAGAGCTCTTAATATTTTAGAAGGTTTTGTGAACAAATAAAGTAAAATATAAAAACGTAATGCATGCAATGGATTTTTTCCACAAATTAAAATAATTAATTTTCTATTCTCATGCGGTTCAATATGAACGTGAATTGAACCACGTTTGAATCTGCTCAGTGTCGCCATTGTCCCTTATGTAAAATTGTTTTATATCTTAAAAAATATATTGTTAGTCTATACAACACGGAATAAGTAAATCTAAATTTCACTAAAAAGTAACATTTTTAAACAGAATAAGATATTTTATGGTAGTATCATCAGACAAAACTATTTATGAAGTAAAACTTGTAAAACTCTTGTTAGATCCACTATTGAATACGGAACATTGGTCTGGACACCTTACACAGCAGTTGACAAACACCGGCTTAATAAGGTTCAAAATAGATTCCTAAGTTACGCCGGTTATACTCTAAATATAGTATACCCTGCCCACGATTATGGTCCAATTAATCAAATTCTCAAGCTTGAGTCTTTAGACCATAGACAATTAAAATTCGGTAACAATTTTATTGATAAATTATAAGGTGGTGATATTGATGCCCCCCGATTACTCGAGCGACTCGATATTCTTATACCCTCCAACACTAGGTTTCAGAGCCAATTTTATCTACCCATAAGTACCTCAAATGTTGCTAGGAATGCACCTTTAATCAGACTTATGCGTCAATACAATTGTAACCCCTAGATTAAACGGAGACATTTTTATGGACTTTTATTTTTATTTTTATTATTTTTATTATTATTCCTACTACTACTGCTATTATTATTATTATTATTGTATTTTCAAAAAGCCGTTAGGCGTTAACAAATAAATAAACAAAAAAAAAAAAACTAAAAATGACTTATTTATTTACAACACGGGAGATATTGCTCAGTGTAAATCCCGGTGGAACACCCGGTATAGTGCACGAATCTGTATATTTTGTTTTTTTATTTACATTAATACGTCATCTTACGGATGGGTATCAATGTATCATTAGACAAATAGTTCAACAGCTTAAGGAAAAGTACCCTTACTTTTAGTATAAAGATTGTTCCTAAGTCATTCAAATCCTATTTCGTAGAACTGTAATAAGCGTAGTGCGATTATTGTTTTCAACTTTGAAAATATCAGTCTCGACTAAATAACTGATTCCTGAAAGGTTACATGTTCCTTTCTACTTTCTAATTTTGACTGACACTCTTAAACATTGTTGTCGCTAAGCATTTCTACTCGAGACAAGTTTCAAATATTAAATCTTATTTCATCGTTTTTTTTTTTTTTTGTAAATAGCATTTAAACGTCAGTTATTTACTCTCGAAATTTTACAGAATAAACTGTATCGAATTAATACGCAGCATAAAATTATATTAGACTTTCAATATTTTTTTGATGTGTAAAATGCTTGACCGAAGAAATAATTTTTCTCGTTCATTTTTTAATAATTCACAAGAATCGAAAACACAGAAAAAATGTTTTTTTTTCATATATAAGAATCAAATTAATTAAAAATATAAAATGAAATTGTTAAATTCATTTGTACTGCAGTTCATTGGAACTTTGCATTGAAAATATGACCTTATTACTAATAATGTATAAGGATTTACCACTGTTAGTTTTTGTTATATAAAAAATTATAAAATTAGAATTATGATACGACCACTATTGCATTCACAAACAATGATCAGTATTTGTATTTTTTTTTTCTTGGTTAAAATCCATACAGTTGGCAGTTTTAATTTCTATAGAATGTAAAGTTATGAAATTAAGTAAACGAAAACAAATTTGTAATTGCAGTCGAAACTAATAAATAATCAATTTGAGTCTTTTTCGATTAAAATATAATACTTAAGCACACCGAATTATCTACGAAACTGTGTCTTCGAATTCTTACCAAACAAATAATGTTAGTACGCGCGTTCATTGTTCAAGTGACAGTAAAAATAGGATGGTCGTGTTTAATTTTAAACATTTAAAACATCAATTAATCATTTTAAATGTTAATAATGAAAACTTTTCAAACTGTACTCAACAACTTTTGAACCTTATGATAAAATAATTGTTTTTACCGTATTTGCGTTGTGGTCTCTCTAAAACTCCTGAGCGGCACGGCAACGGAGAATCGTACGAGGAGTATTATTATTATTATTAAACGTTGTTCCTGCGCCGTAACTTTGCGACTATACTCGGCCAAATGGTGTGTACAGATTATACTGCACGGCGTTAACAATAATTGTTCTGCACTTATCACTGAACACACACAAGTCAAACGCATACCGCGGTATCAAGAATAATTATGTTGACTGTAGAACAAATAATATGTAATACGTATAATAAACACGCTGAAAACAACGCGGCGGCGAGGAAACGCTCGAGTTAATCAAATAGTATTCAAATAACCTGTCAAATAAATACACACTGCAAGAACGTAATCTATATTTACAACAGAACATAATATATTGTCGACACTCCACAGTGACTCCGTTCGAAGTAACTAACCGACAAAAATAACATCGATTTTTCCCCGTACGTCATTTTGAAAATAATTCTCCCTCGTCCCTCCCATCCCACTACTGATGACGCGCCAATTTTTCAATAAAGATTAAGTTATATCAAGTTATGTGGTAAATCTGTTGTGAGTAATATTTTACAAGACCCTACATTTCGTTGGCTTGGATTCCATCTATCGTTATCCACTGGGTCACAGTGCACTTGCTATAGTTATTAATTGCTTTTACATTAGTTATTTGCATAACTAGTTATTTCATAGACTTACTTGGGTAGAGTAATAATTACAAAGTTATGATATAAAAATGTAAATAATTTGAATCACACGTCACGTAATGTTAAAACATTGCATTTGGTATTTTATAATATTAAAAAGTAAATACATATATTAATATAAAGTATGAATTTCGTAATAATATATCTATATATATAGATAAATATTAATAGGCACAATAATTGTTTCGAATAATAATAAGTTATTTTATATGTGCAACAGTGGTAAATTCCAAACGTATATCATCGGGTGATAATCACGTGTTCACATTGATTAACATTAGTCAAAACGATAATTTCACATGGACTCTCTCTGATGTCATTAATCAAAATCTTCAAAATCTATTCAATTCAGTTTTAAATGAGTGCCCGAGACTTATATTTATATTTTAACCAATCGATGGTCAAAAATGCTCCTTATCGTGTACACCTTTATTGGTTTTAAGTTCTTACAAACGTTTTTTTTTTTAATATCATTTAGATAACCTAACTCATAACATTGTATTCCGGTGTAAATTTCTATTTCAAGAAAAGATTTGAACTTTTATCACACTAAAAATGAAAAACCCTGAAGTACAGTTATCACCACTTACGAGACTCATTTTGAGACTAAATCGTATTTTGAGTCAATAAGGCTTTCGCAAACAAAAATTACACGTTATTTTTCAAAAAATGTAGTTAACTTTAAAATGTTCATCAAAATAAATGCCCTGGAGCTTTATTATTTAAACGACCCAAAAGTCTTTATAAATATTTTTAACATGCAAGATATGAGCGAAAATTGTTTTTACACTAAGGTAATACATTTCTGTAGACGTATAATATACTTAATAATAACATAGTACCTGGGTCAAAATTAAAGAAAACGAAAAATTGGTTAAAAATAAAAATATAAGAATTTCTAAGTAACCATCTGCCACTGACGAAAAAATTACTTATACCCGCTGGACAGATGATCCGTACTATGCCCATAATGATGTTGAAACGATGGCTGCAATACGTGTTATACATACCCCGATTAAATGTTCGATTGAAATCCATCTTATTTCAATTATCTAATATTGTCGTATGATCCAATTATTCGGTGTACTGCGAGTCGAACAAACGACTTTTTTTTCTGTCTGTTCTATCATTATAGTAGTGCGAATCGGGACGGGCCGTTTTGAGCCCCAAGAGGCGAACTGGTCAGTTTACCACGAGCCCAACAAGCGGCAAACACCTTATTGTTGTAAAAAAAAAAAAAACATAAAATATATTTACCATGACCAACGTTGGACACGAATTATTGCGCGACGGCGAGTGACCCGTGGCGAAAAAATTATGAACAAAAGTGCATCGGTGCACGCGGTGTAACGCCATTCATCTTGGACTCGAGCGCACTTTTATCATTTATCGCGTTCACGTGGCCACTCCGAAGTCTCTCCGGTCACGTGCGAAGACATCGCAATTAAATACTGCCGGTGCTCGCGCGTACGCGGACACGTATAGGTGTACATATACAGTGGCGTACATTCAAATTTGATCTGGGGGAGGGGGGGTTTAAAAAAAATAACCAACACTAAAACCTTCCCTTTAAAACTACCTATTTTCCTAACAATCAATTATGTATCAATTATTCCTATCATATTTTGATAGGAAAATTGTAATTAATATCAGGGACCCAAATTATGCTCAAAATTTCTTCTGTTTCACTTTGCTTTAACAATTTATTTGTGTAATGTGCAATGTCAAAAATATTATAACTGGAAGATGTACGATTAATATCTGTAGTCGAATGTGTGAACTGAGTGATAGGTGTATCAGATACAGATACAGTTGATGGTAATGACTAATGACTAATGAGGAACTAGAGGAACTTATAACTGTTTGAGTTGCATTCAATGAATTTGACAATGAATTCATTATTGAAGGTGGTTTTGAAAAAAATGATTGTATTTTCGATTGTTTTTTTTTCAGGCATGATTACTATTTATTTTAACTGCAAATCCTAAAATATATCGAAATCGAATTATAATGATAATGATGTGATAATAATAATTGTGATTATAATAAAAATAATATCTGTTTGAAAGACAACTAAAATATATAATACTTATTTATTATTATTTATTACTTATTAGTTATTACTTATTAGGTAACTTATGTACTTAAAAATACAATATATACTATATGTGTATGCATATTAACTTAACTGAGTTAAAAAAAAAAATCATTAACTCGATCAGCCTTGTGTATTTATAATTCATTTTAATATTTTAAACGTTTAATGTTTTAATTTTAATGTTTTAAATTCAAATTAATCTTAACTAAATACTGGTTTATGGAATTCAAAGAATGGTTGTTGACATAAACTTCTCCAACGGCAGAAGCCAGAATAGAACAAAATGAACGAAATTATAATTTATAATTAAATATTTTAGCATGGTCATTTACGATAGTGCTATAAAAATAGAATCCATTTCACCGTATTATTGTCGCTCACGAGAAATTCAACGATTATAACGTAATCGATTTTACCTCCGTTGTCTGATCGAGTCGGTCTAGATAATGAAAATATTAATATGCAATTAACTGACTATGTACGATCAAGTGCCTATTTTGATTGATGTACGGCAACCATAATTTCGTTATGAAATCTTTTTTCGTTGTTGGTAAAGTATAGTGTTTACTCAATAGTCATATTGTTTGTCCGGGTTCGTGTATACACGGATGATAATTAATAAGAAATTCATCAATAATATCACATTTTTTTTTTTTGGTCCTGGGGGGGGGTTTGAACCCGAAACCCCCCCCCCGTATGTACGCCACTGTACATATCGGTTTATAACATATTACAGTCGCTGTCGATGATCGTGTGCACAGTGTATACACGCCTACACATCCCGAGCGCGTACGCGATGACTTATTGTCGAGTACGGTGCCGTAGCACGGCTTGAATTAGGGCCACCGTGCGTTCCGTTCCGAGCGGGATTGTCCTGTTTCTCGACGCCGCCGCCGCCGGCGTCCCTTTTTCCGTATCGAGTAAGACGAGACGGATTTGATCGCTTTAGCCTTCGCGTTTCGCGACGCAAACCCGTTTTCCGTCTAATACCTATGCTTTATGAAAGTTTTACTCATTATTGTGCGAAAGAAATCGCCATCTGATATTTCCAACGTTCAATTGAGAAAATGCATTATCCAGCACGGTTCACGACGAGAGCACCGGCAGTTCAATCAATACCTGTTAAAAATATGTTACACAACGCTAAACGAGATTATTACGCTAGGAGCGCATAACTCTTAGTTTTAACAATATTCTAAACAGCAACGAGTACTTAAAAATCAGTGTTTTAGTTTGATACTTTCAACTCGTATTTATCAACTGTCATGTGTTCTATAATAATAGGAAAAACTAAAATTACAGTTTAAGAAAAAGAAAATGGATCTCATTTTAAACGTCAGTATTGAACTCGTATAATGTTGACCACTAGCGCCAAGTATACATTTTACGTGCGTTGAGAAAACTTTCTTCCGCGTATAACATCAAATTTCGTATATGCAAAATAAAGATGATTAAACTTATCCCTTTCATTCTCTTGTATCAAATTAGTAGTTTTATAACTTTGGAAAAAAAAAGTAGTCAATGTTAATTTTTTTATATATTAAATTCAAAACTATTTACGGTACTTCAGTCAGATACCACTGTTAACAAACGATACAATATAGGGATTTTATTAAAATGACACATTCAGTTCTCTAGAAGGAAATTAATTATTTTACTTCTCAGAATGTAAAATGTAATTTTTTCCAAGAATGATTTTAAGCTCATGAGCAAAAATTGTAGCTTATTTACAAGAAAAATTTGAATTTTTACAACTCAAATATTATTCAGAGACAGAATTGGTTTTTATTATTTAAATCAAAATTAAAAGCTTCTCGCATCGTGATGAAAGTCATAATACTTTTAACCTCAAAACTTGAAGATACACGATTTCTAAAATAGTACGTGGTACATTATAATTTTTGATTAGGTCTATATATATTATACTTATAGTATAATATATATATATTATATATATTATATATATTATACTTATAGTATATGTATTCTTAATAGTTTTTATATTATTCTAAATTATGAAAATACGTCAACTTTGTTTATTTTAAATATTTTATGAATATAGTTTCAATAAAATATTTAATATCACATTTGAACATTTGTTTTGCTGTTTATGTTGAATCAGGTTACAGTTAATTGGTTTCGCACTAATATATTTGTAAAACTTAGTATAGTTAAAATAAACGAACATGCCAGTGTGAACAATTAAATCGGTCAATCATGTGATTAATTTCTTAATCAAACAAAATAAATATAAAATACAATTTTATAACCATACTGATATTTTTTAATGCTTGTATATTACCGTTAACAAAAAGAATGTATTACGAGTCCAAAATATTATATAAGTCAAAAGTTCCAAAATCTAGCCTTTTTCGACACTTTGTTTTTTTTTTCAATCCATTTTTGGATACATGTTCTGGGAAAGAAGTGAACCTCATATTTTTGGCGAGAACAACCTGTCTATGGCTATTACGGACAAATTAAATTATAGGCTTATAGACCACTTTTGCTATTTAAGGATATTGTTATAATTTTAAAGTTCTTCCTCCTCTGAATATAAAATAAAAAATATGATGAATATTCAGTTATTGATTTCCAGTGTTCGAAAATTCATGAGACCAATTTCTTTACTTAATAACAGTGACGAGTTAGCGGAGCTTCTTAGTTTGATAGAAACTGACTCGAAAGAAACCGAAACTTTGATTGCATCTCTACCCTATATTATATACGGTTATTTATATATAAGGCTACCCTCTTTTACTACCCTCTTTTACTCGAACGCATCTAAAGAAATTTGGAATTATCCTTTCGTAGGGCAATTCAATCACGAATCAATCATGCTTTATCTTCATCTTTGTCTTTAAGGATAATATATCAGCAATATAATGGTTTGTATGGCTTAAAGACCGGTCACCTGATGTTTCTATAGGACAATAAATTAAAAAATAGTGTGTGTGTGTGTGTGTATGTGTGTGTAAGTTTTAGATTTGAGTCTAATATAAGATTAATATTTTATGTTTTGTGAAATGAGTTAAAATATTTTCTAGTTACACTATTACAATCCCTTTTTTAGGAGAAAATTAGAATAATAATTAACTAAAAAGGTTTGTAATAATAAACTGTCTTTATACTGATCATCTCAGATATTATAGTCCGTTTTTGACACGTTTTTGTCAGGCCGTAAAAATGATACATACTTTGTTAACTAGAATCCGAATGAAAACTCCTGACCACTTATGGCTATTACTTAAAAGGTGAAACTAGAAGAATATTTATCAGGGTTTTAATTTATCAGTATATAAACTGAATTACAATTTTTTTTAAATATTTGGAACTTGTGATTCTGTAATGAGTACTAGATATTTTTCAAAATTCAATTGATTTACTGCTCTGTGAAAAGTTTTATAAACATCGTTGTATAAACTACTCTATACGTATATAATGAATGTATAGCGACTTGCTCGCAGTTACACACAATTTTAGAATTTCGAAAACTTTACATTTATGACTAATTTATTTATTTAAGTTAGGTTTTTTTTATGAAAGTTTTTCCAAACATATCATAATATTATATTAAATGTAGATTATTATCCTTTATAATGCAACGTTAAAAAAATTCTGTGCCACCAATCATTGTTTGAGTACGAATAGTTTATATAATAGTTAAAATGTAAATTTACAAAATAAACCGTTAAATATTTAACTTAAATAATTGCAAAACACGTTCACAAAATAAAATATTTTTATATTTACTTGTTCCATACTAAATTTCTAATATATTTTTTGAAATTATATTACAATAAATTATTACAATATTGATTTATTTTACATCTGTATAATTAGAAAATATATAGTTCGGTTATGACTTGTTATTAAAGCATAATATATAAAGTATGAATTTCAAAATTTCGAAAGTTTGTATGTTTTAATGAAACATTCTAGGAACTTGAAGAAAAAAAAATGATTCAATAAAATGATTATCAGAATTTTTCTGAGAAATGTATATTTTACTAACTCGTACTGTTCAATTTTAACATCATTGTGGCCTATTATAAAAAATATATCGGTAGTTACTGATTATCACATTAACAGTATTTATTCATTATATTCTTCATAAAATTCCGATTAATTTTAAGTTTATGCGAAGCGAGTCGCATACAGTCAATGTTCTGTGCAATAGAAAAAAAAGTTCCCTCCATGGATTTCTGAGTTTAATACGATTAAACGTGAGGCTTACGTCGTACCTATTTGAATTATAGAACAGTGATCAATCGTTGCGTTCAGATAATGGTCTTGGTAATGACGTTGGTTCGCTAATGCATTTACAATTGTTAAGGTTTTACAATGGACTACCCATGTGACGGTTTTTTAAATTACTTATTTCATCAAAGTAAATGTTGTACAAAATATCAATAAAGTCGTTGCGCTCGAGTGCACTGGGGGGCATGGTTATAACGTGAAACTTTGTTATAAATATTGGTTTTTTTTTTTCCAATAAACTTTCCAAAAACAGTTTTGTTCAATGTTAACGGTTTGAAAACATTTTGTCGCTCTTGTGTTTCTTTGTTTCTCTCCCAAAAAAACGTAACCGTGCATAATTAATGCGACGTCTGCGACTAACTGTACGAATTTTGTAGCACCGCGGTATGTCGTCATTTCGATTATATTATTCTTACATTATACAACGACGCGTAAAAATGAACGACCAATTATGGATCCGTTACGCTATTACCGGGTCAGGTTAGGTCTAACCCGATGAATTTTGCAACATTTAGCATGCATAGACAAGCGCACGGAGTTTGCTGCGTGTGCAGCGTACTCGGCGAAAAGTTGTGCCTCGATTCTTACATTTTTGTTTACAAATATTTTTCATCGTAACTTATAAAAATTAGAAATTTATCGTACCGCGGTGCGAGGTACAAATTAATTATGTAAAATTAGTCGCATGTAAACCGATAGTTGTTTTTATTAAGTTACGATTAAAATGTGTCCACACGTCATGAATAAAAGTATTTAGCACCGATATTAAATATACGTCTAGTTCTTTTTTTCTTTTCACCATCAGTGTACCAATGTCTAAATCAATGTGAGCAGAGTCTTAATATTAGCATGACATATAGGGAACATAATTGAATATCCCCGGGTGGTTAGTCTCCATTTGTAGGTCAGTCTCACAGCACACGTCGAGTACACGAACTTACCGACGGCTAGTGGTCGCTGTGTGTTTGTTGGTTTACGTTTTCAACTCATAGGTTCCCAACTTGTCTTAAATCGAGCCACCCTTAAGTGTTTTCCAAAAATTCGCAGGCACCTTATAGGAGCACCGTTATCGTGTGTTTGTGTCTTATAACTTTATGATATACTTAAGCTAGTCATAACCGAACGCGTTATCATATTTCGTGTTACGCATAAATTTATGTTTGAAACGATTCCACGGGACCCTGGACTCAAGTTCGCGGCATCGTGTCGAGAACCTCTGATTTAATGCGATAAACGTCGGAAACGTCGCACTGTATACACGTCCAGTTGCTACGGAACGACATGATGTGCGCTTGCGGTTCAGACCGTTCGGGCCTCCTACGAGTTCGGCGGCGATCATTCCGTCATCAACAAGTGTCAACGTCGACGGAACGAGATAAAAACAAAAAACATCTACTTTCATTCGAGCGAGTTCAAACTCCCAGCAGATAAAAAGCAACTTGTTTTCTGTCGAATATTAAACATAATAGCCTTAGAATAAAGTATAAAAGTCCTATACGAACGATTTTCTCATCTCAGATTTTGAAGAGATTTGCTGACGACCGCGGCTCTTGCTGTAGATTTGATTAAAAATGGTGTGAAATGGTTAAACTACTATAATGACTTATAACGAAATATTGTAAAAAAGAAAAAATATATATCAATCGCAATAAATGATAACGGTTGTTCTCCATATTAAAGTCTCAAGTTTTAGCGGTAGTATAGTTGTGAGCAATTTTCGGTACATTATGTTTATATCGAATACATTTTTAGACGGTCGTGAATAAATTGTACTCTGTTTTGACCAGTTCATACTCTGACCGACCACAAAATATAGATTCGGTTTACATCGAAAAGTCATTCGACCAATGGTGATAAAGTTCTTATTTGTGTATACTCGACAAATATATAATTGTACATTATATCTACACATATTATGCACGTGAAGTATATTCTTGACGATCAACTTGATAATTTGAATGACGCACGCGCCTAAGCCTTCCCCTGCAAAAAATAACACTCCAATAGAACCAGGAGAAGATAATAGCTTTTCCGTAATTTACAATTTCCGATTTCGGTTTAATATCCTACCAAGTCATCATCGTCATCGTCATACTTAATAGTTAATCCTCTGTTTGCCCTCAATTAATACCAGAGTACATTTTTGGTGAGTTTTGCCTAAATGTGTGTCTTGTAATTACCATAAACAAATCCCAAATACAATCGTTGCTCAGTATACCATGGTAACTGTAAGTATAGTTTCTATATTATGCAGTCTTGGTAAACTTTATATTTTTATTTAAAGTACCTGAAAATAATCTAAGACATTAAATCATACTCAGAAATTGGTTAATAAGAATTGTCAAGTTCTTATTTTATTAGTGCAACTATATATAGTTACGCAATAAACCACATAATAATATGTTTACATACATTTGAACAATTTCATTACCGATCACGTTTAATTGTTGTGTAGTGAATAAAGAAACATTTTTACAACATATTTGATTGATTTATTGTTGATACACTATCGACGTTTTATCATTGAATTGTAAACTATGTTGTTGTGTTAACATTATGATAATTTCGCCACTAACGTATGAAATCAATGATTTGTTGATTAAAAGGAAACACTATGAGTAGGTAATCAAATAAATATAAATTATTGTAGCGCCTAAACGACGAATCGAACGGTTGTGTGTACATTTATAATTTTTGATTTAAACGATTGTCGTTCTGACCTAAAAAGCATCGTTCTCTGTATATGTATATATTTTAAAATGAAAGTAATTCGCGTTGGGCCAACTAGTTCAATCTATAAAAGTTCTAAATCCTAAACAAACAACAATAAAAGTAATAAACGCTTAAGGCTTGTAAAAATTGTGTCGCTCTATTAGCAAACAAGTAATCAGCAAAGCCATAAACGAGATTAAGGAAAAGAACGTTTCACGCGCTGAATTAAGCATTTAATTTCAGAACATACATAAAATATATATACTCTGCAACAGAATCTTTGTAATCTTAAGCCTCACTGGAGCCATTCTAACACAATATATTCAATGTAATTGGCAATCCGAAGAATACAGATCTTAATTCCATGTTTGAGATTATTTATAAAAAAAAAAAGAAAATGCGATAACGGTAAAACTGCAAACAATCTGAAAATAATATATTATAAAGAAACCGTCTCAGAACTTTCTATTATTTACCTTTATCAAGCCACTAAAAATGAATCAAGATGAATATCCATAAAATTAAACTCAATTATTCAAATTATTGCAAAGCTTTGAAGTTTAAAACAATGTTTTTCGTAAAGTAAATAATCATCATTCATTAGGTACATAGCTAAAATGTGAATACAAGTTAATTACATTTCTTATGATCGCATATTTGTGTTTTCATTTCATCAGTAGAATAATTGCTCTGTTACCAATATTTTGAAATTTTTAAAAATTTAAATGATAAATCTCAACTTTTAATCGTTCATTTCCTCACTTGAAACAATACTATGAGTATTGAAAAACAAGAAGTTAAGTAAATAAAAAGTTCTGTGTTTGCATATTTTAGAACACTCCCTGTAATAGTTATTTACTTATTTTTTATGATTTGATTTGTCTTTATTAGTCAAGTCTATTTCATAGATGTAGAATTGTGTGTTGAATTTCCAACGGAATTCCATCATGTTATTACTTTATTACAGTTTCAGAAAAGAAAAAGATTAAAAACAAAGTAAATTATTGTTAATAATTATATCTTGATCAAATGCGGCCAAGCTGTTGTAAGTAATCAAAGCAATTCAAACTAATATTTTCCGAACCCTATCACTAGTAAATTCACCCAAAGAGAGGAATTCTAGAAACCACCAAGCCACCTCCACCCTAACCAAACGCGTGTCACAAAATAACCCTACATACAAAAACCCTAAAAACAAAAATATACCTTACCAAAAAATAATCAAACGTTCAATGGCTTGAGTGACAATGAATTAATAAAAACAAAAAAAAATTATTGTCACGCATTTTTATTATTTTCATAAATTGTAACGGTTATATTGGTTATCTTAAGTCGTAAAACGATTGTAATTTAGGTGAACAATTTAATTAGCCATGCATGCTAAAATTTACATACAATTATCATAATATGTTTCAAAGTAAATAAAAAAAAAATGGTCAGACTAAAATTTTAATTCGTATGTACTGGAAAATTACTTTTGCTTTCATACTTCTACGCAGGATAGCCGTGTAATAAATTTGAATTACGCGAAATCTGACCTAATATTATAATATTGTAGTCATACTATAACATACTAAATATTTATATTATAAAATAACCACATTATTAGTTATGATTAATGAGATAATTTACAACGGTTTACAAAAAAAATAAATAGGTATATAAATGTATAAATATTATATGAACCACGTACACTGCAACTTCAGTAGTTCATATTTTCATATAAAATTTATAATAGGTAACATAGGTTAATTTATAAATAGGTATATAAATGTATAAATATTATATGAACCACGTACACTGCAACTTCAGTAGTTCATATTTTAATATAAAATTTACTTTTTATGAATTGTTCAAACTTTCAAATTTCGTGTTGCACACCAAATAAATTATTTTACTGCATGAAACATAATAAAGTAATATAATCCACATAATATTGTTAATCTATGTATCAATATGGAATATTAGATCTATTTACGCGAACAAGGATTGTTTAGTAAGCTTATTATGAAAACAAAATTATGTATTCACTCGTAGAGAAAAATTTAAGGCGATGCGAACATGCTGGTAAATTTCGATACTTCTATAAGTTAAGTTATATTTTTCGACAAAATAGGTTTAAGAGCACGAGTAACATAAAATACGACGTTGTATGTAAAATATAATATTATAAGTAAAACGTAATAAAAAAATGTTCGTTTGTTTTTTTCTTCGTGAGTTTCGACACAAAGTGTCTCTTCAAGTTTGCAAATTTTACAGTACTTGTAACGATAACAATAAGAATCGAAAATATTTTTAATAACATTTTTTTATGCTATGTTCAACTCATTTCAATAAATGTTTGTCTGCTTTGATTTTCAGCGTTTAACTCTTATACTTGGAACAACACGGCCCACACGAAGCGAATACCAGACAACGTGTTAACTGTAACGTACGAGGATGGCAAATGGAGCAAGCCTTACTATGATTGTGGTGGTGGAAATATATGGATGCTCACGTACACCGTGCCGTTCTTCGGGTACAAAGATGGAAAGTACTTTTTCAAGTGAGTCAAAATTGCTATACTTTCCGGTTTTTTTTTTCTTGTTAAAATTATTTTTATGTAACTACGATGAATGATTTCGTTATGTATTATTTACGAATATTATATTCATATTATAACCAATTGTTGATATATTACGAATAGAATCCGAAAATATTGATAGGGAGATAGAATAAAGTTCTTACAAGCGAATCACTATTATTACATTTTTCGAATCATTTATGTAACATATATTTTATTTTTTTCATAAACAAAATATTATAACCTATCAAGATGGTAATTTTTTATCCAAATAAAGCATGAGATTATCATGTTCACTACAAGATATTCACTACAACCACAAAGCCAATTTAAATGGAAATTTCAAAATTAGCTTTCTCGTTATTGTTGGCGGTAATTGTTTTCTAAAACTCATCGGCTCATATTTTAATTAAATATTTTTTCTACGAATGCGATGGTTAAATGTTTCACGCGTTTGTCTCCTTGATAATTGAATGAATAGTAATAAACAATCCGTTTCTTGAAATTCGGATTCTGGTAGTTGTTACGATGACGTAATAATACGTATTATCTCTGAGGAAGATCGGTTAAATTCGTGGAATTCACACAATGCCGAAAAGGAAATGTAATTTGCCGAAAAAATACCGGGCAAAAAAATGGTTTGATGTTATGAATCCAATTATTTAACATCGGGGCAATTTGTTCGGATTCGACTACATTCGTTTTGTGCGAATTTTTTACTCGAAATTAAAAATACGGGACTGTAGAATTATTTTAATCTCAGACAAAAAGCGGACTAGAAAAGAATATGCCTCGCACAGAGCATTTTTTTCATTGCATACCGGTCAGCATACACTTGCACATGCATTCTGGATACAAATATAGGTTCGTGTTGCTATGAACTTCAAACGGCATCTCCGTTTATGGGTGAAAAATATTGAAACTTGTCGGTGTATGCGCTTAAGGTGTAAAAAGTGTTTGGCTGAAAGTGCAATACCTGAAAACGGAAAAGCAAAATATATTTTATTATTTATGATACGATAATTCACACAAGTCATATTTTATTCGACGATTACAATATACCGGCCTAGTATATTAGTCCAGCTACGGAGTACCACATTATAATATGAACAATAGTGATTAAATTTCTGTTCTCAAATATTTACGGTCAATGGTTTGAAGATAAGTCAAAAAAAACTCACGGATATAAGAACGCACCGCACTAGTCCCACTATTTTCTGAAAACGTGCGTAAAAGAGAATACGGACCATTCGGTGCTCGTATCGGACACGGATCTCGGTTCGGGCCAAGCATTGGAAAAACCTGCAGTTCCTTTCATGAGCTTTTATACTTGTGGACCGATGAAAAGGTCTGGTAAAAGCTCGATCGGTTACACCGGTATGGAATGTTAACAAATCAATTTCAGTTTATCAATATTTGCGTCAAAGCTGAGAGTGAAATAAACTTAATCGGCCAAACTCACTCTAATCTATAACATATATAAGAATTTAATATTACATTCGTCTTGTGAGATATCAAACATATACAGGCCATTAAAGCATGATGTTTGTTTTGTCTTCGTCGTCTACAAGATACCCTACTGACGTTAGGAAAATGACAATTTTTGGATCGACACATCATTTCCAGAACTATATACCGCCACTAGTGGAACTCATTACTGCGACCTTTAGTTTTCGAACTTTCTCTACTGATTTAAGTACTATGACCTACAAAAATTGTTCACAATCAAATTCATTTATATTTATCCGATCGAAATGTCCTTGTACATCTTGTGTATCTTCAAAGTTCAATATGATATTTTATTATGTATCGATTAAATCAATATTTTGATAATTTTCATTTAAAACTATTATATCTCCAAGATTTACTGATTATGTTTAATTATGTTTGGTTACTTATTTCGTAGTACTTAGATTGAATATTAAATAGTTTGAAGTTATCAGTCAGTAAAAATTGAGAACTTGAAAAGTTTTATTGTGATTGATTTACTTGTTTTGAAGGTTGCATACCTTTTCTGAAATTATTCAACTGATTAATTAATTTAACTCTTCTTTCTGTTTTATCTAATGTTTGTGTATAATTGCGTAGTATAATATCTGAACTATTACGGTTCATTACAACACAACATTGCTCAGTTAAATTAACGTGGGCATAATAAATAGTTAAGTTGGCTGCATGTGCAGTTCGTAGCGTATCGTAATACTCACATTATATTAATAATATCAAATATGTACCAACAAAATACGATAATTATAAAAATTACAAATTATAATACCGAACTGACATCCTAGTGTTTATCGTCTGAGGTATCGTTGACTATTATTATCACAGACATGGTGAACGTTTTAGATGAAAAATTTTCTAAAACACTTTCGGAAAAACGTGGACAAAATATACACTATTTATACTCAAGCTGTCGTGACAAATAAAGTATCAATAAACAATAAATAAGTGCAGAATATGCTTATATTGTAAAACTGTAATAACTGAATAGGTGTATGTACATTATATATATTTACATTATTTTCTGTAAAAATCAAATATTTATATAACTTGATGAAATCCGCTGGTTTGTGCGTAGAATAAGAAAATCACGCGCCCCGATGTAACAAAAGGTCAGCAACTATCCTACATCCTGTAGAACAAAATATGCGGTGTGGCCCATTATTTATTTTACCTCGTGCACTAAATTACGTAGACGTGGACATAAATTACATGATCTCAAAAGTATTAATAAAATATCAACATTTTTTTTTTTGTTATTGAGCTAAAGAACGATTTTTAATTTGTATTAGGAAAAGCTTAGTGACGGACATAAATCCAACGATAAAATAACGAATAACAAAATTGAAAATAATGAACAACAATAACAATGATTAAGTCCTATGAGATTTGAAAAAAATAAAACATCTTTCACGACGTATAATTTTTATTAATAATCTTGAATGACCTTTGGCATCTTAATTCTCATTCCTCCGACTGTTCCATTTTATGGTTATCGATAGGCTCAATCTACTTAGATGTATATTTTTTTAATGTTATCCATTAGTTTTTTTTCCTAATCACTGTTCACCCGCCATCTGTAACTTTCAGAGAATTTTTAAACAGTATTATTATTCAATAATATATTATACATTATTCTGAAATTCACCATTTTAAATTTCACTCTCTGTCAAAAAAAGAAAAAAAAACAGACCTATATAATATATAGTTCTGTATAATTATTATATAAATATCTATTTTTCATGACTACCAATTTTTCATGATGTTGTAAGACTTTAAATTTACTTTTGACCAGTATTTTAAAATTAAAAAAAAAAAACAATTTTTTTATATACTATCAAACTGATTTAGTATAGATATCATGGCACCACATGCACGTATCTGTTACAGTAAAATCCGAAATCCGTCAAAATGTATTTTAACTGGTCACAACTAGATTTCACAAATAATTTTCGCTATAACTGATTTAGACTAGTTAAATCTAGAATTTATTATAAAGAATAAATATATTTTTTATTTTTAGAGTTTATTACTAGAAACTGAATTAATTTATTGCAAAGTGATTGCCAATGAAATAATCTTTCTCTCCACGCAGCCGCATCCAAAGCCTCAACGAGATCATGACAACGCTTTGTGAGTTGCACTTGCAAAAAAGTCATGTGGAACAAATCACTTCTTGTGGAAAAAATGAAAAATCTTATGTAACTCTAAATACCACGATAGTTTGCCCTGCCAAATTAAATAAAACTAAAAATCACTATAATAATCACTAATACTTGTTTCAAATTGGCTTTCGTTACAAAATTGTATTTTAAGTACATTATCAACATTGAAGTCCTGCTTACTTCTAGTTTAAACTACCTCATCAATTTTGACGAAAGACATTTGTAAAAACTAGTTTTGACGAATTTGGGGTTATAACTGTAACATATATATTGCTTTTAGTTTGTGAAATGTCTCAGTTCATTGAATAGCCAAAAATAAAATGTGTGAAAATATAGAAAACATGAAATTTAACTGATATTTAATAACCACGAAAACGGTTATCATTTTAAAGTTAATCATTTTACAGAAACTATTTTTTTCATTTTCAGAGGTTTAAATATAATATTATTAAAATTTTTTATTAAGAACAATTAAGTAAATCTATTATGCACTTTTAGAAGATGTTAGCCGTTCTTAGATTTTCGAACGCTGATATCGAAAATACATAACCAATGTCTACGAATAAAGGTTGTATTTAAAATACTTTACCAGAATTCAAATCCACTAAACCATAACAATGAACTCGTATACACCATTATTTGATGTGTGTTGTTATGGAGTGGAAAAAAAAACAAAAACTTTGAAATAGTCATAATTTCGTATTCGATTAATAAGTCGGTAATGACTAGGGCTCGGAAGTTGATGCATTTTGCATTTTTTTTTGGAACCTTTTATACGATGCTCTTCTGGCCACAAATGTGTTTCATTAGCATGTGGATCTGAATAACTAATTTTTATTTTGCATTTTTTTGCATTTTTTGGTGTTTTTTACTTTATAAGTCATTTTTTGACATTTTTAGGTCATTTTCCCACATTTTAACTCATTTTTACTGATTTCACACTAGTTCACTTCTTATCGTTTCTTGTCGACCATTATGATAACTTATAACTTGGAAATTACCACGGACTAAGATTAGTACCTATCCGACTTTATCTCGCCGATTACATTCGCTGTTATCGTTTTGTAGTGAATATAATTACAAAATTAAGCTTTAATAAATTAATATAGAATCTTATAGTAAAATATTTAAAAAAAATTGTATTTTTGTTAATTTAAAACAAATATTTATAATTTTTTAGGTCATTTTTTTAGGACATTTTTTGTCATTTTTACGTCATATTTGCATTTTTTTTGGTCATTTTTTAATGTTTTTTAGGTCATCAACTTCACAGCCCTAGTAATGACTAATGAGCCGGTGTCTGTGAAATGTGTGATAGAGACTATATTGAGTACAGCACACGTTTTTCTGGTAAATTGGAGTCTTACTCTGTGGTCACTATAGTTCGGAGGACTTTGTCTCATTTAATGCTTCGTGGACCACGGACACAACAAATTAAGTGCGAAAGTAAGCTCGGCAACTTTGGTGAACTGCCAAGCACCTTAATTTTGAATGGAAGTTTGCTACTAACTTTGATTCTAAGTTTGAAAATCTTTTATTTTATTATTGGTCGAGTTTCAGATTTATTTTCTTACTAAAATATCGGGATACAAATAAAAATAAACTCAAATTTAAATTGTTTTCTTACAAAATGCATAACACCTTTAGATTCCTATTGATAACAAACGAAATATCATCATGTTTCCCTTTCTATTGTTTAAAATAATCTTATCACAATAAGTGATAATATTAGTAAAAAAATCCATCTTCTTCGAATTTATATGTTTTTTTTTTTCAAAATTGTAATCGCATTGATTATTATAAAGATTTGGTATCCGCAGTACCATGTTGACATATCATACTTTTTCTTTATTTACAAAAACTATCAAACTCATCAATACGTATTATTAGACGATATCGACGAAATAAGAAATACAAGTTATAGAAAGAATAATAATAATAATATTATGTGGATGACCAAAAATATTCGGTCTAATGATGGAATACGATTTTTTAGAGTCATTACGAGACCATCATAATAAGCTCGAATATGGCTGGTCATTATAGGTATACGTATCGATCGGTATAGTAAACCTTAGCAAAAGAATACAGTATAATAAAATTTAATTGTCTCATTAAAATCGCATCGTTTAATATTATATCCCTCTGTTTCTTCTTTTATGAATAATCCTCGCGTTTTATTGACATAATATCAAAACCAATTACGGAACGAGAGTTTTAACGGACCCACGTCAAAGATAAGTATACCACCGTACCGAGTACAGTGAGGACAAGAAGAAAAAAATTATCATTTGCAAAATTCTAAACCGGAGTAACCGAACAAAGGGGATTGCAAACGAAATGTGTTATAATGTTACAGTTTGTTTTTGCGTGTAGGCAACTTATACGTTGCATGCGGCCACGGGTTGTCGTTTCTGTGTGACTGGCAAACTACATTGGTGGTGTGTATATTTTCGTTTCAGTTTTACCGAATGACGTTGGAGGATCGCAAAGTGAACAATTAATTAACATGACGTTATTCGTGCAAATACACGATCGTAATGTGGATGAACGAATACGTTTCGATCTAGTCACTGCCACGAGATTGGTCGTGATATATTTCGTTTTCATTAAGCGAAAAATATTCCCTGTGCGTTTTGTTCCATTCGATATCTGGAAATCGGCCGATGAGAACCTTTGTTATAACGCCATTACAAAAAAAAAAAAAAATAATAAAATAACATCAAAGTCTGACAGAAAAATAAAAAACGTGCGTACAACAATTTAACGATATGACGTAAATGAACGACGAGACACTGAAAACCAATGCCTTATCTCATATTAATGAACGCTTGGTTAAAAAACGTTGCGAAACGAAGTGAAAAATAGGAAATTTGCGTTCGAAAGCTTACCATTTGATGACCTTGTTGTAGTTTTTTTTTACACTCGCAAATAATGACAACTCGAACATGAGATAATAAATCACAGTGCACGAACGGTAAAACTCAATGTGTAGACGTTTAGTGATCTCGACGGGGTGGCATGACCGAGCGCGCAAGAGGCGGCTGCGCTCAATCGTATGGTCGCCGGTTCGAATCCTGCCGCCGCCGGCGGTTTCGGTTTCCTGGCGTCCGGAATGGAGAAGCCATCGCCATTCCTTCGCCCCAACAACATACTGTTCCAAAAAACATGGGCTTGACTCACAAAAGTACGCACGCCACACGACCACAGCCAAGGGCCATGGTTGCCGAAGCTTTTAAAATAATAATAATGAAAAAAAAATTTCAATTTCATTACATTTTGCTAACCCTACTGAAAACACTGCAAAAAGAAACGTGCTTGTCTCGTTATAACCATTAGTTCGTGTATTATGGTATCAGTAATTAGTATTTCTGTAGAAATCGTGGACATCCATTTTTTGTTTTTTAGTTGTACAGTTTCTTACACTATTTAATTCACATATTATTGTTACTTAAGTGGTTATTTCATAAGGTAATCTGTTTGACTCTCAAAGACGTTCGATGTTTAAACTAGTAATATTAAATTATTAGTTTAATTGATAAAATATACATCAAAACATTTTAATTTGAAGTTAAACGATTCAAAGTTCTATAGGCTTAGTTATAAAACCCGTACTGTAAATGCATTCGGGAATAATTTGATGATATTAAAAAATAAAAAATGAATATTGCAGTATTTTCAAAGTTTAAATACTACAGAAAAATTATTATTCATAAATCATATGTCCGAAAATTTAAAACAAATCCAGTTAGAAGTTATGGGATTTGTCTTTTTTTTATATTTATTTTAATCCCCTACGATTTTAAAACGTCATGTTAGTGTATTCATTAAATGTATCCTTATATATATATAAAACCATAAGCTAAACTTGCTAACCAATAGTTACCAGTGTTTTATTTTATCCCAATATATTAAAACGTATACTTTCGTATCGATTTTTTTTTTTTATCAATTTTCCAAAGGAATAATAAGTAATACGTATACAAATTACCCATGCAGCACAAACTTTTGTTGGTGTTTTCATATATTTTATTTGATATCTTGATGTATAGTCTTATTGCCACCAATCGCTTTATTGTGGGGTTTTTTTTTCATTATTTCAACTTTTCTGTGGCGCTCCTAAATCATACTACGAAAGTTTCGCGAATGGTTTTTGATTTATGTCAAATGTTGCAAATAGTTTTGACGTATGTTTTCGTAATATTTTTTATTATATGCATTATATTATTCATATAGTTATATACAGTTTTTTTCTCTACCCTCACCTTTTATCACATATACATACGAGTTTGTGGTGTTCTGCCACCCTCGACCTCCACCACCTAATATGGTCTGGTCTCAGTCACGCACATCACCTGCCCTCATGTCACACTCAATTCAGTGTAACCATCGCCCTTCTTCTCTTTTACTCTACATTCGTTCACATGACACTACTCACCATACTTCATATTTCCTCATAAAATGTCCAAATCCCCTTAACCAATTCTCAATCATTTTTCTGCAACAGCTTAAATTTTCCCTTATATAAATATTGCTCTTCGCCAATTTCACTTATAAGTATGTCTTGACATTCTTATCTCAACTACACTAATCCAGTGTGCCAGTATTTTGTACAATGCCCAACAATCCGTTGCTTACAATAATACCGGCCGCACTCTTATCTCACTACCGACAAATCTCTCCACTTTTCCCCGTCCACACTTGGTCCTGCTCATTACGTACTCCTCAATATTATTATTCCTTTGTATGATTGATCCTAGATAATCAAACATAACAATACCTTATGCCATAAACTCATTATTCGCATTCTCCAAAACCATAATCTTAACTCCTAATAATCCTTAGTGCTTTAACTTGAAACGTGCCTCTCCACTCTTCAAGTTTCTCAATTAATTTGTCCTGGATTTCTCCTACTAGCACTACATCAGACTCTATAGTACCTACTCCGTAAGTTTGTTCAATAAATTATGCAATAAACTAAAATATGCATATATAGGTATACAAGGCTTTATTTTTAGTTTAAATTGTATAATATAATAATTATACTGAGTTTTGAGATATAATTCACGTACGCCCACACAGAATACGCAATATTATATCTTATAAATCAAAATATAAAAGTTGTTATAATTTTAATTAACATTTTCGTCTTCCATAACTTCCTATCAAAAATATTTTTTTATATCCCTAACATTAAAGGTAGATTTTAAAATATCATGTTAACAAATTTATATTATTTTTTACATTGTTATAGCTTATTTAATACTACTTCGTGTTGTTACCAGTTGGCAAGATGGCTGAATTGCTGATTTAAATAAAAAAGAATTTGTTAGACCTAGTTTTCTAATTTAGGGGGTTGCGGTAGCCGTATGAGTAAGGCTTAAACACATGGTAAACGACTGTGAAGTGTCCTGAGAGAAGAAACCACCGCCACACCATAACCAAATGTTCCAAGCACTAGTTTCAACATTTTAAACCTAATTTATCCCTTCTATACGGCCCCTTCTAACAAACACACAATGCATAAAGCAAAAATGGACCTAGTTGTGAAATCTGTAAAACTTTTTGAATCCTATTTAAAATTTAAATATTTATCATAATTTACAACAAACTGTAAACATGTCTCTAAAAGTAAGACGTTCTTCATAATAGTGTTGTGAAACTATATTTTTTATAATTACATATTAAGAATTATAATAATAATATGAGTACGTAGAACTATCTTATTCGCAGGGACTGTGATTATTAAAATTGTCCTTTTCAATTTAATAATAACGATGTAAAGTATAGTCTTTATTGAATAAAAATAAAATAAAATAATTTTCACGAAACTCACCTGTTTTCATAATATGTAGTTCATTACGAACAATATTTCTCCACATAACTCATTATCTATGAATCAACAATGGGTTTTTATTGAACTACGTAATAACTATTATATGATACTATATAGTAACCGAAAATGACTTAAAAAGTTTGTCACGCAACTGCGATAATTTATATTGGATTAGCTGTTAGTATACGCATGTCAAGTTATATAACTTAAATAGTAAGTTAGCTTAGTGTAGCTTACCCACTTTGTTACGGAAACTATTTCATGTCTTTATCGATCTGATTTGTTTTTTTTTATAAAAATGTTACGCTTCGTCTCACTTTTCCCTAAGTAAATATATTGACATTAAAAACAAAAGAAAATTTAAAAAAAAATATACTTTTATTTAATGGTTTACGTATTATACTCTTAAATAATTAAAAATTTATATTGAATATATAAATTATTTATTAAAACTAATCCAATTTTCAATAAATTAAAAAAATAAAAATAAAATAAAATATATATAATATATATATTATATATATATTGCCTTGGGTATTATTTAATTAAATTCTAATGAATATGACCGGTTTCGATTTAAAATAATCATCATCAAGTATAAAAAGCATAATTAATTTGTTTACTTGTATTTGTTTTATTCATTGTTATATATAATTAATATAAGTAATTTTTTTACTGAAAATTTGATTTGGCAGTTTTAATAAATTATTGATATTGGTGGCTAAGACACCGAAAGTTGTAAGTTACAAAGACTAAATTGGAAAACTGTTAAAAGTTTTTTAATTTTTCAAAATAATCTTGTCATAACTTTTCGTTTTTTATGTTATGTATTGGAATAAGCTTTTTGAAATCTGATGAGAATTGTGCCCGATTTAGATCATTCTTATTAAAATAACACTAATTGTATTTTGCATATTTTGCATATTTCAACGTTTTTACCTATTAAATCCATATTTAATGCATATTTGTAGTTTTATAGCACACATTACTATCTATAGCACATATTATATTTATTTTTCGTGGTTTTCCTAACCTAACACATTAAGCAACTTCTGATAATCCAGTGCAATAAGGTAAAATATGAATTCAATTTTTGTTTTCACTTTTTATTAATGTGGGCTAATATTTTATAGATTTAAGATAAAGATTGTTAAATGACAAACTTAGTGAAGATGACAAAATACTTTTTTATATATTTAAAACCTTTTTATACCTTTTTTAATACTTAATTAGTTCATACTTATTTTTAAATAATTTTAAATAAAATGTTTTCAATTCAATTTTAAGTGCATATTTAAAAATAAATGCATATTTTGTAGCATATTACAGCATTTTTAGAAGCATATTTTGAGGATTTTTTGTGCATATAAATCCGGTCCCTAGTTATGACCGATTTATTTGTTATAAGTTCTATAGAGTCCAACTTAACATACTACCTAAAGATCATTTTATTTTTAGCGTAGTTAGAATGTTTCTATTAAATATAAATGTGACTTGTTATAAATGGCAATTATAATTTGTTTTTTCCGAGAACCTATTACGTTTTGTTGGAAGTATTATGTTAAAAACTGATTGAGTTGCTTTTGACAAAAAAAAAAATATCCGGATTCATAATATTTGTCTACTTAATAATAAAGTCAACATAAAATATTTATTGTAAGTCCCATGAATATAGGAATTATAACACGTGTGCACGAAAAAAAACTTGCGCTTAGTACACAAAAATTTTAAAAAACCATGTTTTACAGTGATATTTGACTTATAATATTCGACCCAATGGAAAATACGACCCAAATGTATCTAATTGACTAAGAAAATGAATTTGAGAAAAATTGGACTTACAAGTTTTTGGCGTTATAGTCATGGATATATTTAATAATAATTTATTATTAAATTGATTACTTTTTTCAATTAACTACTTTAAACATATTCTTTAATGTTAACTTTGTACACCAATTGCATTATCCAAAAAAAAGGTTTGGGCTTCTAAAATAACTATCATCATTTTCCAAGCATATATACTGATGGTGCATGAACACGGTTAATTCGGATGAATCGATAAAAAAACCTATAATTTTGATTCGAAACTTATCGTCAAACACGATTGCTGTGAAAAACAATTTTATCACAGTCCGGCAAACGGTTTGGCTTATAGATTTTTACCACCTCGGTTTTCCGCACGTAATAGCGGTGCCATGTTAAAGGCAGCGATGGTCGCGTGAACCAGGCCGCCGGGTGGAGTGAGATATTTAATTAACGCGGCCAAACTTGTGTTTAAAAAATTAACATATTGTTTAATTAAAGTCGGAATATTGTATTATGTTGTTTATGGTAATTCAGCGTCGGTCGGACGCGGTACCGTGCGTCGTGTGTTAAACGGGAGCCTGGAGTTAACCACTGTCGATCTAAATAAGGGTAGCTGTTTGTAGGTACCGTTTAAAGGGGACAGTCACTGTTTTGATCATCTTGTTCCGGCAGAGTTCCAACGGGACGAATATCATCCCGTTCCGATCCCGGTACTATCATATTATTTATTATAAAAGAAAACAATATATAAAATGTATAGGAAACAATACAAGAACGGTTTTATATTTGCACATGCAACCGAAGTTATGACTATTGGTGTTTGTTGGAGGAGCGTCGAGTGCCAACAAACCAAGAAATTAGTGATACGCACGAGACATGTCGAACGGTGGTGTATTTCTACAGATAAGATAAAACCATATGGTGAACTTCCTATTCAAGCAATGTCATTCTTAAAAATTGAAACAAACCAAAAATCCACCTGGCAGGGCAGCGTTTTTATCCGACGAATAAGTCTTTATCGAGCAAATAGTTTCACAGATTTGATATAAAATCTTACCATCTGGTTTTTTGATTATTTTTTTGGAATTCCATTAATTTGCATTGACAAAAATAATTACACTATGCGTGTTGAAAACTATTTGATATAGGTAATGAATAATATAGTGCAATGATTCGTACAATAATGTAATTCCTCGGGTACGGTCGATTTACATTGAGGTTGATTCGCGTTATCAACGCATTCCGAAGTTCGCCATCCGGTTTCATATACGAGTAATCTGTGGTATTACGAACTTTGATAGTGCGTGCGACTTGTAACGAGATGGTCGAGGGGTCACGTTCAAATTAGGTCTGTTATAGATTTAACCTTAAACCGTTCGGCTCTTTTTTCCCCCACACATCTAAATGGTCACCGTTAGTCTATATACATATTAAACTTGCACGTATCAGCCGTACAGCCGCGGGTGGACGGGATTAGTTTATCGTGTATAATTTAGCGTATGTATACTCGTACATCTCCCCACGTCAAAACGCGTTGAAATACGAGAGTTCCGATTCATTCGGACGGACAACTGCAGCGATAGGCTCAGCAATTCGTGAACGTTTCGACCACATTTAGATGGGCACGAGTTAACTGCGAACGAGCTAACGCAGATATATTGATTTTTTCGATTCAATCGTGTTTTGCGCAAAAAAAAATCCTTTAATTTTTTATCGTAATATATTGTTAGGGATATCATGCGTTTTTCCTTTATATCGGTTACTGAATTCTTATTCCTGATCAACGTTCTTTGACAAAAACAATTGAAATATCTTTTTCTTTTAGTGAAGTTGAAGTAGAATTATTTTTTTATTTAGCCTCCATCACCCGTAATTAATTGTGGGTGGTTATTCTCCGACAACAGTCTACGCCGCAGTACATTTAAATAGTATTCAACTTTTTTCGGAACACAAAGACCGCAATAATCATAAAAATAATTTTAAGCTCCCATTAATTACGCTATTATATTTCAGTCCTTTGTCTTAGTTAAGCCTATTATTATTATTTGTGTATTAAAAGTACACATTAACCTTAAGAATATATAGAGGCAATAATAAAATATATATTGAAAATGTATAGCTTTCAGTTGAATTCAATGATATTTGAATTGTTAAAAACGATTGTTGTTAGTTACTTAAAAACTAAAGAGGTAACAATTCAGCTGGATTAATTCAATTGAACCAATATTATTCAAAATTGTGAATCATTGTCTGATGATATACTTAATCATGGTTCATTTCATTATTAATGCAAAGTAGTTAAGATATATGTACATTGTACCTAGACCTATGTATTTAATACTTTTATAAAAAATAAAATTCAACTTTTATCAATTTGTTCAAGTCTAGCTATTATTTTCCGAAGCATAATAATCATACTTTTCAACCGACCGATATTGTTCGCTCTGCCTGAGTAAATATGTCAGAATTAGAGATACATATTGATTTATCATTGATATTATTGAAATATTAGAATATTATCTGCGTTGTACCTTTGAGTCTTTTATCAAACTTCCATTTAATAACCATCAAGTGTGAGAATACCTACCAATATGTTACCAAATGTTTACATTTATTTCTATAAAATACAAACATTTTGCTTAAGTAACTGAATATCAGGTGAGAATTATCAAAGAAATTTCGAAATTCGTTTAGTTGGAAGTATGGTTTTATTACTGAACCCGTTTGTACGTGAACCTTTCAAAAGCATGGTCCTTTCAAATGAAAACTAACAGAATCCAATAAATTACAAGAACGTAAGATGAGAATATAAAATCAACATAAAAAATCCTCTTTCCTCGTACCACAATCCAACATTCGAGTATATGATCGCAATATTTGTTTTGAAAGTGTATCTGAATTAAAATTACATAAAAAACCCATTTGTAATACACAAACGTTTTATGTGGTTGAATGTGTTATAGTAAAAAAACCATTATTTAAATTAGTATTCTGCCGTTTGGGCTCAAAATGTACGATAAAATATATAAACATGTATTATGGTACTATGTATATGTACTGTTATCACTCACGAATAATGTATTCGATTCAGCAGGCACTAAATGTTTTACTACAGATTTCGTCGTCCAATTATTTTTGATTATAACATCGGTGGTTCCAGTGCTTAACGCGCAGGAAACACGTCCCCATGTGACTTGAATTGTAAAAAATGTGCTTAACATGAATATTTAATTGTGATTTCGAGATAAATAAACCAAATTAATCGATACCTAATTTATGTACAAAATGCCGAGATAAGAATATTAATTCGTGCTCATAATTCTCAAAGGTTTCGCACTGTACATACACCATGTTTGATAATAAATGTTGCTATCGATCCTCGGCTGCTAAGGCCTCGAAATACCGTACTAGCTGTTTACATACAATTATTATTTCGAACGCAGTTCTTAATTTATGAGACAATTGAAACGACTCGTAAATCCTTTTAACTATACAACGAAAGCCAGAAAAAAAAAAAACGTGTAATATTATGTTCGTACTTCGTACAGTAGACATTATTTTATTTCTGATCGTTATTTTTTATTATCGTGTAATACAAATAATGACGCAAAATATGAAAATAATATTAATTTTTTTTAATTGTTTTTTTTTTATATTTCCATATTTATTAATATAATATACATATATATATTATATACGTTATACAATACTACAAAACATTACAAACATTTTGATCTCTTGGTGTCGTACGTAAAATTAACGTTGCATATTGACCGTTTCGAATGCGGACTAGTAAAACGTTATTTCCATTTAATAAAAATTATTCGTTTAAATTATTTTTTGTCGCAGACAGATATTTTTCAAGGTGAACGCTCATTGATTGTTCGATGACATTTTTTTTTTCCAATTACAAATATATATTTCTTTTTTGTTTGAAATATAACTAATATAACTATGTAGATGTAGAAACAATAGACCAAATCATCCATATACAATTCAATTATTCATGCTTATATCGATGTATAATATTAATTAATTGAGTTTTCATTTGTTCGGAAATCCATACGAGTATGTCATATGTTTTTAGTTTTTAACCTGAAAATGATAATGTATCGAAACCGAATAAAAAACATAATGGTTCTTAATTTCATAAAACCCATTAAGTTTTTCCTTAATTTTAGTATACAGAAATATCTATGTGGCTGGAAAATACCCAAGTTTTCATCGAATTTTATGTTTTACATAATATACGAGTACATATATATTTATATATGTATAGTGTACAGAATATCAAATTTTAAACCTTTTTCCGTCGTTAATATTACCTCACGAATGTATTGTGTTTAAATTAAAGACTGTAGTGGGTGTTATTTTTAATTCCAATTCTACGAAACATGTATTATAACATTTATGTACCATGTGATATCAAGAGAAACGTTTTCGAGAAACTTCTAATTTCTTATAAATAATAATACGTGTATGTACATGTCTGTAAGGATAATACTATTTCCGGCATATTCATATTGTTATGTACAAGTAAATTACATAATAACATTTGTTCAGTACATCCAACCTATTACGTATTTAGCACGCTCGTTCGTTAGAAAACTTTTGAGAAAAAAATAATTTACCACGTAAATTCGACGGGAAAATGAGCTCTTTGAACTTCTTCGAGAATAACAGAAAAACTCCTAAAAAGTTATCCTATCAGACCGTCAGACATATTGTACTTACCTGAAATATCATTATATTTTGCACTTTAATGTACATGACGATGTTTATTAATCTTCTCGTGTTCTAACTAAATTTTGTTTTGCTTCGTTACCACGGTTTCCACATTACGAGTTCAAAGTTCGGTACGTTTCTTACTATAAACTCATAATACTGTTATACTAAAACAAAAGGATTATCTAGAAGCTGTATTTTATTCACTCCTGTAGAAGATATAGAATTAATGTATGCTTTACTTTTTGGTTGAAATTGTTTTTAATTAGAATGTCTCCAAAACATTCAGCGCACAACTGAGCTCAGTTGAATCAGATTTGGCAGGAAATAACAAGATTGTTATTTCCTATTCACTAACTTGAACTTAAAATATTGGATTTGAAAGCAGTTAAATTTTTCTCGATAACAGTAAGCAACTACATTGATATATACATCAAAGCTGTTATGTACAAAGTAATTTTCATTGTTTTCAATATTGTATGATTTATAAAATTAAACGTACCGTATACTATACGTAATTTAACTGAAGAAAACACGATACATTTTATGGTTTCTACGTTTTAAAAATGAAGAGGTAAAAATAAATTTTTAGTATACTATTTTTAGAGGAACGGCAGTAATGTATTGACATTTGTATAGATGTTACACTAAGTTAGACAAGAATTCAAACAATAAATCTAATATTGTGTAAATACTTAAAATAGTTTGATCTAAATAAATTATTTCTTCGCATTCAGCTGAGAGTCATCGGGTTTATATAATCTCTAGATTATTCTAATGCATTATCATAAATATTCAGAATGATACTGTTTTCTGTTATTTAAATGGACTTAATATTTTATTCTACTTACTTTTTCTCTTACGATTTTATAATGAAATAAATAATTTTATGATTTATTCATACTTCGAATATAACAATGTTTACCATTGCATATTTTAACCATTAATTATTTTTTATAGAAATAAATTAAATGATTGAAAATAGAAGATTTTTTTTTTCCAATGTAATCACCGACAAGGAATGTAAGTTTACATATATTATTATACAATATCAAATTTTTTTTTCCTAAATATATGTCTTATCATATAATATTATAGATATATCAAATATAGTTATAAATGATTTAACAAATATTGCAGTTCTTATTGCTTGTTTTCGCAAGACATTATCAGCTTGAAAAAATATTATGTATATGTAACCAAAAAAAAAATGAAACTTCGTTAATGTACTATGCAGAACATATGCGTCTGGGGACAACTATTTGACAGTGGAGATTGGTTTTACTTCTTTAGCTTTAGAATACACTGTATAATTATTTCACTATAATTAAAAATACAAAATCAAAGATGAACCGAAAACTATTATAATAGAACCCGGTTCACCCAAAAGTCGGTTAAATTATAAAAAAGAAGAAAATATATAAAAAATTGAATTTTCATATTAGTTTCTTTAAAAACATAACAATCACGACTTCTTAACTATCATTTTTGCAATAAGAAATTAACCACAATTTCCGTTTTCATGTTGTACTGTTCACCCACAAGATGGTATCAATAGAATAGTTTATGATTTCCTCCTAATAGTCTAAACAAAGATACCAATATACATCAGAATTGAAAATTAAGGGTTTTATTTAAAAAATGTACAATCTATACCAGGGGTGACTAAGTTACGGCTCGTGAGCCGCACGTGGCCCACGTCATATACTCATACGGCTCAAGTATAATCGTACAAAAATAAAGTGTTTTTGGTTTTATATTATGTTTTTGAAACAATATCTAAACAAGTTATTATTTTAACAATTTTAACGTATTTTTCAATAATTTATTGATATCCAGCTTAACTAACTTATTCGTTGCGTACTCATTTTTTGGAAGCTTTTGAAGTTGGGATATTGTGTTCTTAAAGCAGTCTTTATCGACCTTGGAAATCGATTCTTGGCTCTAACATATTTTTCATTATATTGTGCGGCTCACGACTCTCTTACTGTTGGCCACCCTCGATCTATACAAATGTACAATAAACATAAAAAAATTTTAAGAAAATTATTTAACGTACAAAAATGGCTAAAAATAATTTTGGTACCTACTTTTTTTTAATAACAAATAAATTATGCCAATCTTGGTTTTGTGATTATGGAAAAAAAATATTAAACCATATTTAACGCCGCTTAAATGCTGCGCATAGTAAAAAGTAATTTGAAAATAAAATAATGTGATCGGGCAGAAATTCTACTAGGGGGTTAGTGAAGTCACAAATTGTTCGACTTTATGTCTATTTACAAAACCGTTAGGTTCTAATTATTATAAATTATATATTATTTTTACATATTTAGAACGATGTTACGAATAAACTTTGTTAGTTTACTTAACTTCTTAGTAAATAAACGATGTTTACAATCACTATCACTCAGGAACAATGTTTATTTCACTCGTGCAAAAACTTCTGGAGCCCAGAACTCCGCACTAACTCGTTTTAAAGCACTTAATCTTGTAAATCTCATAACGATCCGCGGGTATTTGTGTTATGTGTTATTCAACGTTCGGTTCTGCTTCTTAAATCGCAGTGAAATCTTCAAGGTAGCCGCTACGTTATCGATTTCCATTAATCATTTCCGTCCGAGAGGATCGCCGTGTGTCTGCGGCATGATCCCGAGTGCTACGTGTAAATAGCGATAAATTTGCTGAGCACAAAGCTGGACGCCCATTAATAATAGACAGGAATCCCCGCGTGTCATGACTTTATCGCGAACAATGTCCAAGACAATAACATTTCGATATTAATGATTTGGGTGCCTACCGAACGCCGGTGCACGACTATGTCTCGGTACGGAAGATGATTAGGTGTGATTTAATACGCAGTGCGTACACAATAGGTATTAGCCGAGCGTCTTATTTATCTCATGTGTCCATCTCGATGCGAATGCGTATGTATAATTAATATAATATTCTGTAATATATGGTTGTTTTTTTTTTTCACAGGGGTACCAGTGGAATTGACATTGATTTGAGAAGGGTCGACATTGATCAGTGTCCTTTGCCGCCAGAAAGTAATCATTTTAACATATTCGCTTCGTCCGACAAATGTAAAAAACTTACTACTTACGTGAGTAAATATAGTATTAATTATACGTACTCGTGTCATTATAGCCTTTCCGACGAATCTGTATTTTCTCTTTATGATTTCATTTTAATCCATTTGTCTGGGTTCCGTTTGTAACGTACGGTTTATTAAAATAATCAACAATACCGTATAAAATTAAAATGACAAAAGAACAGTATTTCACAACCGTATTATTTTAATTGCTACGAAAAGGTACACGTGAAATTTAAAATGCAAGGATCTACCAGAATTAACTTAATTCTAACAATTGGTATAATCGAACGGTAATGTTCAATAATTCAATGTAGTATTATGAGTAAAACTGTATCATGTTATAGTTCTTACGTTACAAATTAACACAAATTCAATATTGTTCTCATTATCCGGTATATATGCTGAGCATATCTAGAAAAGTATTTGTTCTCTATTTATTGGTTTACTATTTATGAAGATTTTTACGTTTCAATTTTCTACAGCCCAATGATTATTTTCTCAAACTTTAACCATTTATTACTGCTTAAAAATGAATACATAATTACATTATCAAAATGATACTATGAATATAAAAAAGTTATTCCATAAAAAATTGATAAAGAAAAAAATAAATGTATTCAAAAAATAAATATTGTTTTGTTTACCAAACCAGTAAAGTATCACTTTTATGCATTTTAAATTGAATTATAATTCTGAAAGGAGAGTTATACAATTACTATGATATTCGAGAAATTGTATAATATTATATCAAAGTGACGTACAAAGTACCTAATAAATATTATGTAGTTTATGTTCATGGTTTCGTGTTACTTCCCAACACATTTATAACAAAATAATAAATGTAACACCTTACTAAAATAAAATTATATATTTTGTATAGCTTATAGTATAAGCCTTATACAATCAATTTACAATTCGTTCCAAGTATACCGCGAATGAATAAACAATGATGATAATAAATTTATAAAATGTGATTGCTATGAGCAAAAAGTGAACCAAAGTATACGCTGACTAATCTGAATGCAGTTTGTATGATTAAGTATTAATTTAAAATGTTTAAGTTCTATATTCAGGCTTTCTTGTAAAACAACTAACTTATTATTAACTTATTCAGATCTAACCTACAAGTATGAAGTAGATAGTAATAAAAACAAACATAATTGAAAAGATAATAAACTAAATGAACTCTTTTTATTTGACTCACTTAAATATGCATATTTTATTTAGATTTTAGCAACCGAGAACAATATGAACCACTTAATACGCATACACTCACACACTCTCATCCTCTCTCACTCTCTCTCTCTCTCTTTTTGCTGTTCAGTCCAATTGTATCTTTTATCCGTTCAATAAATAAAAGTGTGAATTTATAAAAATGTATTGATTTTCTGGTACAATTTTCATTAATTTATCTTCTAAAGTTACTACACCTATTTGTATTTCACCCAATACAGTTCATCGCACATTGTCTAGATAATTACACTGCGATCTTAATACACAACATAAATCTTTACTCAACAACAGGCAAAATGTAATATGGTTAGAAAGTGCATGAGGAAAAATCACTCCTGGTAATAAATTCAGTTTCACCAATAATGAATCTCTTTACTTGAATTAAATTTCTCGATACTGATGTAATTACAAAACTTATTACTATCTTACATTTTAGGTAACCCTTCAACTATTCAGCCAATTCTACAATAGTAAATATTGTTGTTACTTAATATTTTATTTTAGTTTTCACTTTCTAATATTAATATTGCTTAAGTTTTTTTTTTTTTAAATCAAATTCTTCGACAGAGATTGCAAATCATTGAAATGGCTTTTTCTGAATAACAACAATATATTTTTATTCTTCTTCATGATGTATTCAGTAATAATCACAACTTTTTGTACGAACAGCAAACCCTAAATATTTATTGTTAAAGAAATAAAATCTCATTCAATTTACACTTGACTAATCTATAACATTACATAATATAAAATAAAACATCTAGTGATGTTACTAAGAAGATAATAAACCAATGCTAGTAATATTTACAAAAAGTCATAGAAGCTGCATTTGTAGAAAAAAATTATACCAATCCTATAAATAAAATTGTACTTCATTCAACAATGTTACAATCGATTTGTATTCTGCATCGTGTAAACGGTTTTAGAGGATTCAAAAGTTTTTAAAATTTACAATGGTAAACCCAACAACGGTACATGTTACGAGCGAATAAACTGAATAGATTATACACATTCAACCACAACTATGAGATTATAAAGCTAATAAGTACAAAGAAATAAAAATTTTCAAAGAAGTTTTTCCGCATAAATTTCACTCGGACAACTACAACTGCTGCAGTACTTATATAAGAGGTAACGTTTTTATTAAGCATACTTCAGTGACGAATATAAAACTCGCCGTTTTGACGTGTTCGCTATAAATACATAAACAAGAATATTAAAAATTTTTCACTTCATCTAACTAATAATGCTTATTATTATGTTGTTATCGTATGCAACATGACGTGTAAATGCACTAGTTCGATATTCAACAAAACTCTGATCGTAACATAGGTTTGACTTCTAAAACACCAGAGGTCTTATTGAAACATCGATTTATTTATATTTAAGTCAACTGATTGTTGTCGTCTGTTACATGTGCTACCGAAGAACAGGATATTAGCGGTGTTATTCGATAATTATAACTTTTTTGAACACAATTCTGACGAGGCGAATCGAAAAGGGTGACATTTTCAAAAAATTTTCTATTCGTTCGCTTCCCTAGATTCCTGGTTCCAGTCTGAGATTCATTACAATAGTGTACTTCATACTTGACGCGGAGAGCTGTGAGATGGGTTAACAACATAATCCGCATTAGCTCAAATAAAGGGACGCGACCGAAAAACTACCTATTACCTACACTTATTGTTTGTCGAGCTTGAACAGTAACAATTGAAGTGTAATTTTAGTTCACGTATTCAGTCATATCATCAGTTTCTCTCGGCCGATCGACTGTAGAAGATATTTTTAGCTTATCAGGGAAATAGCTGTTTGGACAGCAAAATAAATCGATACCTTTTGGTGGGCAAAATACCCGGGACTTTGACAACGTCAAATAGTAATTAATAAATATTACGAATATAATTGCATACTATTTGGTTTATATAATATGAACCCTCGAATTATATTACACGATATATGTGGTCGTTTTTAAATTAATATTTATGCCCAGCAAATTATTCATTTCTGTTCCACAGTATTATAACGTACAACGAGTATATACAACTTGATAGTTGGTGCAGAGTCCGGGTTCAGCGTCAATTACGTTATTTCATAACCAGGTTTCGGATAGAGTAATAATGTCGTAATCAGAAATTGCTAAGTTTCGGGTATATACATCTAATTTAGTATTGATACCACGTACGTTCTGGTAATATATGGATAAATTATTCAACATTTTGTGTTTGCTTTGTCGTTCTTTGAGATAGTAGGGAAACTGTTAGAATATTTAATAAACAAATCTATTTCTCCTGTATCTCTACGAGATTTTAGTTCTGCCATAGGAAATATTTACGCTGTTGCAAGGTTTGGTCAGATGAAATACGAATTGTGTTGAAATGATTATTTACACTTAAAAATTTCCTTTTTACTTTTAATACTTCGAAAACGTCAGCTGGAGTAGGAAGAACAATACGTAGTGGATGAAGCTTATTAGAAACTTTATTAGAATCTATGGATAGACACTGGGTTAGTAGGAATACCGATTGCATTGAAAATATCATTGATAATGGAAGGATCTTGAGTTTGGTCAGGTGAATTAAAAGGTTCAGGAACATTAAATAAAATAATGTTACGTGCTCTAGATTGGCGGTCCAAAAGTTCAGAGTATACATTTTCCTGGGCTATACCTATATTACATAAGGTTTCACTATTTTGAAGACGCTCAAAGTCCAATAATTTAGTCTCAAGTTGTAAAACATGTTCCCTTAAGGATTTATTTTCATTTAGGACTTCAATTAGCTGAGTAGATACTAAATCGAGGTTAGATTCGAACAAAGTATATTTTTTATCTTGAGCTTTTATAGCTTCACGGCACGAGTTTAAAGATACGACAATTTTATTTTGCGAGTTTTTCATATCATGTACCATATGAAGACAGATGTTCTATAAAAATATATTCGTATTGGGTATATTTGCATTCCCAACAAGTATTAAGCAAAAAGCAAAAAATAAAATGACTTTATAAAAAGTAAAATATACTATATGTTTGTGATCGAGTTCAGTAGTTTAGTCACTTATTGTCAACTATAAAATATGTAATGCACATAAATTAATTTTATATAACATAATAATAACAAAAAAAAATATTTACATTATCAATAACGCATATTCATACATATTTGATTTTACACTTACTCGTAGATGTGTAAGTAAATGTTAATTTAAAACTTCCACACAGATTGTTTTTGCAAGACAGAATAGTTTTGTCACATAATCATCTCGCGGTACGTACTAATAATAACAATATCTGCAGTGGTGTAGGCGTAATACGTATACCTCTCAGTGTTATAATAAGGATTGTGTGATGCATTGTGATAACCTTGGAGAAATTAAAGATAAGAATTAAGAAATATATTGTTTAGAAAAATATGAGTTGTTCAAATAAAAACCAATAGTCAATGACATCAGCTTTAAACGGTTTGAAGTCAACGTCCACTACTGTGGTTTTTTATGTTATATTTAATTTTAGGTCTAGATGACAAGTAATAATTAAAATTGCCCATCACTGGTTCACGTTTACTACACGCTTAATGTACTCATGAAGTCACGTGGTCAAGATCTTCAAAATCATGTGTATCCATGGCTACGAATCAAGAAATGTACATTGTTTATAGCGTGTATGGTAACAATAGTTCACTCGTCATAAACGGAACAAGTGTAAATTTCACCCGTCACGGTCAGTATATACTGCACGGTTGAACGAAACAATAACGATCGACTTATTTTTTCCACGGTTAGTTTAAATGATAATTGATAAGCAGCACTCGTCGTCTCTGAAACAATTTGTCAACCAACAGCTAAAACAATAAGGGGCTCACATAGATTCGCCGAAGCCCAATCAAACAAATATCTACTTTGTCTGCATAAAATATGTTCATTAAGACTTAATGGGTGCGATTGATCACACATTTTCACTTTCGACAGATGTGAGAAATATTAAATGTATAAATATATACAGAGTGTCCCTCCAAGGATTTACCCGTTGCGATATCTCCTTAGTCGCTGAAGGCTTTTAAATTCTGTTTTTGTTTTTATGTATATATAATACTCACAGAGACAAGAATAATAATTACAAATATTTCATATTTATGATGAAATCTCATTGTTTTAGTACAATGCATTATTTCAAAAAAAATTGAAGAATTTATAAATTTTATTTTGCTGAGAATTTTGACGTTTCACATTTTAATTTCATTAACCTCACGGTTTTTAATTTTCAGAAAAACAAAGTAACTACTGTTTTATGATTTAATTATTTGATATTATCTCGTCTCGTTTTCTTATCAATTTTTTTTAATAACCAATTTTTCTGAAAAATAAAAAAATTATGAAAAATCATGAGTTTAATAAAAATAAAATGTTATAACGTCAAAATGTTCATAAAAATAAACTATATAAAATTACTATCTTCAAATTTTTTAAAATAATATTTTTTTTACGAAAATATTAAATTCAATTAAAACATTAAATTAAATTAAAATATAAAATATGTGTTATCCAAGTCCCTGTGAGTCTTATAAAAAAAAAAAAAACTGATTTTGATTATATTCATTATCTCAGGAGATATCGCATTAGGTAAATCCTCGGTGGGACACCCTGTAGCTATAGTTACGCAATTAAAAATCAAATATTAGTTAACAGACAGCGGTTATGTTATAGATAATATATAGGTTTAATACATACTTTTGAGCAATGCAAATTATAATATTTTTTATGTACAAATAGCCAACTATAAATTATTTTTGGACTCGTATAAGTATCGTTTCTTATTTACAAATCATGAACGCAATCGATAAAAACTTGAATAAGAACTAAAACCATTTTATGTATTGTATTTCTTGTATGGTCGTAATTAATTAATAACAGTTATATTGTATAACTCATCATTGAGGTTTTATTAAATTTTAACCGGGTTAAATGATTTTTAATCGTGATCATCGCCTTATGTGTTCTAAAGTTGAATGCATTAAATCACGACAAAATAATTCGTGAATGCGTTTCGTGTTTTATTCTTTACAGCAGTAGTTGTTTATAAACTCGTAACTAGCTCAAATTTTATACATTGGGGAAAAAAAAAACTTTATCGTTTCGTTCGAATCATAAATTTCGGAAGGATTTCCATGTTAGAACACGGTTTTTATTGGTTTACGCAACACAAATAAGCAATTAAGTACATGCAGCGCATTATGTACTCGCAGTATACGTATATAATAATATGATACCCGCGATGTGTTTAATTAAATAATGCTAATTTTATTCAACATAAATTTGCATTTTCCATAGATTACCACATACTCATTTTTCGAAGGGAATTAATTTTTTTTTATTAAATAACCATCGCATTGAAATCTACGTCAACGGAAAAATGATTAACGCGCAAAAAACAAGCTTCACCCGGTGTGCTCGGTGTCGGTTACCGTCTATAATTATATTTCAATATAATATCTATTCCGTGAAAACCTCGATTATTACTATTTACATTGCTTTTTTATCATGCGTTTTATACTTCAATCGGCCATGTTAACGGAAAAATTGATATTTTAATCAGCTGAATAAATAATCAAACAGTTAGTACCGGATAAGGATTATGTTTAAAAACAGTTATAATGAAACGGCTAATCATTATTTTAATCAAATAGACGATTACGAATAACTGTGTTTTATAAATCAAAGAGCGCTTAGCGATGTTCTTCCCTCCAATTCTTATTCTATTTTATTTTTATTTTTTTATTATATTAAAGCCACAACAACTAAGATTATTGGCTTTCACAAATTAACAATAACAATATATTTACAATTATGTGCGTAAAAAGTTTTTAATGAATGGCACGTGTATTGAAAAATGTGAAAACACGTGTACTCGGCTTCTCTTTAGAAATGTAATATATTTAGTGACCGGGCTGAGCCTTTCGGAGGGAATAAAAGAATATTTGGTAGCTAGATAACGACAACTGTGTAGCGTAAAGTTTGGTCGTTTTCAACTGTTCTCTCTGCATTCTATTTTCTATCGGTATCCAACTACTATCGAGCGATGCGAGATACCGACTGCATCGTATTTATTACTTTCGGATAATTAATTCCAATGGGTGTAACGATAAACATCTTTACTGCGGCAACATGCCGGCCATTATTATTCCGTTCACACGGATTGTATTTTTTTTTTTTACTTTAAGCCTCAGTCACTACTCGCTTGTCATTACTACCAAGCTCAACGGTCAATAGACGGTGACGGATAAAGTTATGATTAAACTTACACGCAATTAAGAAGGACGTCGTCACTCGATTTTGTACCGTCATAAAATTAAATCCGAAAACATTTACAATCATACTATGTTTACAACCTACGAGATGGTGAAAACAGTTTACATTCTTTGTTTATAGATCTCGACGAACCGATTTGGTACGCAATACATTTTGGTTTTATGCATTTCTCAGAATTCAGAAGACTTTCGAAAAAAAAAAAGGATGACATTTTTTCAGTTATAATGTTTACCAAAAAATATACATAACTTAGCTCCACTTTAAATCAATTTACGTTCAGTTATTTACATACCGTTGTAGTTTAATGAGTTCTTAATAGTTATAGTTATGATTTAATTGATTTTGGCTTGTGGGATTAAAATAAAAAAGGAATCGAGACAAAAATGCAACGCTCCGCATGTGCGCGCGTGCCACTTATCCGTTGATTTATCGCGTTGCGTGCATTCTGTCTTGTAAACAACAAGCTTATTGAACGCATCCATGTTTACCTAAGATGTTTGTTTTTATATATTGTTCAGGGATTCGGCAGGATTTTAAAAAATATCTGAATAAACACGAGTAAATAACTGATTAATTGACTGTGACACATATAGAATGGATGGTACCAGATTTAAAATAGGTATAGTGACATTTTTGAGAAAAAAAAAACAGTAATTTGCCAAGCCACCGCAATAAGTATATGTAAACATTATTTTAATAATATTCCATCGCGTTAAAAAAATAAAAAAACAATTTCAAGCCGAAATAGGATTTATAAAAATTGCTTGTATTGGAATATTACTTAAAAACGAATTCTCCCCGGATATTTGAAATATTTTAGATACGGTTAGAATATCACAAAAAGTAATATTGAACCACTATTTTCGATATTACGACGAAAGATACTTGTCTTTTATAACAAAAATAGGTTCAAAACAACAAACAAGACTTCTTAAAAAACATTAACATTTCAAAATAGTATTTTATTTTCTTATACCCTATAACACTTACAAAGAAAATCTGAAAACTATTAAAAGTTTCTTTTGTAATTCTTTCTGGTTATAACAATTGATTCATAAAACTATCATTTAAGCTTTATTTTACAACTCAAAAAAGTGATTACAAAATGTTTTGACTACTGCAGTTATCATTTCAAAACCCGTGCAAAACGGTAACTTAACAATACTGTTTTTATTATTGGTCCATATGGTACTTCCGCTTCAATTTTACATTCAAGCGATACAACGATAATTAAAATGTTATAGAACTGTTCAAAATTATATTTCTTATTGAAACGATTGTCTGAATGAACTATAAGGTTATTTAAATAAAATAAAGAACATTTTAATTGTTGTCAATATTGTATACCTACCTCATTAAATTAACGTACTGTAACGTAATTTGATTACAGAAAACATGATATATATTATAATTTTTACCATAAAAAATGTAGAAGTAAAATTTAATTTTCAACTTATTTGTTTTTAGTGGTACGGAAATGATAAGTTACACAACAATTCAAACAATCAATTTCATATTTAGGTTCTTAGAATAATTTGATTTGAATAAATGATGTCTGTGCATAAACATTAAAAACGTTGATAGTGTATAAAAGTTGTAAGGACGATCCTATGATCTCTTCTAGATTATTCTAGTGTATAATACAATATTCAGAATGATAATTTTCTCCGGAATTTAAATGGACTTAATATTTTCTTATACTTACTTTTTTCTTTGGTGATAAAATAAATAATTTAATGATTTATTCATACTTTGAATATAACACTGTTTACCATTGCATATTTTAACTATTCTTTCTTTTTATAGTATTAAATTAAATGTTTTAAAATAGTAGAATTTTCTTTTCAAGCACTACTCACAGATAACGAGTGTGACTAAACATATTATACGTACTCAGAATTTATTTTCCTTATAACATTTCTTATCATATAATATTATAGATATATCGAAAATAGTTATAAGTGATTTAACAAATATTTTAGTAATAATTAATTATTTTTGTAAGAAACTATCAGCTTGTACAATAATATTATGTATATGTAACAAAAAAATGAAATTTCGTAAATGTATTACTATGCAGAAAATATTCGTCAAGGGACAGCTAGCTGACAGTGAGTTTTACTTATTTAGCTTTAGAATACACTGTATAAGTATTTCACTATTATTTAAGTTACAAAATCATAAAAGAATCTTTGAATTCAAAAAACAATATTGAGTAGAACCCAGTTCACCCAAAAGTGGTAAAAATTATGAAAAGAAGAATATGATAAAAAAACTGAATAATACATAAAACTTATGGTCTGCATAAAAAGTTTTTTTCTATTACTTATTACTTATTAGGCACTTGTCTCATCGTGCTTATCTAAGTTATCTATATTATCTATATGGGTTTCAATACTGGTTGAGAAATAAATATTTCTTGAAAATCATAATAAAACTATTGACAAATTTAAGCAATATAATGGCCAAAAAAAGAGGGTGAACACGATTGAAAAATCACCCCTTATGACATACTGTAACCAATATTATATTATCGTTCGTACGTTCTGTCTCGTATAACATATAATAGTTTTCGTAGAGATAAATTTGATGTATTACTTTACGACATAATGATATGATATGATGAAAATAACTATAACACTATAAATTATATTTAATGTTTATAGAAATCAAAAACTCAACATGCCTTGTAAGCATTAGAATATTTAAATCGACGGGATATTATTGCTTGTGGCGTTTATAACATTGAGCACTATAATATGCACCCACTGGTAATAGATGTTACCATCCTACTACAAAGTTTAACAGCACAACACTATAACGATGAAATTGCACTAAATATTTAACGAACAAATTATCGATACCAACGTGTACGGCGCGTAATATTAAATTCGGCGACACACTTTTAATGACAAATGGAAGCGTAGAAACTGTAATAGATTGAGTGAAAGAGTGCGTGCGTGTTGTTTATACATATACACTTTTACGAGCCCTTATTATTTTACGACTTACTGTCTATGCTTTCCTGACGTCTTTTTTATCCTAACTCATCAGCTGGAAGATGATAGATAACCACCAATGTGGTGGTCAATGTGCTTTTATCATCAGAAAATGTTTTGAGTTCAATAGTGACAACAACTAGAAAGCTACTCGAATTCCCATTGACAGATGTAAAATGTTATATCGTACATAAGCGACAGACATTTTAAGTATATTTTTTAGGTACCTATGCTAAGAGGTTTTTCGCTTTAATTTATCACTGTTTTCTTTATAGATCAAAATAAATTATGAAATATAAATTAGTACATGTTATTAAATCATTTTTTTTTTTATGAACTGTAGGTATATATAGTTATATACATACGTAGAATAACGGCGATACTCTAACTTATTTTAGATTTTGAGAGAAACCATAATTTTTATTGGTTTAATCACGATTTTTCTTGGTTTTTTTTGTGCTTTGTACAAGATTTCGACAAAAAGGGCTGCTCTAATGCATTAAATGACTTAAAAATAGGGGCTTTGATAGTTTATATGAGGAATATAAATGCACCAACATTATGCAACGACACAATACTAAGAACAGTAACAATGCAAAAGAACATGATTGAGGCTAAAATTCTTTCTTTCCTTTTTTATGATAAGATATCTGAATAAACCCAACTACAATATAAGACGATAGTAAGATATTTTCAGCCTTAACATTTTTTTCTCATCAAAATAGTTTTTGCTCTAATCATTCTCCATTACAATATACAATAATAAAGTACCTTCCGAGTAATTCAGTAAGTTATTTTATAAGCTTTAATCTACGGTGTACGTTTCTTCACCACCACAGCTTTTTCAACGGCGACGAGAAATATAATTATAATATTACTATCAACATCGAGTCGCTTGAAACCATGAGGTATTAGTAATACCTTTTGTATAAGGCGCGTTTTCTATTTTTTTTTGTTACGGTATTATGTGAAGGCATAACCGTCGAGCGTTAACGGGTGCTATTTATTTGTTTAAAAATAATAACTTTGCAAGAAATAAATAATGAATTGAATATTGATATTCTCATATCAACCGTGAAAAACTTAATTTTTTTCTTAACGTGAACTGATTATTGTTCTATTATTATTCACAATTATCAATAGGTAGGTCCGATTCACGACGGTTAAAATTCTGTTACACTCTGATACCGATATAAATTACTACCAACGTACAAGCTACTGATACGTATCATTCATATCATAATAAGCTTTATAAGACCGACTGGAGCAACATAAAAATATATTTTTTAAATCTTTGGTACGGCGACCAGTGATCACCATAAGCGTCATGTCCCTCTTCCACGTCGGAACAATACTGTAAATTAACGACCGTGCCGTTTTCGTGTTTTTCATTATGAAAGTGGATATCATAAGTATATAAACATAGCTTGTGTTGGTACTTTCAACATAACACAACAGAAATTCGATTTTATTGTAATCGCTTACTGACTATTGTTAGCGTTTTAATCTGAACAGTACACTGTCCTAATGTAAGTTTCCAAATAAATTATTCATAACGAATCTATTTTGAACTTAAACCATGTTAGTGTTATTAAGATTAAAAATTTACAATGAAATAATCTTTTTAGACATTAACGCTGCTTAATTTTCTGTTACTATAACTTTTAATTTTACCGTACTTATAATTAATACATAGATAATGTCTACAAATGTTGCTACAACAGTTACTATAATTATTGTTGTTAAAATAAACATTTATTATAATTTCACGTTTAAAATCACACCGAAGTCTCTATATAATAATATACACTTTTGTAAGTTTTTATCGTCGTGTCTTACAACTGTAAATCTTCATTCAAACTTTTACTCAGCTCTACCATGATAATATGTTTTATTTAATAATTAACTTTAAATGGTACGATTCCCAGGTGGCAATTTGTGTTTATAATTTTTATGAATATTAAATAAACTTTATACATTACTAAATATTTGTGTTTACTAAGTAACTTCAATCATCCGTGTACGATTTTCACACGATAGTCATTAGTTCCGGCCGAGACAACTGTGAATAAGGGTGGTTGAAAATTAAATCTAAATTGGTTTAACGACCGGCTAGTGCATGGATAACTCACTCAATTTGACTACAGTCTGTCGCAGAATAAGTTGAACAGCTGTATTCAAAATGTTGGCAAAAGAAAATGTGATGAGATAAATACCTCTACACGGTGGTTTTGTCAAAATGCTTTTGAAAAACATGTATTATAATATAAATAAGACACGTCTTCGAAAAATATTTAACTATAAATATTAAATATACTTCTGAAAGTATTTCCAACAAGTTAATTATACTTTTCGTGGAGAAATACAAAATATAAATTTAAATTAGTTTTCTCGGAGATGCTTAATACAAAATACAAAGTTTACAACATAAATACAGTTTTCCAAAACTGAACAAGACGGGAACAACTGTAATTAAAATGCTTGATTTAAATTATTTATTTTTAAATTCGGCCGGATGAAAGTTATAACAAAAAGGTTTGAATAATATTGACGACGAGACAGTAAAGTGTTATTGAACTCAATCAAGTATTGTATACTTATTATGTATGTACATACATATATGATTAAAAAATAAATCGATATGCATACTGATTTTTGTGAACATTTGAAACACTGAAAACAAGATCGCGAGTTCTGCAACAGGTGGTCAAGTCATTTACTTCAGGAACATATTAATTGAACGAGACTACTTATGCTGGTAGCCCCCGGGTGTTAACGATGGGTGTATTATTTCGTAAACAGACCTTGACCGTCGGAAATCGGTACCGCGTTAGGTTCGATCGAATCACAGCCGTCACGGGTACGATTGAATTATTCAGACCAAAACCGTTCGGTGCGCGCACGTTATTGCCGAAGGCGATGATCAAAACGTACATCTGTGTAGCGCGTCCAATAAACGCCGTCCGCGCGTTTTATTCCTCGATAAGCCTTCGACAAACGATCCATCGTTTCTAATTTCGACCCCGGACGCGCCGCTACGAATTGCACTGTGCTAGCCGGGGCGAGACGGGGAGAAATAAAGCATATTGTATCGCGGTGGCCGCGTGTCCTTCGGGGGAAAGGATTTGGAATTCAGTTATCGAAACTCCATTTACACAGGGGTTCTCCGGGACACTGGAGAAACGAGTTTATTGCGGTGTGTGTTTTTCTTTTTTTTCCTGTTGATATACACGAGTTCTGTTTTGGACATCGCACCGATCGCCGCGCGGGTTCGAATAATGACACTCTCGAAGCGCACAATAATACAGTAATCGAGTGAAATATCGCGTGGTCCTCCCGTGTTTCCGGTACCGAAATCACATTTTATACGCGCGCTCGGAAATGTAATACAGACGCGATTTATACTGCGACGTTGCCGTGAAAAAGGCCGTAACGCGCGTAATGTATCATGGTAATGTATCACAACAAGGTGAAATGGTAATTGTTATTATTGTTGTTTTAAAATAAAGCCATTGGAACGCGATTTAAAGTCGAAAGTTTATTGAAAACAATTGTATGTACATGATGGTTTATCGTGTTGGCCGTTTTGTTTGAAAAAAATCAATAATAAAAAAAATATGAACTTATCAAAACGACATTTCGGCATATTTCAACCGCGCGTTTTGCAGTCTTGCAGCATATTATAACGGTAAAATGTACATAAATCAATGTCGACTATCATTTCAAATAACGCTTGTTCCGGAATAATCGGTTTATACGTGTACAAAATATAATCATAGAATTATATGTTACCAGTCATGTACGAGTGCGCCGCGTAGAAATATTAATTTTAACAAATCCTTTGCCGCCTGGAACGCACGAGCAGATTTCTAAAACAACGTGCCGGCGTCGTTTCGCACGAGAATACGGGTGTACTCACTTCGACGGTTTCGGTTCAGTTCAACGGGAAACGAATCGCGCGTCTTGGAAACGGGGAAAAAAGTTCGACGAAATAATCGTGTTCCGTTCTCGGTCCATTGTTCGTGTTTTCGAGCATTTTTTGCAACGCCAAATTGGCACCGGGACACGGGAAATAACTTTTTCCCCTCGTTCTAGTGCACGCCACGCGTTCTTTACTAATAGTGCCGCGACTAATTCAACGTTATTTGAAGCGAAAACCGATAACCGCGCTGACCATCGCTTGACGTTAGCTTCCGGGTGGAACGCGAGGAAAATGCACTCGGTTTTATGTGTTGTTTACTTTTATATTTCTTTTTTTTTTGTATCAGGGCGCACGATTTTGGTCAGGGAGACTGCCCCGATCATCACGTCAATGACAGGTTTTTAATACTTGTAATGTATACTGAATGCAAACATAACTGTTCGCTTTAGATGGTATTATTTGAAAAATACGTATTTTGTCCATTTCGTTGTGCTGTTAATTGATATTTTAAAATTTCATGTTTTCTTAGTTTTTTTTTTTTCATAAAATGTCGATAAAATTTTGTAGATCTGACTAAAAGTCTTAATAGTTGAATACATAGTTTATCGTAGATACTGAAAAGTAAATTGAGTTGAATTTCAAAAAAAAAATTGTCCTAGTGTTTTAATATTAATCCATGACAAAATTCGACAAAAATCACGAAAAACCGGAACCTTTTTGTTGTTAAAAATGTATACAACTTTCTATTTTAATACTTTATGTTTGAAAATTGGGTACAGATTTTTCATGAGGTTTTCTTTATAAAAATTTTAAAAAATGTACAAATTAAAGCAGCAAAAAAAGTTTTACGAGCGTTAAAAGCGAAAATGAAATTTTGATGAAATCGGCTATTTCAACGAATTTCGGTTACGTGATATTATGACCTTGTTATTTGGTTGTTATTTTGTGAATAATAATCACACTCAAAACGTTCACCACGTAATCGTATAGTTCTTCCATAACTTTTGAAAAACTTTAAGTACAATAACTGAAACTGAGAATTTTCCGATTAATCGCGATAAACTCACCTGATCAAGAAATTCGATTTCAGTACCATGTCGACAATCTTCGGAAACATAAACTGATGCGTCCGAGTTATTTTACTAGGAATCGATTTTTCGAGGACAGTGGTACATAAGTTTTCCGTTTGGAAGACGAATACAGCGATTTCGCTCGCTCACACCCGTTGTTAAGACCGAGATGAGTCTTCAATATTATGCTGTACCTATCTACCCACGACATTAATGTAGTGCGGCTTGCCAGGCACTGGACCGATCCGTGTAATAATGTATAAGTATGACGGTACGTGCAATGCGCTGCGAGTTATTTATTTATGGTCTCTAATGAGCGCCATGGTATTTTAATAGGTATTCGTCGTACATTTTAATACGTCTGAAAACTGTTTAACATTCACATGTACGCCACGCTGTATGTATGATTTATTTAATCGTTTTAAAGCGTAAAAGAGGATCTCGCGTCATAAAATATTCAGTGTAATTACAATCTTCATTTTGAAATGTTTAAAGCCATTATACCGTGTCGACTCATTATATCTGCCGATCTCTTAGAAAAAGAAAACCCACGCGATGTATGGGTGCTTTATAAAATGTAATTTTAGTCATTAAACAAAACGCCGTTATTATAATAATAAACGTACACGAGTAAAGCATTACGCAAATTGCACGCGCGCGCACGCTTTCGAAACGTCGACTTCTCTATACACACAATGTTCTTGGTGGCCGCGGTGACGGCGGGGGCGGGGGTAAACCGCAAGACTTGATGAACAAAACTTCGGCTGGTGGTACGATTGCGTGATACCTACACGCTATTTTAAATGTATGTCAACGCGGCTTTTGCTCAACCACCCGCCCGGTCTCGCCGTGCACTTTATCATTTAACAGTCGTCCGCTTTCAAGGATGAACTTGTAACACGTGTATAATTCACGTGTAAAACGATGTGCATTACGGTAGTTCTATTACCGATTCACGTAAATGTTTACGCATAGCGGAGTGCTATTATAGTTGCAGCGTTTTATTTACACGTACGGTACAAAGTTATTTTCAATACGAAAACAGAAAAAAAAAAAAAAAAAACCGTTCAAATACCGGAATATTCAGAGTTTTTCAATATTGCACGACTATAACAACATCGTGTTGTGTTTACAAACGTTCGTATATCAAACGAAAATGTTTAAATTCGATTCCGAACGCTTTACTTGCACTTTTCCATATTTTTATTTATTTATTCGTTGTTTTTCTAAAATTCCACGACGTTTTACGTCCGTCAGCTGACAATTTATTCTTCTGAAAATACGCTTTGCAATCAACGAGTGCAGTCCGGATGGCCAAGACGAATTTATATATTTTCAATGCGTTCGTCGAGAAATGGTTTCAACTTTTTCCGAATTTTCGATATGTTTTCTATTATTATTCCACGGCTTATGATCCGAGGACGTTCATCAGTTACTTTACGCGTATTACTCAATACGTATTTTATTACATTTCTTTTTTCTCCATCGTGCCTTGTTCACCGTTTATTTTTAAATGGAACGGTCGCGCCAAAGATCGGAGTAATTACAACTTTTAGCAGGTAGAATCTACAGGCCACATGCACGTCTGTCACTGAATTTGATAAGCTGTACTCACATTTTGGTATCGTATAACCATGCCATAACGATATGGTACGTTTAGACTTGAAGACAATATCTAAGTGCACCGTAACGTTCACAACCGTTGTTATATCGTCCATGAGTTTTTGAAGTGTTGCACTGCATTGCACCGAAGTAAACACGTATTAATCGTCCGCCTAGCCCTACGAATCGTTCTAGTAGTGCACTTTCTGCATCATTTCGTAATAGCGTGCATGCGTTTGCGAGAGAATTTTATGAAAATCGTCCTTGCGCGCGTTCGTGTACAGCGCTCAAATTTTCCCCGGAACAACCGTCTTATACCGCTCTTCAGCGATCAAAACTGATAAATATTAATTCGATTATTTGGAGTCGGCGGGCTATCAAAAGTAAAACAACAGTTCACGCCCAAAGCCTAAGTTAAAAGAAAAAACACAAAAGCTCTAGCGCGGCGTCGGAGTCTGTGCACGTACGCGTTTCGACCAAGACACACGCACACAATCCCGATCTCGTCCGTCCGGCTGTCTTAAATGTTAATCTACGACGTGTGCAATTCTACGTAAAAACATTGTCTGTTTGACAATCGTAGACACTCGGGGGGGGGGGGAGTGGCAAGACGGGGCATTTTCCCGCCCCCTAGATTTTTTGGAATCAAACATACGACATGATGACAATACGTTAAATTAAACTCATACATTTTTTTTTTTTTTTTAGGTCGTTGTTTAATATTTCACGAACTTTGCCCGTAGTAAATTTTCCGCGGGCGCCTTATGTTGACAATTTTTATTAAATTTAAATGTCGATGTTGTTAGGCACGTAGTACAACACAACGATACGTCTCGTGAGATATAATCCGATAAGTGACATCGTCACGACGAACACGTACTTACGGACACACTCGCCGCGGTGCACAGCGCGTAATATTATATTATTATGTGCGCGACATCCGAGCACGACGTGACTCGGTTCGACACGTGGAAACGACGTTGTCGCCGCGATCCGTACTGACGCGGACGGTCATAATTATTACCGTTCGATATTACGGTGACGACGGCACCGCTAATACACGCAACCAGTACGGTGTTATCGTATGATGGACTAGTTATTATTGTGAGGGAAGAACACGATTTTGAGAACGGTCCTTTTCGGTTGTACCTTTCGAGGTATATTTTGAGAACGTTTGTACCTACCAACTTGTACGCGACGTTGCCGCATTAACTGAAAATGCAAAATAGAAATAAAATATACAGGTGTCAATTGTTTTTCAGCTTAAGATTAAAAATACTCAATATTTATAACTATAAATACACATATGTTTATTTGTCAGCTTAAGATGAAAAATAAAACCAAATTTTCTTCAGCTTTTCCTCTAAAATCTGTCTTTAAATTGTTCGATTATTAATACGAGCACTTACATGATGCACACGTTCACCGCTTTACGAATGAAAAGTTGTATCCATTTTTGTTAATAAACTGGCACTACAACCGTTATTGGAACATTTCCATTTCATTAATCCGTTTTTGCGTTGTTTTATAATTTAATTTAGATCTTTTCCGCGTTTACACGTTATAATTTTTAAATTTTCCATCATACTGTCCACCAAACGTCTGGATTTGGCAATTATTTTGGAATATCTGCTGATACGTAAACCGCGATATCCTATTTTTTTTTTTTTTTTTATTTATTAATTAACGCCAAGCGGCTTTTTGAAAATACAGTATAATAATAGTAGTACAAGTTAAAGTTTATTATTTATTATCTTCATTACTAAACTTGAAGATAAACGGCAACGTCGCTTGAAAAATCGTCCTCAATCGTTTGATTATAAGGAACAAAACATTTTTTCTGTGATCTGCCGACGATCGTTATCGGCCGTGTTATCAAAAAAGTAAAATCGTACAACACCGTATTATGTAAATGCGTGCCTGCGATGTAATACACTCGTAAATAACCGTGTGCGTTCGCTTTGTTCACAGTGCGTGGCCGTTTCCGGCTTGGGGTTTCGCAGAGGAAGTTACAAATGCGTGTGCCGCCGGGGGTATTACTTCCCCACGCACAAGCACGTCGGACATCCCAGCACGAGGTTTTTCAACGGAACCATCATCGAAGAGGAATACGAAAAACTAATGTTGGTGAGTGACGCTCACGATGACTGTTGTAAAAATACCTACTCTTTGAAATCGATTGTTAAACGCCGTCGAACCGGTCAAATTAATACGACCGGGCGCGTCGTAAAATTTGTTTTAAGTCGACGATGTAATGACAATATTGTATACCATCTCGCTTTAAAAACCGTATCGAAAAGAATAGGGGGTTTTTTTTTTTACTAGCGATATTTTACGTCAACAATATTGTAAAATTTAGAAAAATGCAAACATCGTAATTCATTTTTTATTAACCGTGAAATTAAGTTTAGTATATTGTATAGTAAGCATTACATTTTTCGAACACTTTCATCTACTTGGATAACATAACATTAAACACGAAATTTCACGATAGCACCCCGTGAAGTTCTCAGGTTTTTTTATTATGATAATTTATATGTTCACTTAAAGTTTTCTCAGTTTTTCTAACGATAAAAACAAATAGATTGATTATTTTTACTTTTCAATATTTATAGACCGTTATAGAAGAACACAATTACTAACCATGCAACGTTATTGTAAGCTTTTAAAGTTTTAAATTTAGATTGTATTTTTGTTATTTTCGCATAAAATTGATTTAAATATTCCTTTATGTAAATATATGCATACATATAGAAATTACTAATTACTTTATCCCTGGTTCATGAAAATCTAAAAGTTATGTTTATTTATTAATTTAAAAAAAACTCAAGCTTTCCTATTTTTAGGCTTTTAAAACATTTAAAAAAAAAAATTGAACATAATTAGATTTATTCCTCGTGGAAACAATTTATATTGTAGAATATATACTATGCAGGAATATTAAGTTTAAGATATATTGCTTGTGCCTCGTAACTTATATTAGATTTTATAATTTATGTGCATTAAAAATAAATTAAAATTATCATAGAAAAATATGTCATTTTATGATAAAATGTAAAATTCCTGAAAAATTTAATTTTGTTATTTTTATTTAGTATACATGTGGTACAAAATGTATGGATTTTATAAATAGTAGTAGAAACATTACTTGGAACGACTACTTACATTTTAAGAAGTTAGTATTGAAACCGCCGATATAGCAAAACTAGTTTTAATCTGAATTCATTGAACTATTTTATGATTATTCTCAAAATTATAATGCTAGAGACAAGACATTTCAAGAGATTATTATTTTTAGAGTTTCAATATTTGTTTATTCTAATATTCATACAATGTTGTTCCCCGGTTTTGTTTATACATTATCAAATAATATTTTGTACGTAAATAACATTCTCCGTGTATTTCAACAATACGCTTCGTTTTGTACTTGTACATTTATATAAATACTATAAACTGTTTAGAGAATGCACATTGCACAGCTCCCACCCCCCGAAAATATAATATATTCTTATACATTGTATCTATAATATTCTAGTAGGTATTTCAAGTTATCAGTAAAAAATATCGATGTAGGTATTGGTTTCACAATTATTTGTTTTGTTTTTCCATGGACAACTTATGGGACGGCGAAAAGTTGAAAATGTTTTACGCACCACTTATGTAGATTGGAAATTCAACATGAGTTTAAATAGTTCGCAGTGTTTCGCGGAATAGCGAAAACCTTTGGCAAATAAATGTAAGAAACTGCTACATCAAGGTTATCTTGCGTCAACATTATATGGGCGAAGTAAAACAAATTTCCGTCGTACAAATTTCTGCACAATTTTTAATTCATTCTTTACTCGGTCTATCTATTATTTGTTTACATTTTTTTTTTTTTATTAATACAAATATAGGTAAGTTATGCATACGGCCGAGATAGCTAACTTTACTAACCGAGTTTTTTAAATAAATTTGAATTCAATAAAAACAAAGAAGTATTTCTTTACATTTAAAAAATAGAGCACTTTGAATGTAAAACACATATTTATAAAACCAGCCTTTGTAAACAATTTAAATATTGGGTGGCAAGTTTTAATTTTTCTACGAATAAGCTAGCATATTGTAAATCCCCCTTTTTACTCCCTATACGAATGCAAAAATTCATAGTAAGTGTATGTATAAATTTAGTCCAAGATCAGTACGAATATGATAATATCTATTTTTCAAACCAAGACGCTTAATTTCATCTGTAAGTTTAAATTTTAGTTACTTTTTGGCGTAACGTAAGACATTTATATAGTTTTCCAAAGACTTGATTCGTAAAATATTTGAGCTTTGTGATTTCATTGAATACCCATCGTCGAACGATTGCGGAATGTCTGTATCAAACAATATTAACTGTATTTCGTGTTGGAACCTAAAAAGAGTAAAAAATGCAATCACGTTTAGTAAAACAAAAAAAGGACAGTTAGAGACTAAACAATTGACTGTTTTTCTAATTGGATACGATAGGACGAAACGAAATAAAAATGATACCTAATGTCAAATAATTCGTGTTACAACGTAATAGATAGTGTCAGGCTTCTCAAACATCGATTCCCTCCTGTCATTCCCTCCTGTCATTCCCTCTATCATCTCCCAAATCATTAACTCTTCCTAATCAAAATGTTCGATTTTAATCGTCCATCTGTGATGACCCAGTAAAAATCTTGACTTTTTATCAATCTTTGTGCTACAAAAATAATATTTATAAATGCACTCAATCAGTAAAAAACAATAATATAGTATTGTAATCCGGTAGGTGGTATAATACACGTTGTGATGGTCAACGAGAAAAAAGATGCACGTGCGTAACTCCCCCCAAGATAAAAGTGTATTCCGAGACACGTCGTATTTATGATAGTATACCTATATTATATTAAAAAATAATATCCTTCACATGCGACGAAAATAAACCTCCAGTTCAACATCTAAATTTCAACTGAGCCAATATCAAAAAACATTGACCTAGTCATAGATAAATATCACAAATGAGCACCTAATTGTTTACGTTCAAAAATAATAATACTTAATCAATGCCTAGTGTAACGTCTAAAATACATTACCTTAAAAGTTAAAATCAAGATAAATCTTACCACGTAAAAATTTTATTAAAGCCAGTAAGGTTATATGACATAATAGAACCATGCGGTTCGGAAAACATTTCTAATACTTATAAGATACAAGAACTTCAGCCCCGAGTATTCCGCCCTATCAACGATGCATCTCCATATGTTTTCAACGAGACGCTCCACAAAGAGCTCATAACTCAGTACAGTTTGTGAAGTAGCCAAACTCCAATACAAAAGTCTCTGAATTCGTCAACACGGACATCCTAGTCCACTAATTGCAAACCTTGCTTCCTGGAAATATACCCCGTTGCCTATAAAGAAACTGGCGCAAGGACCTTTTAACATTATTTAGTTTATCTAGGCTTGAGAGTTACTTGATCTCTCTTCCCAAACATTATTCACCCGATTCGCAGCAAACTATTTTTTGTATTGGAATCACAAAAGCCCGGGTTTCAATACAAACTGCAATTTTCCATGAATGATCTCAGATAATGATTTCCAAGTACACAATCCATTTTATGTAACAAATACTGTAAACATTGTGAAATTCTAATTTTGAAATTCTTTTTTTTTTTTAATTTTTAGATCATTTTTAGAGCATTCTCAGTATTGTTAGTTTTGCACATGCATTCTTTAAACGGTTTCATAATTTTAATTTAACAAGTTTACAACATTATTTAATGATAATTTATTAATTTGTTTTTTTGGTGTTTAGTTTAATAACAAAAATTTAATTTTTCAAAGTATAATTTTTTTTTGTCACCTGTAAATTAGGTATTTCCTAAAAATATATGATAACTATAATAAAAAAAAAATAAGCTAATTTTTAGGGGAATTTCCGATATTATGCTTATTGTACTAAACGGTGTTCACAATTTGTACATTTCTCTATAAACAAATAATGAAAAGATAATGGATGTTATGTTAATATACGTTTTTCATTTCGTTTCCGAAACAGGGCAAGCCGAACAACTACAGCCGGCACAGTATGTTCGAGTGTTTGCGCTGCGCCGAAGGATGCGACGAATGCATAGACTCGAGTCCTTGCATCGCATCATTAAACTGGGTACTCCGGACGATTATACTGGTGCTCTCGCTGGTCGTTATCGGATGCCTCCCGCTGGTCGTTTTCTTCACGTGGAAATACGGACACCTGAAAGTAATTACATCATGCACCGCAATTCATTCCGTCGGCACGTCGAACAGCGTACACGTAGAATACCGTATTATCATTTTTGTTGTGCACGCTACGTCATCTTGACGAGAGAGTGCGTGTTCGATCCCTCTCACCACCACCCCCACCACCACCACCGCCAAATATTCGTTCTCTAGTACCCTCGATCGACGGTGACGATATTTTGCGGTGATCGGAGATCAATCGTTTTTCTGTTAGACGGGTTTTTCCATGTCACCGCAAGAACGGATACGGCATGTTTATTATACACTTATCGTAATTTTCTTCTATTGCCTTTTGAAGCCACGTCGAGAAAACGCGACTATTTTCCGAAGAAAAAACCACCCACAGTGAGTGTACAGGTAAATACTATAGTGGTCTGCAAATTATCTTGATTTTCCCCAGCCGATCCGTCGCAGCGGTGTTAACAACGTATACAGTAATCTCCCACGCACCGTTCGATCCTTTTTACGTATAACGTTGGGAATAACACCGGAGCGACGGACAATCCGATTATGGGTTTTATCGTGGTTTCTCAATTTTTTCGAAACCTCGCACCACGTGTAACGTAGCGTGATAATATGACTGATAATAACCACATTCATACGACAACAACGCACTAAATATAGTCTATAGCAGGGATGGCCAAACTTTTTCAAGTAAAGATCGACCAAGAAAATATTTCTCTCAGGATGGTCGACTTGAGCAGAGAACGCCCATCAGAGTTTCAGTGACATTGATAACAATTTGATTTGCGAGTCTAAACCACCACAGACGATCCGTGCAAATACAAATTCTAATAAAATGCCAATGATCGACTTTTAAATCGTACGCGATCGACTGGTAGATCGCGATCGACCGTTTGGCCACCCCTGGTCTATAGGTTCTATGAATATTAGGCACACGTCGATCGCGCCGCTTTAATATGTGAATATGCGAACAACATCGATGTTGATTCGCAGTACCAATAATCAGTTTGCGTTAAAAGCCGTTGGATTGAGACGCGTTACTTGGCTGTTAAAATAATTTAATCAAGTATTTATTTGGTATTAACGTTATTTCTAGGGAATTAGTCCTCGGCAATTTTCCGCATCAAAATAATCATAAAGTTACTCGAACGCTTTCTGCATATTTTCTATTTAACATTTCAAAATGGCTAGGTATATTTACCGGGCACTGATGTAGTAAACATTTTATACTTGGACGTTAAACCGGACGATACCGCTCGGTTGTTAAATTTTTGTCGTCGAATTACGTTCGTGTTTAATATGACTTTGTCAACTAACCGTTTAAATCAAACTTTTTATCGCTTTGATTACTATCGATAGTAATATATCTGTAGAACATTCCAAGTACTCGTAAAAACCATAACACTTCTATAAAGCTATAAGGATTATATTCTTGTCGGCCATATCTTTTTGGCTTATTTTCATTTTTTCAAACGCTATCGCACGTGCAGATCAACTTACATTTTATGTTAATATAAAATTCTCAACTTTAAAGTAGGTTATTTATTTTACATTAGAAACTATGTGACTCCAGAGGGCAAAAATAAATGTGACACTCAACTTACATGCGCATTTCTAACAACACTTTGCTTAAAAAACAAACTGTAATATTGTCGTAAAAGGGGTTAATGGGCATAGGATTCTGTAGTATTTTCATTCAAACATATGGTCAATTATGATAATGACGTGTAACTGTTATTATATGCTGAATTGAAACAATAACATATAGAAAACATTTGTATTCTCCTGCTGTCACGTTGTGCGAAATATCGCATTATCGAAATATGCGTAATCTCTATATTTTCGGGTAACATTATACTCGCATACTATTTTCCAAATATTCGTGTTCAAAGCGAGTAGATACTATAGTATATTGAAAGTACTTTTGTGATGAAAATCAAAAATTCAAAGTTATTTTGTCATCTTCCAAGAGCTATTGAAGATTGAAAAAAAAAACTAGTTTATGAACCGATAAAAATCCTTAAATATTTTCCAAAGGACTAATAATAGTCTTTGAAGAAATAAGCTTGTTTTCAGTCGTTTGTAGATAAAAATTGACCATGGTTACGTCCAGACAAACGGCGCAATGTAATCGTAGTGGAAACTTCAAGGGTTCTGAGCTAAATTGATTCTTTAGTACCTACATCGATTTAGTTTTTCCAATAACGCTTAAGCGATGGTTATTTATTCATAGCGATTCGTTAGATGGAAGGAAGGATTTTTAATTTAAAGAGTAACGTACAATGACGATACACTGCTAATTTGTGTGTATTGCGCCGTGTTTGCACTGCTCGGGATGGCTGGTTTATTAAAACGTTTGCACAGTCCGTATCATTATCCGAACAACTCCAACACAGCATGGATATAACTATGTAAACAACGCTGCAAATGGGAATTCGTCTACATCGGTGTTTCCAAAATTTTTTTTACTCGACTCCCCCTTTTAGACCTACAAAATTATCTGACCGCCTCCTAGCATATTTAAAAAAAAAAAAAAACTTATACCTAGCACAATTTTTACAACCAGCTACTCTGAACAATTTTTTCTTATAAATTTAAATATCTACTCGAGATATAATTTCAAATTTTCCGCTGTAAAATAATGACTTGTGTGAATATATTGACTGCCTTGAGGTTGAAGATTTTCTGTCTACGAAATTATGTCTGGCACGTTAGACGTCATCGATCTTAAGTCTACCTTTTCACATATTTCTAGTGGATTTTTTGATTTTGTGAGAACCGCGTAAAAGCCTTTTTCCGACTGGGTATTTCGACGGAAAAGCCAAAATTATAATAATTGCTCTTATTTCCAGAATTGAGGGTATATAGTTATTGATTGAGCCAAAACCGCTTGCATAACGATAAGATAAGTGAAAGAAGAATCGCCTCACTTAGCATTCCCTTAAATAAAAAGGCTCACTCAAAATTTCAAATGATCCCAAAGAGGCAGCAGCAGTAGCAGCAGCACCCACGTTATGGGGAGATCACCAGTTGTACATTTTAATATTTCGTACGAGCAGTGACCCGTCGGCGATTGGACCGTCAAATTTGTTAAGTATAGTTTTAAAACGTTGCACATTTTACGTTACAGGTCGTCCGAGCGGCTAGCCCTGCACTGCTCAGAGTAATCGCCCTAGGGGCGTTCTTCATCTACGCTACGGTAAGTTCAATACATCGAATGTTTTCAAATATATTTTCAATTTCCCCCCCCCCCCCCCGAACAAAGCCTACGATCGTGCCGATTATTACAACGATCGTGGGTCGCGAACGTTGCTCATTGCCGTTCACGGGCGTTCGTTCTGAACGCACCATCCACGTGTTTGATATAACGTTACCGTACTAACCGCGGTGAACGCATATTTTCAGATGATCGTAATGTACCCGAAACCGAATGTGATTACTTGCATCGCTCGTGTTTGGCTTCGAGAAATCGGATTCTCGCTCACCTACGGTGCTCTAATGCTGAAAACGTGGAGGTAAGTGCAGCCGCGTGCTGCAACGAATACACTATATTAACATCCGATACGGGACACTTACCTGCAGTTATTACTCGACGACGTTCTAGTGTGGTGTACACGGTGACACCGATACCCACTATTACGGATAAATGTACAACTTCTTATAACACTGCATATTATGTCACGGTACTTTTTAGACAAAAAGTGAACAAAAACTTCAAATGTTACTCGAAACGTATTATGTGAAACCGTGAAGTTTATTGACGTCCGTGGCGTTAAGTTCGATTGATCCTTACTGCGCAACGACATGTGGTAATATCAAAGGTAGACATGTACGTATCAACAATCAAAAAGGTACTGCGCACACGAGTAATTATGTAACTACGCCAATTGTGTACCTAAGTGCCACATGAAAAATTATTACGGTTGACGAATTAAATAAGCAAAATTGCTTTCCACTACCAGAACGGTGGATCGCACATTGCGTGAACGCCCAAGGTTGAATGAAACGAAAAAATTTTAAATAAATACATATAATGTTATATAGGTACTCGCTATTAATACAACTACAATTGCAGACACGAATCGTAGTTCACGAAACTTAATAAATACGACCTATTCTATCAAATATCATAATATCATAATATCTATCAAACTTTGTATCAAAAGTGAACAAACAAACACATTTTAATCACCGCTACTTACCATAACAAGTGGAATATTTAAGGTTTCCGTCGGAAAGCAAACAAATTTAACTAAGCATAAGTATATGTATGTATGCGATGAATTATCGTACCATTGCAGCTGTCACGCACTAGCGGACGTTGGGTTCAACACATTGTACTCAAACGAAACTGTGAGAGCCACATAAGTTGTGTAAATTAATCAGTTTTGATTTAGAATAGTAAAACTCATAATCAGACGATAGCTGTTGATAGGATCGTGTAACGACAAATCAAATCGACAAAAATGAAATTGTTTTTCGCCTCGCCGCTTGAAAGATTCTCTCCGCAAAGATGCACTTTCATATTTAACATAATGCTTAACACCCATCGCTCAGATGTTAGTAATTTCCTACTTTTGGCACTACTTATATGTTACCGACAGACACATCCTTTTATACAACCGTGTTTGTTAATTTAAGCAGGATTTCCTCAAAATATATTTTCTGTAATCGTGGTCTTTCCAAAACGGCGAACATGATAATTATTTTAGCCACTTATTCCGTTGACATGACAACATACACGTATACTATAGTTTTGAGCAAATGCCTTGTCTTACCATTAAATATCAACCAAAACCGATTAAATTCTTTTAATCTAGGTCAGTAGTTAAAATAGATTAAAAATAAATCTTCGTAAATAATAACACTTACGTCATAATATGCAAGGACTTTGCCGAACAAGTCAGTCATCTTTAGGAAAATGTTTTATTTTTATCTACTAAAAACCGTATAAGTACATAACATATCGAACAACCTTGGTACCTAAACTATGTTCAAAGTTATTTCTCATTTTTATTTCCAACAATATTCAGATCATGAATTTATATATTTTATACGTAGGTACATTCAATTTACATAACATTACATAGGTAGCTCAAATAAATATGATTATAATAAATAAAAATTAAAATTTTAACTATTTTAAATATTTCTTTAAAATTTTTTTTTCCTTGACGTGTATCTATTAATAATCAAAAAAAAAACATCTATAAAATATTTATTTAAAAAAATACTATGATAAATACATAGAAAACGAAAAATGTATAAAAAAAAATGTATTTTTTCTTAATTGAGTACACGGTGTTACTATGAAACGCGTTTGATTTATTTACTATGTGCATATGATGGGAGTACACGGCCGTGGCTTTACGATTAACCGTCAATAATTGAATAGATTTAAATAGGTGATACATTAACCGATGAAATATAACCGTTTCTCTTGCTTATGTATGCTGGAGAATCATGTAAAGATTGTTATTTTTAGGTTGTTATTAATATATAGTATGTATGTAAATTATGTACAGTTGTTATACATATTTACAAAGACCTTCAGGTCGTTTAAAAAATAACGGACGAAACAACTGGACTCCACGGTCGACTGAGAAATAAGCATGATTCTCGAAACTATAATGCACCGTTGCTCTCGAAAACACGATTCTGAGTGAAATAGGTCGGGTGGACCCGTTTATATTATAATATCGAGTTGTCAAAGTTCATTGAAATACTCGTAGTAGCTAATTTCGTGAAAATTTTATTTTCTTACGCTTATGTAAGCTATCAAAGTTGTTTGCGACTTTCGGATGAACATGTTTTTTATTGGCTACGGAGAATGTGTTATGGAAAATCTTTTATCATTGTAATTTATACAAGTCGATTCTCGATCTCGGATGAAAACTGCTTGCAATCTTTTCTTCGTTTTTCTCTATTATTCGAAAAACGTTTGAGGAATGCAAAAATTGACCTGTTCAACCGAGTTTCAACCAAACGAAATTTCCTTTCAATAATGTACCCGGTTTGTATAAATTGGAGCACTGTTGTCCTGGTCGAAATCGTGTAGGTACACAGACACACATCATGATAAAACAAATACATTCCTCGTTTCACTGGGAAGATCAAAAAAATAAATAAATATAATGTTATACTGCGTTGAGTCATAATTAAATTCAGTTTACAGATAATATAAAATCGTTAGTATATCGTCGACCAATTAAAGAAATGGTCACTTTTCAGACCATTCCGTGAATTGAGCGAATACACGAAGAACAGCTAGTGTTACACGTTAAACGGACAAGATATGTACCTTGTACGCCGTATATTATGATAATGCCTCCTATCGAGGACTCTTTAAAGGTCCTGTTTAAGGCTCTTAATGTCAAAACTTTATTCGAAATGTCGTTCAGCTCATACAATATTAACCGCACCCAAGGACCGTTTGGGACGTACTATTACGGTAAACTTTTGCGGCAACTGCGCCTAAATCATCTCAGATCTTTTATACGTATATGCCAACCCGTGTTTTCGATCCATTACCTTATATTGCCTCGCTAGTATATGTTATAGTGGTCCCTTGTGCCTGGCTACTTTCGCGCAGTACGCACTACGTTTCTGAAAATATAATCTGTTGACCAAACACAATTTTAATACCCACTCCATGGAATATTTCGTTCCGGACATTAATCGCATCCCAAACTACTTTTATTTCACTCCTCTCTTCATTATTCTTCGTAATCTATTTCGATGTTTCAAAAGTAAATGCCGGTGTCGTGGTTCAAAAAGACCTTTTGAAAAAAAAAAAAAAAATTGAAAAAAAGGCACTTGATTCCGGTAGAATTAATTACCGAATAGTTTCTCTCCTTATATATATATATATATATATATATATATATATATATATATATATATATATATAAATACATATTTTTTTTACGTTTTATACAACATAGGCATTATCCGATTTGCTGACTATGGAAGAATTTAAAAAATAAATTACTTGTAGTGCTAAATATAACGTATACATCGATGAAATGGAAGAGATTAAAGTAAACATATGGTTTTCTACGGTTTTTTGTCGTACGCTTTTCGACATCTTAAAAAGTTAGTTTTAAATTGTATTCTATGCTTCCATATAGGGATAAGAAATAATCTGTATGACACCATGTAAAACATTAAAGTTTACAGGTGGTTTCCTTTATAAGTTTTGAAAACTTTGCAAAAGGTAATAAGTTTAATCTCAATGTTATTCCCGGGGAAATTCATATAAAATGTAAAGTTATTATATTCAAGATAAATACGAATGGCGGTGAAATGAATTATTATTATAAAACTTTACAACAGAACCAAGAGAACAAAAAATAGTTTTGTCTATCAAGAACTCGATGATTTAAAGAATTTTTAATAGTCTGTCAAAAAGTTGTAATTTAAATGTGACAATTTATTTAAATTTTAAGATTCTAACCGCAGCATGGATTTGATGTTTTTGAAACAATACTTGATAATCTTTTTTTGTCAAGTGTTTTTTTTTTTATTTTGTGGAATGATATTACAAATATAAAATTAAAATATGTTTTCAATCTAAAAAAATAATATCCAAAGTTCACTCCCCATGTCTGTACGAATGGAAAAATCCATATATTTATTTTTTATAATTATGACTATAAATCTAAATTGAAGGTAGGTAACAGGATAATAATACCAACATCGTAAAAATTTTTTTTTATAAAATAAAACATTGAACGTTGGTACTACAATCTGGAACTTTCCATTTCATAACAATATAGTTTATTTTTTATACTATTGCTAAACTTAAAAAAAAATAATCAAATTCTTTATTTTTTTGGTTTTTATTTTAGTTTTAATTCAAACGTAAGGCTGTGCATACTGTAAATAAATTAACTGGTCTGCAACTTACGACAATATTAATAGTTAATAAATCACATTTTTCATTCAGTTGTTGCGTGTTCTTTTTTTTCTTTATTTTCTAATTGAAGTAGGAATACTAAGAAATTCGTTCAATACTTATAAGTTACTATTTTTCAAGCGTGAAATATTTTATTTAAAATAATAAATGCAATACAACTCAACACAATATAGTACGATAAAAATTACAAGTGTTCCAATTTATTTCACACATAAATTTGACAGCAATTCGAACACAAAATCAACATTTATTTTTATTCTACCGTTGTTATTTTATTCCTACGTTCATTTATTTTTACTACGTTCTATAAATTACTTTAATATTCTATATCTTATTTGATACGTAATTTTCTGTTTTTCTACAATTTAGTAAAAAAAAAAAAAAACCATAAGAAGCTATGTATAATATATATATATTTTATTAAAAATCATTAATTGTGTATTTTTTTTTTTGTTTTACATAATCTATTATTACTCGTATCTTCATATTTTCGACCGATGTGAAAACGGTAATAACGGGTGAAATTTCTGTTTTCAAGTGTTATTTCATAACTTATAAGTAATAATACTATGATCAGTGGACAAAAAGTCATGCTTGCCAAATATTCATGTTAGTTGAAATTGGCCGACTGGGCCAATGCCAACTCGGTCACGAAACGACCTCAAGTATTTGGAACTCGTTGCAACATTGACTTTTCATCCAGTAATACGAGAAGTACTACACACAAGTAATACATTCAAAAATGTTGTATTTGAATGTACTGCACAATATCCAAGTACCTAGCATAATGACTGATAACTTGAATCGACCAAGTAATGCAGTTTTACGTGAAATAGACATAGCATCCAAAAATAGGTGTAAACGAATAATTTCCAATGAGCGCCCATCAGATTTATTATCATACATTGCAAAATTGTTAAACATAGCACATTTCCTTATTATTATTCACGCTAATGTTGCTGGTCACGAAAATATCGATTTTATTTTATCGATTTCGAGTACTGGGTGTGTCTAAAACGAAACCAGCCCACTGTATACCTAGTAAAATTTTGACGCGTACATTTACATCTTAAGCCCTTTTAAATGACACGATGACCATAAAAGTCGATTCGATGGAGTTTTGTGGAGTAAAAAAAATGGCGAAAAACACTGTGTCCTGTTCGAAATATAAATGATCTGCCTACGTGACTGATATAATTTCAGTTCATTATGTATTTTGCATAAACGTATTTTTATAAACACTTCAGTGTTCACATTAACTACGTTAATACGTAGATGGGTGATTCAAAGTTTACTTTTGACTCAATCAATATCTTTTTAGATTAAAACTCATCGTGTAATACTGAAAACGCCGGGCTTCTTATTACACGTTATGACATCTTATATCGTTTATCTACATATGTAAGTTGTAACGGTCATTAAAAATAAATTGTCATTTGCTATCGATGATAATTTGTTTGTTTTATCATGGTGTAACTAGACTTTGTTTATCATGTTCTTATCGTTGTATTTATTCGTATAAATACCTAGTGTATAATTTAATATTACACTTCATCTTTGAAGAATTAATACAATTTTCAATAAAGTGGTTTTTGGCATTCACACTTTCAGGGAAAATCAAACGCACTTGGTTTTTGTCATTAACTCTCTTAAATTCGTCTAGAGTTCGTAAAAAACACGACGACTTTTTCGGAGTCATTTTAAAACAGTCATATTTTTTAAATATCCTAACGGCGATATGATACGTGTTACCGTTCTCGGTGCGTTATAATGATTTATTCACTTGAGTGTATTTAAACGTTTACATCTTATTTAAAAACAATATTTTTGAAGTCAGGGCCACACGTAACACGGTAAAGTTTTAAGTCATATGCATATAAGCTTACAGTTTATGGATTAATGTAAAAAAAAACGTTTAAAAATGTGGTCACCGTAAGTGTCGGATTATATAAGTGTTTTTCTTTGCTGTAAAAAATATTTATTTACAACACGCTTTATAGTAATTTGTATCGTGTTACTTTGAAAGCTCAAGTTTATTCGCTTTAAAAATATTATTCGTACTTAAATGCCTCCGTGTTTGAGTTAATTTCATTACTTTGAGTCTCATTTATGTTTTCATTATTTATTTTAATTAAATTCATGGTAGTCCAAAGTTAAAGTAATTTTGTATTAAAAAAATAAATATGTAATTGGAAAAAGTGATTAGAAAAATATATTTTATTGAACGCGTACACCAAAGTGTGGGGTGCTTAAATTAAAACTTTCAGAACTCGTGACGAAAAACATATTGTTATTGAAAACTTTTAATCATTTTAAAAATAAAAATAAAAATGAAAACATTAATTTTTCTATCTGAATTAATGTTATAATAATATGCACGAAAAATATGATTAAATTTCGGGTACTCGACCAACACTTCTACACAAAACATTAATTCTAACATATTATTGTGCCCATTCGGATATCGTTTACCTAATAATAATCAAACTCAGCGGCATAGTTGGTTGGTGGCAGTGTCCCCCTTCCCCTATGGGCCGTACCAATATGCCGTATTTATATTTTATTTAGTTATACTTTATTTTATACGTTTGAAAAAATTGCTGTGGTTTAGTGCTGTAAATCATAATACATTTTTGTACGTAAGAAATTTTTTTTTAATCAGTTTTTATATTATGATGTATATTTTATGTAGAATTTAAATAATATTAATAAAGTATGATTATTATATTTTATATTATTTTTATTATTACGGTCGATTTATTTTTATTGTATTTTATTATTTTTATTTTATCACTAATACTGCTATAAACTTATAACTTATCGTGCCGAGATGCATCATTAGTTCGTGTTTTATTAATTATTAATTATTAGTAGTAACAACTGCTTCGTCAAGTGCCATTATTTATTGCTGTGACCATTGTAATTTTCCTATACATAAGTCATTATGACTTCCAAAAAAAAAAAAGAAGTTGTTCCCTTTATAATTTTCTGAGCACAAAATAATTTAGTTCTACGTGGTGACGAGAAATAGGTTCAATGAGAGTTGATGACACAAGAAAAAAATGTTCAAGTAAAGAACAAAGCATTTTTCGTGCGTTACTATGTCATAGAATTGAACGTGGTGATTCAGATTTTTATCTCATTTTGAAACTTCCAATAATAATTTTACTATGATTAGTACTTTTTACAAAATTAAATTATTAAAGCCATTAGGTTTGCTAATCAAAAAAAATTTGTTGAAAAACTTAAATCTCCTAAATTGTATTTGATACTTGTGATGAAACCATGGATATCAGTACAGTAGAACAACTCAAAAAAATTAAAAATGCATTAAAATAAACTGTTTTGTTAACTGTAGAATATTATTTTTTTTTTAATATTTTTCTTTTATTATTTTTGCTCCTCCATTTTAAGATCCTAACTACGTATAAAACTACTAGTATAAAAGCTGATAGATTTTACCCATTAAATTTTGTTATAAAACATTCTTATAAAAATAATAAATGTATACCTATCACATTTTAAAGTAAGTATCGTATTTAGTGATTTACGTTGAACCCAATAGAAACATACAGATTAAAATCTTAGTTCAATATTTTGAATACTTTTACACTGCTCGAAAATCCTCGCCATCGACCAAAAAGGAGATTGTGTAAAGATCTTCTGCTCTAATAAGCCTTGTTAATTTTTTTGTTCTCCATTATTTTACGTGTCCTCGTCTCTCTCTCTCTCTCTCTCTCTTCCTTTTCTACTAAGTCTTAGATTAAATTTATATTTTTTAATCTGTGCTCAAGTTAACTGTTACAAATGGGTGACATCTTATTCCCATAATTCATGCTACTATAACTCACTTCACGTATACTTGCTGTACTCTTTGAATAGATTTATACTTTTTATAAAAATAAAAATAATCAAAAAAAAATGTTTATCATTTTATATTAAAAACTTCAAAATTAATCGAATAATCATGAAATGTATTGTTAGCATATATATTAAGCAACGATGATATGCACTTACATAAGGTAATATGAAAGTTGTAACACAATTTAAAAGGATGGATGCTTGTAGGACTATTCATTGAATTTGAATTTGTACAAGTAAATAACTATGTACCTAGTAAACTATTTTTGTTTCTATTTGTTATTCAACAAGAAAGAAACTTTAACAAGTTATTATCATATATGGGTGTACGCTTACTTTTAGTGTTTTTGTCATTAACATTAAAAATTGCATTAAATTAAAATTAAAAACATTTTTTTCTTTTTATTGAAAAATAATTGGCCATTTAAATTTCTCAACAACTTGTGCGAACAAAATTAATTGCTGGTTATTCAACTAAAAACAATATTCTACATAAAAACGTAACGTTGGTATAGTTTTTACAATATTTTCTGCGAAAAATCTGTATCAAATAGTAATTTATAATGCCCTCTTATTGTAAAATAACGAACAAAATAATTATTTTATTTTAATATAGAATTTTGTAGATGCATAATATTTAATTGAAAATAATTTGTCGGTTAACATTATAAATGAAAAAAACCATATCATTAACGTTCACAATGTTATTATAAAGAATACAGGGTATTTTATAACAATTAATTTCCAATAACCTAACATATTGAATTGATTTTCATAATAACCATTAATACGATTAGTCTTTAAACTATTGCATAATTGTATGCTCGTAATAAATTCTTCGAAAATAGTTATGAGTAGGGACCGGATTTATATGCACAAAAAATCCTCAAAATATGCTTCTAAAAATGCTGTAATATGCTACAAAATATGCATTTATTTTTAAATATGCACTTAAAATTGAATTGAAAACGTTTTATTTAAAATTATTTAAAAATAAGTATTAACTAATTAAGTATTAAAAAAGGTATAAAAAGGTTTTAAATATATAAAAATGTATTTTGTCGTCTTCACTAAGTTCGCCATTTAACAATCTTTATCTTCAATCTATAAAATATTAGCCCACATTAATAAAAAGTGAAAACAAAAATTGAATTCATATTTTACCTTATTGCACTGGATTATCAGAAGTTGCTTAATGTGTTAGGTTAGGAAAACCACGAAAAATAAATATAATATGTGCTATAGATAGTAATGTGTGCTATAAAACTACAAATATGCATTAAATATGGATTTAATAGGTAAAAACGTTGAAATATGCAAAATATGCAAAATACAATTAGCGTTATTTTAATAAGAATGATCTAAATCGGGCACAATTCTCATCAGATTTCACAAAGCTTATTCCAATACATTTATGCATTTGCATATAAATCCGGTCCTTAGTTATGAGTAATTACGCTTAGTATTCTTCTTCGTTCAGTACCTACCCTACACATATTGTATATTTGTATAAATATATAATAATAATAATAATTTATTGAAACAAATAAAACGGGCAATGGCCCAATAGTACAGATTAATATATTAATAATCAATCAGAATATGAATACAAACCAAATACAATTTAGGAAGTTTGTTACACAAGGACATGGCCCTTGGAATTGGTGAATATTTTAAATAATTTTAGTGATGGTATATAGAAAGTGAAGCATGACGCATTTTAATAAATAAGGAGTGTCAATTTTGTTATTGATTATAAATAAATTAAATATCTGCTAGTTCACGTCTAGTAGCTAGAATAGAAAAGTAAAGAAGGGATCTTAGTTGTGTAAAGTCATGCTGATCGATAACTATATTGAATTTGAAAGCAGCTATAGGCTTTAAAGATGGTTTTGAACTATTCCGATACAATTAATATTAATTTTGGTTTAAGGGCTTGATCTATATTCTAGGTTTGATCTTATTAACGTGCAATAGGGTAGTTTAAAACATTCCAAATCCATAAAATCGGATGAATGGCGTTTTATAAAGTTTAACAGTCGTAGAGATTTTCTTTTTACCACACACTTAATAATGTAAATAATTTTTACAATAATTGTAACGATGTTTGTACATCATACCATCACGCTTCTTTGACACTAAATGTATTCAATGAAAAAATCATTCGTTCGAGAAAAATGTTTTACACTTATATATAAATGTTCGCATATATTTATCAGGTGTTGTTATTTCCGTTATCATTTTCGTACGGCGTAACGGCACGTTGCGTCGTCGCGGCATCGGTTGACATGCCTCCGTGTGCAATCGGCCAACGATGTGATTGTATCGTTATCAGTCGTACGAAAATGTCTGCAAAAGGTTTCAGTTACGTTTTCAGTTGAAGCTTAAAGCCATGGTCTCGGTGTCACAAAAGTTTCATAAGTTCTAATATATTCAGTTTATCGTGGTGACACTGGGACATTTTATCTTCATTTGGGTGTCCGGGGCGGCCATAGCCTTCGCTGTGAATGCCGTCGGCACCTATTCGCGCTGCCGGTCCTCGTGTGCACGCGCCTGTGCTTTCCATAGTCTTCATTGTCCGTCAGCAGCCATGTTTGCGAACCACTTTTTCGTTCGTGTTCGTCTTGTGAGTCGATCTGCTGGTAAATATCGTTCGAGGCGATCGCATATTGCCCGGCGTAAATTCGTTTCCCATTTCAGGTTTACCATAGGTCGTTTGTGGTTTAAGCGTGGTCTTATTTCGTTCTCGTCCGTCAGTGCTGCTGATTGCGTTTCATTGTCGTGAGTGCGGTTAGCGCCGTTAGCGGTATCATTACTGTCGCTTTTATTGTATTAATATTACCATTACGGATCCTAGTACCACATTGCACCATAGCCGCACAGGGTAAGTGATGCACCCCGGACCACATGGTCTAGCCGACGGGCTTTATATTATATTTATCTTGTATATAATTATATTATTGTTTATCGGTTGAGCCGCTGTAGGGCCAACACATTTATTATTATAATTAATATTTATATATATTATTGTATTGTGCCAAAACTGGGCCATTCTTATTAAAAAAAAATTGATTATAACAAATTAATTCACATACAAAATAGAAAAAACAAAGTTTATTTATAGCTATTAAGGCCTCCTTATTTTTTTTTATATTATAAGAGCTGATGGCAGAGACAATAAACTTTTTTACCAATTCCACTACTCACCCACTACTCACAACGAGAGCGTTATCTGATCCGCGATATGGCTAGGTTTGACTTTCAACCGTCTGTTCTGCAAAATTCAGTTTATTCGCAACGTTTATTGTTTTTTCCGCTTCCAGTCGATGGAAGCGGATGCCTGCAGTTACCGTCCAGATCGCATTGGCACAACTTTAAGAGTTTTTGGTACAAAATATTAAACAGTATTATATTTACAAAATATTAAACGCAGTAAAGGCCAACAAAGCACATCATATGTTTGTAATAACTCGTGTGTGGAAACAAAACCAGTGTAACAATTACGCCACAGACTCGACCGACAAGACTGGAGTCGTGAAAAGGTCGTCGTTACCGAATACGTCTGCTGCTAGAAACGTTGGTATGACTGTTGGACGTCAGGGAAGGCAAGTGCCGAATTTACTATCGTCGGTCATGAAGTGCACCGGAAGTGGTGATAAGTCGTTGCATTGCAGTGAGCGTGCTGTGGTGCAAGAGCCGTACCATCGTGGTCTTCGGAACGGGTCTAGCAATTATCGACTGCACCGAAGAAACCCGTCGGATGCATCGGGAGTTCGAAGATGCACGCGTCGAGTCCACAAAAACAACTTAACTCTCATGAAATCGGTGTAACAGCACGAACACGAGGAAAAAACTGGGGGTTGTGAAGAGGTCATCGTCGTCAAAGACTTCTGCTGCTGGTATCGCTGGAGGGATTGCCGGTTATCAGGGAAGACGTTTGCAGAAATTGCAGCTTTATTGTTGAAAACTGCGGCGGCAGGAAAATAGATATGATGCCCACGGTGTAACAGGCGATTTTAACCCCCGAATATTTTATATACCGCCGGTCGAAATACACCAGGATATATTTACCCCCCCCCCCCCGGTAAAAATGTGATGTCTGTGGTTAAAAATATTGTCACGTATATCCTAGTGATTTTTACCTTTTAATATATTTATTATTTCAAGTTAAACTGTTTATAAATTTACATTATATTTTAAATTGGTATAATTATTATTTTATGAAATAAAGTCCACTCGACGTTTTTTGTTAGATAATTGATCCAAAACCATGGATGAGAATATACATTTGTAATTAAATACAATATGTATTTTAATCCATACACACAAGAAGTATGCATCACTGTACATGTGAGCAATATTGAACGAGGTTATGGTAAATTTGTTCACAGCAACAATTTATCAGGGAAATTATTTGCATCTTCTGGCAAAATAAAAGTACAATTAAATGATTCAAATAACAGTGCATAATTTAGTATAAGTATGAAAACGAATGGGTTGTATCGTTCTCGTATAGCATAATATATTATCACAACAGATAATAGATAGTTTGATGTTTTTTTTTTTTTTTAAGATACCTACGATAAACAATAAACACAAATTATATTTGTATGATATCTAACTAGCATATGAATAATAAAAAATAATGATATACTTGAAAATTGAGATATGTGATTTAGAAAAATATTATTGATAGCAAAATTAATTTAACATTTCAAATTTTTTTTTACACTTTATTTAATACCAAACTTAATGATATCAATGCATTATTTTCACGTAGTTAATAAATAAAATAATAACAAAGAGTCCTGTTTTATGTATGCATAATGATTTAGTTGACGTGAACCTTGGAAAGTTAGAAATGAAAACCTTAAAACTGATAGATACTGAATATAAATGCAAGAACGATCGTGAGTCGAAAAAAGTACAAATGAAACTAGTGGATAATTAAAAGTTTTAACGAACACAAGGCCAACATTTGCCAACCAATTATAATTAAAAACCTACAAACCATACAAGACGAACGCTATAAAGTATGTGTTTAAAATAGTTCATGGTTTGTACAAAAGAAATAAACTCACAACGAGACTGGAATCTCATATCTATTTTACGTATCATACCGAGTTCAGAAGTAATTCGAAAATATATTTTATCACAAGCTCATGACGAAAAAAAAAAAAACATTCCACAGTAAAATATTATGTTCCAAAGCAATAACAACAACGACTGAATCCGCGAGTTCCAAGAAATACTATCAACAGACCTTAAAAGCTCGGTAAATAGGTTTCAGTATAAAGAATAAATAAAATATAATATTAAGAGTTATGTTAAAAAAATAATTTGTGCGAGTTGAAACAATAAAAAACAATAGAATATTAGATTTATAAAATATTAAAATACTTATCCCTCAAAAAAAAAAAAAATAGTATCAATTTAGTATAATACACTTGATATGAAGAGTATAAACATTTACTATGTACACGCAGTATCTTAGGGCCGTTTATTATTACGTGATTATATTGAACTAATCGTATACATCTTGAATGACTGAAATGAATCTTAAATCACATAATCGCAATCTGCCACGACTTAGAATGATGAAACAATAACTACATTATAATATTATCGCTAATATGTACATTTAAAACGTTAAAAAAAGCAACAGATAAATACGTAGTGTAAATATTAAATCTTCTTAAATATTAATCTTTTGTTGAGCTTAATATTTAATAAAAGCTCCTTTTTTTTTAAAAAAAAAAAATATTAACCTTCTTTTTTTTTTATTTCACCAAATACAGCATTACACTTCGACAATTGTGTATACGCCAATAGTTTAAAATGTAATTAATATAAAGACAATTTTTGTAGATAATGCAAGAGCATAACAATAGTTATAATAATTATTATAATAATACTACGATAACGACTGATGTTCAAAAGAGAGTGACAATCTTGAATATTATGATGATTTTGAAGATAACTGTGTAGATCTTTGCACATTTTAAATATTGCTGGTGTGTTTATGAAATGTTGATATTTTTTATAGAGATGTTCGTTTCACGGAGAACAGTTAAAAGTGGATTTTATTATATGTGTGAAATTTAGAATCGATAACAATGTTTCGTTTGCGGAAACATTATTGTTATTGTTTACAGAACCAGAAACAGCATGTGCACAGAAGTTGAGCTTAGGTTTAGGATTTGGGTTTATGTATAGAGGACATGAAGTTTTGGATTTTTGCGAAACACAATATAATTTTTAAAGTGTACTCGCGAGTTAACATGTAATACTATATCGTCATGTAGTTAAGCTGTCCTGATTCCATTGCACACATCTACAACTCTGTTCAATTGCATACGTGTTTGTGATATTTGTGAACCCACGGGGACCGCGCACAATAAATATTACTGAATGCGTTTTACGTCGAATCAAGTGTCACGTCGAATCGGTACTGCCATAAATCATCGTGTACACGAATTAACGCGGACATAATCCTTTTATCGAAATATCTGATTTTACTTCCTGTCATGTACCTATATTATGTATGTTGTCAAAACCCCAAAGACCGCGATACTAAATGAATTATTCAGCAAAACGATTTAGTAAATTATTATTTTACTCTCTATTCGTTAGTAACCAATACATGATGAATGCAGAATGGCTTATCCCTAATTTTAAACCGGTAAATAGCATTTAAGTATATTTAAACAATAAAATACACAAATGTCAAAACGGCACAAGTCGTATTGTACATGTATTCATATTAAAATAATAGATGTTTCTTACATGCCTGTAGCCGAGAAAAGGATAGATTTAACACAATCCATTCATCTCAACTCAATCAAAAGGCATTAGTGTTCTAATGTCATGTTTTCCAGTAATTTCTTAATTATTTTTTTAGAAATATTATTTGCCAATGCACACGCGTGGTGGTTACAAACTGAGGAATTATTCTAGAGGTTCACCTACCATAGCTTAAAATATAATAATATTTACCATCAAATTTAACGTTTTTGTCCAAAACGATAACGACATTAGAAATATAGTTATTTAACACCTTAGAATAGATCATTTAACGTAAAACAAAATATTACGTATTTCATAAAGCAGAATGCCTATAATGAATATGTGAATAAACATTTTTGATTGCAATGTATGTGACCTTAATGACTGCCTTATACAACATGAGGACAATATGTTAGAATATAAATAGCAACTATTAAAAACGCATATAAATAAAGTACGTAACTATAGAGATCTTATTTGATGAAATAGTAATAATACGGGGTCCTCTTAGGACTGCTAACGATGAAGGGATTATATTTTTTCCCATAGAAAACAAAAAGAACATTTTATTGCATATTATGAAACGTTTCTTATTTCATTACATTTCGTCCCCTTTCACTTCATGTGTATTGCAGCACGAAGGTATTTGTCAAGTTCTGTTAAGATTAACAGTTTTTGCATTTATTTTGTACAAAACACAAAGGATCATTTATAATACTGAACTGTGTGTTGTTTTTTTTTTTTTAATCAAATAGATTTTGTTTACTGAAAAATGATATAGATGTTATAATTGACAACAGAAGTTTTCTTTACTTTTTCGGGCTTTTCATTTTCAGTACTACCATATAACATCATAATATCACACTTAACGCTCATTCAAGATTGCAATATGTACAATACGTCTTATGATAATCTCAATAATTTTTCATACAGAATGAAAGAATGTTTACCTATTATCTACTATGGATTATATGGGACATTAGCGTTAAAAAATACAATAAATTAAAAATATACTTTCTTTTTATTTGAACGTTAAAATGTTTTTACGAATATAGTGTGTAAATAATTAATTTCTGGTTATTCAAATAAAAACAAGATTCTACTTGAAAACGTAATATACTACTTTTTCAACATTGTTTCCAGAAAATGCTGTAGTAAATATTAATTCCTGTGTGCTTTCTTTTTGTAAATTAATAAAATCTAAAAATAAAACTTTTATTTAAAAATTGGAATTTCGTAGAAATAATGGTACTTTAAAAATAATACTCTTGTTATTGGTATCATAAACTATAGTCAAATATGCATTACGATATAATATAATAAGCGCTCGAGTAGGTAGTGTATATATACAATAATATTATTTTTTTAAATTTTTTCAAAATACCATCGACAAGATAGGAGCATTGGGATTTATAAACATTTCTACGATACATCCTTTTCACGCTTTGTTCTAATGTTATTCGATTATATTCGTGTTCGCAGAATATCGGTAATATTCAAAGTGAGGTCGGCGAAGGTCGTGAAAATCACTGACAAAGACCTGTTGAAGAGACTCGGACTAATGATGGCGGTAGTTGGCCTGATTATGTTGATAAGGACTCTGGTCGATCCGCCGTACGTCATAGTGGGCAGGACAGCCGACAATTTAAAAACAGATCTTTGTCCTACAGGATGGTGGGACCGATTCTTCTCAATACGTAAGTACAATATGTGAATAAGATTCATAAAATAACAAAATTATATTAAATGCTTTATTGAGTTGTGTAAATGTAAGATTTAATATTTTTTTTTGTTGTTTTCGCTCAACTATTAAAATCTCGGGTGACTCGATGATCCACAATATTTGAACGAAAGCGATACATATTAATTAATAACAACAATGCGTTATCGCAGTAAAATTATTTTTAAATAGCACGTGAACACAGTTACTAATACTAGTATACAACTAGTTTTAGGATGAAATAAAATAAATTGTTCAATCATTTTAAATTGAGATGAGTAAAATTATATGCTACAAATTGTATTTTTATACCGTTAAAGTGATCATAATTATTATGGCCATTCAAATTCAATAAAGATCATTTTATTCAACATTTCTTGTTGATTTCAAACAAAACGTTATTAAAAACTGGATAAATTGTTTTTCTGTTGCAACCTAAAGCATATTATGTCATTATTCTTACATATTTCATTCTGAACAATCAAATATATATGTACGAGTACAAGACAATTTAAATAAACAGACATTTCAATTCGGCGTGTATTTGAGTTTATTTTATTTTATTATGTTCCGAGCCGCATGCCAGTGTTTGTTTAAAAAAATAAATAAATAATTATTCTCGAAGAATTAAATTAAATTTTATCTTAAAGATTTAAAGACATGACGTATGTCATGATCGAGTGAATGACAGTTAGAACGGATAAGTTTTTTTCATCGAACGAAAATTTAAATTGAATATCCTAAATAAACAAACCTTCAACACAATTAAAGTAGCACGTCCTTTATCATGGTTTTATAATTTAATTTATGTAAATTAACTGTGAAAAAACGTACAGATTTTCCTTCATGTTTAAAGATCAAAAAAGGTTTAGACGACGAACGCCATACACGAAACTATAGGCATAAATAAAATATATTTTCGACCGTCGTGACCGATAAAGTCGCTTTATTGTTCACAAATACAAAATAAACGTGCCGCGTATTCCTTGATCGACTGTAAAACGTTGAGAAGGAATAGAAAAATTAGTATTAATTTCGCATACGCGTCTCATGTCCTAAGTTCGGTGTCAACAATAATTGTAATGTTCTGATAATTTTTTTCATATTACAGTCGATCATTATTTTATAGTCTGTTAAAAAAATTATATTACACATGTTATTCTAATATTCGTTCTCATATACTATTGGCACGTTGTTAGCTGAATGTTCTGGTCGCGGAACATGTTCTCCGAGATTGTAAATTGTAATAATTTTAAACTTCTGAATCAAAAGACTATTGAAACATAACATGTAAACAATGAACGCAATCGTTACGAATAATTGCCATCGTCGAACTCGACGTTATACTTAAGCCCGTGCCAACACCAAACCAATGCGGTGCTGCAATAGTCGTGGATATTAGATCTACACGCGAATCCGTACGAAACTATAATTTATGGCAGCAGCTTCGAGGTACGAAATAGTTCAGTCGGACGTTACAATATATTGCTCGGCATTTCAGCGCTTTCGCGATATTATATCACGGGTACATTCATAACGTTTGACGAATTCGTGAAATCCAACAGTGATATAACATCAATGAAACGGAACGATGTGCGATATGAACACATGCGCGGTGACCGAACCGATATTGTAGCGTTGTAATTCGTGAAATCGCCGTGCGACCGTACATTTCAATACGGAATTTCTCGACCCGCCGCGGTTCCGTCGAACACGACTTTACGTGTGGCTGGTGTAGGCTCTGTATGACGTGTTGTGTGATTGCACCCGTGGTATGAAACCGTACTCGAGACGTGCACGGTTCTTCGGAGTAGTTTCATTCAAATGAGATGTGACGCGAGGGTGTCATAGCGCACGGCTAGGGGTATCGCGACGCTCGTAGCTGCGAAAACCTTAAGTAAATACTGATTACTCGTCGTAATTCGCATGTGTAAGGCGGCTCTCACACCGGAGCAAAAGGCAACGAGCATCTATCAACCGGCGATAAGCGATAATATTGCCATTTGATTATTCTCATAGAAGTTAATGGACATTCTCACACCGGAGCAACTCGATGTTTCCTGTTGCGAACTTGTAACAACTTGTGTTGCGAGCGATACGACCTGCGTGTGGCCGGTCGATATTTATTGGCAGTGTTGAGCAACACGATCTTCTGTCTGTTTTATTCTTACGTATTATTATTGTAAAATACGTTTTCTTTACTTAAATTTAAAATGTGTGACGAATCCGCGTTGAATATAAATCTTGTAGAATACGTTGAACGATATCCATGTATTTATGATTTAACCCTGGATGATCACAGTAAGAGAAACGTCACTGAAAAGGCATGGAATTAAATTGGAAAAAAATTTAAATTAACAGATATTTACACTTATAGCCTCTCTGTAGTTGGTATCTCGTGTTGTAATACTAGGTTCAATTAAGTTCAAAAGTATTTGAAAAGTGTCTGGGCTCATTCTATAACAGCTTTTGAACTGCAGTGGATGAAGTTTAAGTTCCTCTGAATAGACATTTGCACCATATTTCACAAGCTGTTTAAACACGCTGGATTAATCCAATATTTACGTTTTTTATTTTTTATTTTACTTCTTCTTAAATGCCATCAGAATAATAAAACGTCGTCCTCATCAGATGATGACATAGTTGCTACTGCGTTGCTTCTATTTGAGAGCTAGGGGCAATACGTATTGCGTGTTGAATATTGCTAATTGATAGTTGCTCGTTGCCTATTACTCTTGTGTGAGAGCTGCCTAAGTCAACTGCGTGTGTACGCCAACGAACGTGATATTACTCCGCTTTATGTATTATTATAAATCGTGTTTTTGTTTTCTGTCCTCAGTGGAAGTATTATTCCTCGTCTGGGGCATTCGCCTGTGCATTGTTGTGCGGAAAGCGCCGTCGGAGTTCAACGAGAGTCGATTCATGTCAATGGCCATCTACAATGAGTTTATTCTCTCAGTCTTCCTTAACGTATCGATGTAAGCCAATTATAATAATTATACAACAAAATATGTTATTTAACGACGGAACACGTCAAACGCCGGGAATACACGGTATGCATACGTGTGATTTGAATAATAAGAGAAAAACAATTAGCACGAGACACTGGGGTGAATAATAATAGTAATAATAATAAATATATAATATAATTGATAGCGAAACCGCCAACATTACAATACATCTGAAACCAAGCGATTCCGCTTAAAAGAAAATTAACGTTTATGTCGAAAAACAGTTGGTTAAAAAAGTTTGGTCGTTCCGAAAACGATTTCCAGCATTTGTATTTGCCAAGCTATAACCGTTTGGGCAGAAAGCTTTTAAATTAATGCGAAAAATAGATAAAAACAAATAGCTCACGAACGAAAAGTTGAATTCAGATATAAAGTTTACATTATTTCCCATTATCGTTACTCTGAATCCTGTTCGTAACGAGACATTTATCGTCGATATCAACTCGACATTTTTTTGCGGACGTATTTTGTGAACGTTTCCTATGCAAGACTGGTAACACATTTTTTCTCATAGCCGACAGCTCATGAGAAACAATCAAATTATGTACTATTAAACACTCGGATACAAATGAAATGTCACTAAAATTATTTCCTCATAAACAATATTAGCGATACAAATATTTTAGGCGTTAGGCTCGCAATACGAGTAGGTTTGCATCCGACTTGTTAAAAATGTTAAGCTTGTATGCTTTTTTTGTACCACTATGTGGTGATGAAATAGTTACACGCTTATATTATATTAGTCATGATCGTCGTTCAAAAATGTACAAACATGACATAATTTTATTTGTTGGATGTTTTTCCGTGATATTTATTTTTGTTTTCATCTTTTCGGCAATTATAAATGTGTAAAAAATGCCTACGCACCGTGTGGTATGATGTACTTTTTAAGTATTCGAAAACTTATTACGTGATAACAGCATGTTTTCGGTGAACTCACGTCATGTACGTTCTATAAAAATAACGACCGCTTTACGGTTTTATACATAATATTGCGGTGCACAACATAATATTCTACTTGTTTGAATTTACTCGGAAAACATGAGCTTAAGTCGCCTGCGCATAAACGTAAATTATCTTTTATGGCTAGCTGCCGCACGAGTTATGCATTAACAATTCGACACTTATTGTTTACACGTCGAACACTGATCATACATCTTGTGACAGAACGAAAATAATTGATAATATAAAATAACTGAAATTTATACAAGACTAAATATGGTTTAGAATATTTTAGACTACGTACATAAAAATGCGAATACGATGCAAACGAATCACCTGCATTTAAAAATGCCTGGTTTTGTAAAAACGAGCATTAAATAATCCAAAAAAATAGTCATGTTTAAATTAAAATTTAATATTATTTTTTAATTTTAAATTATAAGTTTATTCATCATATATCATTGGTAAAATAAGGTATTATAATTAAAGGCAGTTTTGAACTATCTAAAAATTAATTTATGGTCATTTTTTCCTTTTGAATAAGATTTATTTTTATTTTATCTAATTATTTTTTGAAATAAATAAAATATATTCTTTACCTCTGATTTTTTTATACTGTGCTCATTCATTTCAAATACTATCGTAACTTTTTTTGAAAAGTCTATAAAATTGAAAAAAAATATCTTTTAATATTTCAGTAATCACTTTGTAATATTACTAACAAAAAAAAAATCGCCTGAAATTTATTTTCACGATTTCCAAATACTAACTATAACCCAAATCAAATATTTAGACCCTACTTTAGACAAGCGATTAACTCGGGGTCCACACTTCAAACTTGAAAGAAACGTCCTAAACATACTACAGTTCACCTTCTGCAGTTAATCATAAGATCCGTACTCTCCATTAATCATAAATTACTAATAAATAAAATAATACTAAGATCTGGGAATACTGTACTCAAATATGTGTCTCCACGTATAAAAACCATCCAGGTATTTCAGTCTATTCCCCTTTAACAAATCACTTCGGAACCGTAGTACGTTTCAAGTCACACACACACACCTGAAAATCTAACCGGTTTCTGTCCTGTCACAGCAAGAAATTAGTAAAAAAAATGTCACACCAATTGATATTTATCCACCCTCACCATTAATTCCGAACCAGGTAACCTATTAAGAATCTTTAAATAATTTATAATTCTAACCCTGTCTTTGAAAATTTATCGGAAACTGTACATAATGCCTTATATCCTTCTTTTCCCATAGCTTAAACAGGTTAGGGAAAAAGTCCAAAATTGTTAAGGTCGTTGGAAATGCGATTTTACAAAAATCCTTTCGCAGTGCACCAATACATAGTTATAATTACATTACTTTAATACGTCAAATAAATCGGTAACGTTGTTTTGGCTGTTTGCTGAAATTCCCGGCTTTGCGTGGAACATACAAAATCCCTTCGTGTTGCACATCTAGAGTATTAGAGGAGCCGGTATGACAAAATTCAAGTTTATACTGTTTGACGTTTTAGGCATGTAGAGTTAGCGTTCAGTGAGTGGGTTATATTGAGTGAGTGAATTATATTTAAAATAAAATAAAACAATTCATTTAATAAAATGATGAATACGTGTTCGATTAAAATAAAGGGTGAAAGCACTGTCCGAGTGCACTCCATTGATATTTTGTGAGCTAATTGATTTGCAAGCACCCGGCTAGTATAGACAGCACGTGAGTGCGTGTATGCGCAGAACAATCACTCTTCACGTCCGGTGAACGTTAGCCGCACAAATGATAGTATTAAACTCGGCCACGTTGAAAAAACGAAAACCATAGTTCGGTTTACTCTTATCGTTCGATAATAACCGCGGAGTAGTGCATTGTTCGAGTACAATTATTTCACCTTCGACGACAACGCTCCGATGGTTTTCGACGAATGAACCGAGTACACATTTATTCCAATAGATTCACCGATAATTATTATTCGTTCGTTCACAGCGGAGAAAACAGACCGCAATGGATAATCATTCGATGTCCTAGTAATTAGGGCAGTTGTAGCTTCGTAAATTACCGTAACGTTCCTCGAAATAGGTACCTACACAGTGACGTAATATGTTTGCGATGTTTTCATTTGTCCTATAGCTGCGGAATGTAAAACAATTGAAATGTCAAATTAGATTTCAATTATATTCCGTTACAGTACATATTATTATTACTTTATTTCATTTTTTTTTTAATATTTTTCACGTTTTATAACATTTATTCTCGACAGTTACATATGCTTTACAAAAACGAAAATAACACAATATTAAAGGAACCCCTCTGAAAATAATAAACTAGCAATTTATTTGATTAGGAACACATTGTACGATGGAAATATATGAGGGGGTGTAAAATAAACGTTTCTTGATAAGATCAGGACAGGGTTAAATGGGAGATGAGTGGCTATCGAATACATACAATTGTTTCGAATAAATATTTTAGAGTTTATTTGAAGGATGATGTTATTTATTCGAATAAATTTTATTTAAATAATTATGTTAAAGCAATTTATTTGGTTCGACCTTTGTTTTAAATATATATATTTTTTTCCATCTATTTTAAGAATGGGTACACACCATTAACCTATATGTAACTATTTCTCATAAAAAAAATCCACCGAGATAAACTTATTATACTGTCTTGCGCAGGATCAGTGACGATTGAATGTGATTTCCTTCCGCTGTAATCGTGGTGATGTTTATAATTAAACGTGTTTACGTATTTTATTATATATTTTACTCATGATGTACAACCTCATAATGAGGACAAATAACTTGTAAAGTAGAATTTTGTTTTAACGGTAACCAAACAATAATAGCGGTAAACGGTTGAAAAACGATTCACTTCATTTTACATTTTCTGGTACTAGGTACGTACGCAATGAATGCGATTTTACACAAAATGCTTTAGAATTTCACAGATTTATTGTATGCATTGAGGTGTATAGAGAAGTATATATTCACCGTAGTTATTGTATGTATTGCACATTTTATTACGAGAAGAATTTTTAACCCAAAGAGAAACGAGAACGTAATACCATTATTTAAACTAGTTTTTTAGAAAATTGTTATTATTTTTCAATAACATGCTACGCATGATTCTTTTATCGCTCGTTATGTATTTACCTGTTTTTAAAAGCTCAAAACCAATCGCGAAAACCGTTCGTTATTTAGATCAAATATTATACTTTAATAATAATATTACTAAAGCATTATTGAATATGTAAATATTAAACTAAAAATTATTAAATATTTTTAAAAATACTGATCATAATAGAATATGAAATATTAAGAATTTAAGTTTTTGCCTAGAGTATTATTGTACAATATTATGTGTAAATATTTATGACCTGATTCGATTTAAAAAATCACCATAAAGTATTGAAAACACACTCTTGTATTATTTTATTATCATACAAAAACAATCCAGCCAGTAACTTGGATTTGGCTTTTATATTTTATATATGTTAATAGTATAAGATATATTGAATAATTTTTAATAAATTATTTATCTGTCTAATAATACTTTGTTATTATATTAACCACAAAACGGTTTTTACATTTTTATTTTATTGTTTAAATAAACATTAGTGAACAACACATAAGCTAAATGGTTATTTAAACACGCACTCATTTATGTTTACCATTTCAGGAGTGATGCGAGATAGACCAACGTTAATGTATATTGTTCGAAATTATTTCCATACAAATACAAAAATTGTCTAACAGAAGAACAGTTGAATTGTTTAATTTACTTTTATGTGTTTGAGATTAGTAGATTAATTTAATTGTTTAAAGTTAACGATTCTTACTACTTTTACGTCACTGAATTTCCCTTTAAAATAATAACAGCAAAATCTATTGATTATTTCTAAATTTAAAATTAGTTGAGTTTTCAGCCTTTTAGGTCACTGCTTTTAACGAAAAGAATAATATTCAACTGCTTTTATTTTAGTGAAACTGCATTCTGATTGAATAATATTGTGCATTGAATTAAAATACAATATATTTTAAATCATGAATTGTGCTCACAATTGTGATTGTAATTAACTAGAAATAAAAACGGTTAAAGTAAATTCTACTTATTTTTCGTGAACAAAATCTTATTTGCATTTATTTATAAAATCTTGTCTTTGAAAAACAAAAACTTTAATAAACTGAAAAATGGTAAAGTTTTGGTTTGTTCATTATACTAATGTAAGAACTATCAATATATTGAACAAATATAATATACATTACCACCTATAATCAGAATTCGTAAGTACCGTTGTTAAACCATTGTTTTAGTTTAAAAATTCGTTTTGCATTGTGTAAACATTACGAAATGTAATATAATAATAGCATAAATATGATAAAAGTGCAATGATATTATTGTTGAACAGCTGACGGCATGCCAAAAAGTAGATAAGTCTTAAATAATAACACAGTGCCAACGGAACACAAATCTTGCGAACTTTATATTTGTGAACATACGACATTGGAGTGCATTTCCTAGTTTTCCCACAAATAATTATCGCTAGCTTTGTTTGTTTGCCACAGGTTTTTCCTGCAGTCGCCGGCCAACCCTGACTTGCAGTACATCATTTTCTTCTGTCACACACAACTCACAGTCACTACACTGCTGGGATTCATATTCGCTAGTAAGGTTAGTTAGTCATCAGGATAGAAAACGGAAAATCAGTTGATAATACCGCTGAAACCAATTGATATATCAGCAAGTTGAAGGTGATTCGAAGATCATGAACGAAAGCTGTAAGACCAACAATAATTCTCGTAGTGTTTTGATAGGTTTACAAATCAATGTGAAATGGATACCGAATTTATTTCCATGAATACTTGTGCACGCAATATGATTGAGAAATGGTCTTGTCCGGGACTATTACGATGGATAAAAATAGCCAAACAAGGCTAATGATCCATAGAACGCACTCCCAACACCCTAGTGGGGCCTAGTAGATTATATCACTGTTTTAATAGCGTAGGTCGCTGAATGAGGGAACATTTAATTTGTAAATGCATTAATACGAACACAAATTTATTTTGTACATAATATAATATGACGTGTACAACCAAATAATCAATGTTCATTTGATTATACTATATATATTTTTTTTTCTACCGATTTTCTTTGTGATGCAACTAACGCATTTTAATTTAATTTAATTTATACCAACAGAAGTACACTTTATTTTGATAATATATAATATATAAAATTTATTTAGAAATAGAACGTTTAAATAGGACAACTATAATTATATTACTTGGGCGCATAGCAAATATTTTACATGTACAGAATTTCAAGACGTATGATTTTATTGAACTGAACACATTTTTTAAAGTAGATACGTGTTGTTTTTGAAATTTAAATTTGTCAACAATACATTTTAATACATTTTTAACTTTTCGAATAAACGATTTTTTTCTTCAGATAAATTCGTATCGCGTGTTTTTCGAAACAAATAAAATATTCCTGAAACAAACGGTTCGTAGTGGCTGGTTTAGAGTGTCGGCAGTATTTATTTAATAAAACAAACAAAAATATCATTTAAATCACGGTTTTCAGGCATACCTAGTGATTAGAGGGGAAGAATCGAACGAAGAAGATGGACAGGTGAAGAGCATCAAAGTGACCGGCGGTAGTAGAATGTTGAGCAAACAGACGAGAAATTCGAACAAAGCAAACAACTCCACATTCGGTGGCTTAGAAGAGTCCAGTACCGATTTCGTGCTGACGGAAGCGGACGCTCAGGTGAGTTTCGATGTGTAGCGATAATAATGATACATACACGGCACTTTAATAATTGAGTACTTCGTAATCGTCTAAACATTTACTTACAAATATGGCATATCTTTGGAAATGCGTGAATTGTGGTAGCCCATAACTACAACCAAAAAACCATAAGTTACTTAAAATCGGAAAAAGAATATTTTTTTCCTCGCCTTAAAGTTATTGCAAAAATAACAAAAAAACATCATCTATGAGGTGGTATATATTTGAAAAAATGTATCAACAGCCGAAATTTGTTTTCGGTAAACCTTCCATTTTACACACAATTCACGGTCAAGATAATTCCAGGGTACAGTTTATACATAATATACTTAAAAACCTATTTTCTCATTCGCGTCCGTTAATTAATTCGTTAACAAAATATTTCATTCGTCAACAGTTTTAGATATTGTAAAAATCATAGGGATGCAGCGATGAGACACCCTCACATAACTAACCTAAAAATTTTGTGAGAAAAACGATTTCAAACACTATTCGATAAACTGCGATAATAACAGCACGGTACAATTAGTTGACTATTTCCTGTAAAATATAGGTTCATGTGTAAAAGCTGATGCAATCTATATTGTTTAAAGCGTACATTTTATTTTCTTGGATATATTGTGAGGGTTTTTTTTTTGTATATTTATGTATTATAAAACTTGGCGAAACTTTATTCATATGCGTTTGTTTTCTTTTCGTGTTTTATTTTCCAACGCGTATATGAAATCACGTCGCTTCAGGCATCTGGGCGGATCTCCTGCAGTTGAGAATAATACATCCGATGTGTTGGAATAAACGTATATCAGTTATTATAACAAAAATTGGAAAACGATGAGAATCTTGACGGTTTTGCGACCCCGAGTTATTTTTGTGGTATTCTTTAGATGAACTTCTGTGCGCCCATAAATAATGTATTCGTCTATATTATGCAAAGCCTTGAAAGTAAATATATTTGCACAAACCATAATATATATATATGTCTTAGTGAAACACACCTAGATATTAGGAATTTAAATTCAACTTCGAGTTGCTGGTTTTTTTAAACAACAAAAATGTATCATCATTTTTATTTTAAGCTACTGTTTTCGTGATGATGTTTGTATGATTTCATAAACTTAAAATTACCTATCTGTTGATGATATTTATAGAAAAAATGTATGCGTAACTAAACAAATTGTTTCCACCCTCGGCCACATTTTTATTGCATTCTCTTAGGATTTTATTCATAAATTGCTGTAGTTTCAAATGTGTGAAGCCATATTACAATACAAATATAAGACAGTACATCAAAAAGCAGTAAAACGAAAAAACGAATAATAAAATATATTAAGTTGTTTAAATATAACTAGCTATATAAAATAATTCAGATGTACATTAAAAAAAATCTCATTGAGTTATACCTAATGAAAAAATTCAGTATTACATTATTAAAAATTCGTTTTAAACTAATAGTAGGAACAATTAGGTCATGTATTATTAATCGGATAGTAACATATAAAAACAGTTTTAACTGTCTGATTTTTCACTCGAGGACCAAGGACATAAATTTAACGGTGAAACTGAACGAAAAATTTTCGCTTAAATACTTTAATACTTGTATCATATTATTATATATTATACCTTAGATTATTGCACTAATCACAGTTTATAAAGGCATAAACCGATTCGTCATAGTTTAAAAATGAACTGATAAAATAAGCAATGCAATTTTCAGTCTGAAGGTAAATATTGTAAGAACATTTTAGAAGAATAATTGGCATTTAAACGTAGGAGAAAAAACTATATTAATATTTAGTTCGTACTGGTCTGACCGATCGGTCACGTTCAATCAAAATATTTTCATTAAATATGACCTACTAACTGGCATTAGACTCAAAATTACCTTTACACGAGATGAGGTATTACTGTACATCAATAGGGCACCAGTTAACTTTTTCTAGATTAAAAATCCCCTAAACTTAGGGAAAATTCTACGGCATTTATATGCGCATTGCAAACATTAGTATTAGAACGGTGAAGATAATTATAATTTGTCATTTCGACAGTAGCTACACGATAGGACGATAAACACTTACAATTTATGTGTACAAGCATTGTTCTGTTGAGTTATCTCAAATACAGACCGGCAAAGATGAGAAATCTCGTTTTGACTGCAATATATGCATTACCTAGTCTTGTCGTTACGCAACTATTGTATGTTTCAACGGTATCAGCAAGTAACAAGTATTGTACAACGGCTGCTTGGCCGAAGTTCAACATCGGTAAGCCAAACGATAGCCTGCAGTTTACAGCTAATACGAGTACAATAGTATCGTTATCAGATACAACAACGTTCCGGGAAGGATATTATCTGGTTTAATGCTAATAATCCCTGGGATGTTCTGATAATAAACGGATAAATCATTTCAACCTGTGGAGTTGTTGTGGAAAATTAATGAAAAATTGACAAACCGTTTTTTGAAATGATTGATAATTTATTGACCAATTATATAAAAAAAAGATCAGTCTTACCACCGCCCCGTCACAACTTTAGTTCAAAAGCGACAGCTTGCGTTGTTAGATTGTTTTTCTGATAAATATGACCATTTTTTTTTATTATTTTATTTTAAACGTTGATTAGTTACCGTAAAATTTTGAAAATTTGAAAATCATCCGTCTATGACGGTAAAATAATACAAACATGACAGCGTTCATCTGCGATTTTTCCCGGTCTACGGACAGAAAAATTCATAAATATTAAATAATGTAATAAGTTGTTACTAAATATTTCTAGGTCCTACTTTATTACAGTACTATAGTCACATCATAACAAAATGTACTTATTCTTATTGCAAAATTGAATATATAATTCGTATTATATGTAGTTACTTCTGTCTACTCAACATTTTATTGATGGTACTATTTTAAGAGAAACAAACGATCAAAAACTATTTATACTCGTATTGCGGAAATAATTTATAAGAATCAATGTTTTTTTTTTATATATTATATCTTAAAAGAAGATGTTCTTTTAGAAGTAAAGAGTTTTAAATTAGAGCCAAAGTCCCATGTTATCTTAATTATGTAGACTAATTTAAGAAGTCATAAATTCTACAATGTATTTTGTAAAACTATGTAGGTATACATCATAAATCGTTTATGATGACATGTAAAAAGAAAACGAGAGAATAACAAAATGTTCGACTTTTACCGTAAACGTAAATAAATAAATTACCATACCAGTTAAGGTATTAAATACTTGGATAAATCCATAATTACAAATAATTATTTCCGGCTATAGAGGTTTTTGTAAAAAATATAAATGAAGAAATTAAATATATATATATATATTGTATGCTCGTACAAAATTAAATTAGAAAAAGTAAACTTTTATACTCTTTCATTAATAACAATTAAAGTATTAATAATTTCATTTGATTAATGATGACGCAGTTTGCGTGATAAATTATTGTATTAAATGTTCGAAGTAGAATTGTTTTTCACGATGATTTAATTTTAATATTTTCGTTATCACTCTTTTTCCTCGTGCTGGATGTCCCCGTTGGGTTATCTCCCTAATATGCGCATACATAATCATATATTCTGATCAACTTCATTTATTGTGCATACTTTGTACTGATGAAAAAATAAAAAATAAAAAACATTCACGCCATAGAAAAAAACTTTTTCGTCAACTTTTCCATTCTATGCGTTGACCAAGTACACCGTTTGGAATACCAAAGTCCTAAAGTGTATTTGCTACTCATTTATATCGTACTCCCACGCCGCACGGACATTATTGTGTTGTGTTGTGAACCTCGATAAAGTGTTTTGACTAGAAACCATGTAGAATGTATTCAGTTGTTTTCCGTGATATATTACTATTTGATTACCACCCGATTATTTCACCCTTGTTTCCAGACATTTATATATTTCCCAAGGGGGTGATCATGCGATATTCTGGCAATCAGTTGATAATAATCAGATGGACCCGTTGAATACGTTTATTGTACACCCGAAATATAACACTCACGACAAACGACTATCGTAGTATTATTGTTATGTAAACGCGACTGGTTGGTGTGTTTGCAGGAAGAATTCGCTCAACTATTCAAACAGTTAGAAGTGCTCAGAGATAAGAACTTGAGGCTCGGGAACCGTCATCTGGTGGAAAAGATAGCGGCCATGCAGGAGGTGAGCAAACGCGGCGTGTGGTCGACCAACGTGGACAAGAAGCTCGCGGTCATGGGCGGTGGTGGTGGTTACCCATTCGCCAACCACCACCACGGTTGCAGTCATCCAATGACCGGCAGCCAGAAATCGTTGGTCGTCAATCAAAACGGCAAAAAACCGTTTATGAAAGAAGTGACGGTTTGAACGACGGTATTACGGTTATTGTCTCGGACATTGCGTGTATATACGGTTGCCCTCCGTCACACTGGCATCAAACGGTCCTCCGGCACGTACATCACATCACGTAAAATAGTCGCAAAAAAAAAAAAAGGCGTCGCGACGATAACACCAAACACACACACACACACCCACACACACACACACACACACAGCAGTGACTTATTTAATGATAATGATAAAGATAATATAATTTTTCAACCATCTCCAACAACGAAAATCCGTTCTTTTTGTGCAAAAATAATACATTTTTTTATGATTTTAATTTTGATAAATCATAAGTTAATACAAATAGTGCGAATACAGTTTTCATACTATACTTATTTATGCGATTTGTTCTATATTATAGCAAATATGTTTTCAATTAATTCCTGTAAATGTCTTGAATATGCCACTCACACACACACACACACACACACACACACACACACACACACACACACACTCGCTCAGCGGACGCTCCAAGTGTTTAAATCGTAAGCTCGAGTTTAAACCCTGTTTCAAACGAATTGGACGTGTATTATAATGATATATCATCGCGATGTCTATACTGCGCTATTATTGTTTGCTCGATTTTGATATTATTTCGTTTTTTTTTTTTTACATATCTGTGCTCACGAAATAACGATGATACCTGCAGTATTGTTATTTATATTATTTTTTATATATCTGTATTATTCTTATACATATTATTATTATTAATACTTTTTAGACTTATGATTATTTTTACAATTATTATTATTATTATATTTATTATATCATTGATGTTATTGCTTAGACAATACAATATGTCGATGATGCACATCCCTTGGACACGTCGAATGGACGTTACGCAGAATCGTAGTTTTCACTTTATCTCACTCTCACGCCTTATAGTTGATACTTACACCGACCGTGGAATACATTATACCTTTTCTATGATATGCGTACACGAGAATGACACAACTAGTCTGGATAGATTATTTTTACCGTTCCATTCAAATATTCGGACGTGAACTCACCTAAACTTTCCTCGAACGCACTATCATGTAATCCGACCGATCTCGTAGAATCTACTCCGACGATCAAAACACTGGAGAATGCTCGAACGTGGTGCGCGACCGACAGATTTCTTTTGTGATCTTGTCCCCATGTGCGTTTAACCGCACGGGGTGTGTTATTACCGAACAACACCGCCCCGTCATCGAGAGCTCTACATTGGGCAGCGTTGCGAGTAGATGTGACTAAACCTCAAAACTGTTTTAAGCTCTCTCCCTCTCTCTCTCTCTCTCTCTCTCTCTCTCTCTCTCTCTCTCTCTCTCTCTCTCTCTCTCTCTCTCTCTCTCTCTCTCTCTCTCGTCTTCGGGGAATTGCCAATTTTTATTTACACGGACTGCGGTATTTACTATGCGTACCAAAAGTATACATTAATTATGCTTTTACTTCCACTCCACAACGGGGGTTTTCGTAGCAAAAAATAAACGGATACTTTAGATTGGTGGACGGGATTGATGGTGTCAAAAGAAGTAGCGGCCAGTGTAATAAAACGGCAGAAAACTTGGCAAAATATCCCCCGAAAAACCTCATCGACCTTGTTCTGTGCATTCATTTGTACATCTCTCACGTTTAACCGAAACATACGAGAAATATACGTAGAAATAATTCACAAGCCGGTAATACAAAAAAAAAAAGTAAATAATAAATTATATCGGTTAACTAAATAATAAGAAAAAAGCAGAATGATGTGCATACTTACAAATTTATACGTGTATAAATTATAAATCCCATTTATATCTAGAAATTAGATCCCCTGGGGCTACATGATTAACGGGTTATTCCCCAGGTAGAGACGACAAAATGCGTTGTGCGCGAGGTTCTGACTTGTACTAATTAAATAATTTAATTTTCACGAATCCTGTTGTATAATTTAAAAACTGTTTTCCAAAGCATACTAAAATCCTCAGTATGTTGATTTTATTTCCTGTTGGGATGCACGATATGTTTTCCATGCGAAATGCAATTCTAAATAACAACAAAATTGTTAAAGGATTATTTTCACGAGGACTAATGATCCTATACGTTTTGTTTGAAAAAAATTTAAAATAATGAAAATGTTCGATACCAAATTGCGTACAACATCATACAGTTTTAAGACATTAAAATAGTTCAAAAAGGTAAAATATCTCAAAGGAGCGAAAACCTGATGAAAATTTTATTTTTTATTGCCGTTCGGATGCTTAAACAATTTCTGTCAATCGTAGAAAACCTATTTATTTGTCCATGCACAATAATTATTTACAACGACGGTGTGCGATCGCTTTACGATCCAGTTTATAAACCACGAGAATTCGCCTACTACGATTTGCGGAACATGCGTATTCACATGATTTCGATTTGCAGGACTATCATAAAAACTAAACGCATGTATTCAATCGGCACAGCAGATGCTGTGGTGAATCCGAACTTTTAAAAATAAACGTATCGTATGAGTCACGAGATATTCAATAATACGTTTTGTCGTCACGGAGTAATAAAAACGGACGAGACGGATAAGACCGTTCTGATGTTTGTACAAGTCCGCCTACACTAGACGAACGCCGGCAGAGGTTTTATCAGCCGATATTAATCTGTAATTGTATTTTTTCTCGTATGACAGTCCCAGAAGACGTGATTTCTTTTGCTCCGCACATAAAACGCTCAGAACTATACAATATGCCGTTCTTTTAATGATAGTCATAATGTACAATCGTAACATGTACACGCCGCACTAGTCTATATGTATCAGAAAGGTCGGCAACTTTTTCGTAGGAATAAGCCATCTTTCTACAACGTTATAAAACCGTGCTGATTGTTCAATTTAAAATTCCAGTTCAAGACTCTGTTCACAGTAGGCAGTAAGTTAGGAGAAAGTAAATTGAAACATTTTTAATAGGATTTGATTACTTATAATTATAAAGACCGTGTTCCGAAGAAAAGGGTTTTTCTTTGTATAGTGTTATAATTATAAGGAATAAAAATAATTATGTTTTAGCTATACTGAAGGATCGTTTGAGACTCCGGAGATACGAGTTCCCGACCCCAATTATACATACAAGGTATTCCAGGATTACGGGAAAATTTGAAATAACTCTCAAATAAGTGGAAATATGTATTTACATAATTTTGTTATTGAAGACAGAATCCATATTGGATATCGTTACGAGTCCAGAGGTTAAAATGATCACGATTGTAATGTAAATGAATATCCGTAAGACAGTGTGCATTTGTACGTGTAAATTCCTAAAATCAAAAGATGATATTGTGCGCGGGGTCTTTTCAACATCATCGAAGTGAAAAAATAATGGAAAAAAAACGTAACCGACGACCGCAGTCTGGACGACAATTTTCAGGAACGTATACGTACTGTTTGAACACCATCTTAGGGACATTAATATTGATATCATGTTAAACTTTTGGACTCTTGACGGAGTATAAAATAGATCATCCTGTTTTCAATGAAAAAGAAAAAAAATGTTGTAAATGCGTTACAGTTAACTTTTGCAAATGTTGTATCGAATTTTCCCGTTTTCCCGGGATCGACCATGATTTCGTACTAGTATCACGTCGAGCCACCCCGTCCTTAGGCGGGTCCGAATGTTTACACCGTTCGTTGTTTGCTTCGATCGGACCAAGACGGACTGATGATGGCCTCGCCGACGATATGATCGACAAAGCGCATAGGCCGCGGTATATTATCACCCGAGGATCAACAATAATCGTTATTATTACTATCTGCCGTACGGTCAATCCGTTTGTTTGCCCGGCAGAACGTGACGCGCGAGATTCCGGAACACTGCATACCGATTCGGTCGAGGTGGTGGAGTCTTTCTACTCTCCGACGAAACGATCGTTTGCGTTCGCGTACAGTAGGGGCAGCTTATCGGCCGAAAACGGTTATCGCGACGTCACACAGTATACATCGCAATAGTACGTGTCTTTCGAATTGACTTTCCGCCGTAAATCAACGTCGTGCACATAACACGACGAGCGTACACCGCGATGTAATAATATATTATAACTGCGGCGGCCCGTGTCGCGGAGTAGGTAGAAACAAAATGGCAGTCGTTTCCGCGTGAAGGAAACGAAAAATCGCTTTGCTCCGGTTACAGGTTTCCGAGGACGCAGCTTATAAACTGTTATATACGTATATACATGTATATGTGCACATCGATCGTACGAAGTTTTCGAGAAACAGTACGTCATCAAGGGCGAGAGAAAAACGCTTTTTTCACGGTCATGTCGTCGTGTGTTACGTTGAAGTCGATGGAAACGATCCCGAGCTGTACTTCCCCATACTTCCGTCGTGAAACACAATATTGTTATTATTATATTATATCAGTAGTTCTATGTTAATCGGTTTACGAAAATATTAGCGTTAGTAAAATTAATAGTACTTATTAATAAGCTCGAATCAGGGTAACAGTATAAATATAGGATGTCGCGTACGATGCACGGTGCACCGCCCCTTACGTCAGGACGTGTACCTGACGCGTTCGACGATGGTCTTGTTTCTCGGGACGGCGCGTCGTGTTTGCAATTCCACTACGTGAACGCGTACCGATGACATCGTGTAGTATTTTCATGTAGCGTTTAAGCATTTCACCACCCGGTAGGTGGTTCAATAGTAAAAATAATGATATTGTAATAGACAATGATGTTACTATGATAACTACCTACATCGTTGTGCTAGCATAAGTTTCGATAATTAACCTGTTTCCATCGTGTACAACGTTTTATTGTTTTCCGTTTCGTCGTCGGTACTTTATTACGTTATTGTATCGTGAAATATAATGTATAATCGATCTGTATTTTGGTCTGTGATAAATTTAATAGTCGTGTACTTCGTTATTGTTACGTTATAACGCAACGTGTTCACAGTCGGAAACGCAAATGTTGCAAATGTACCACTACCTAGTTAATTGTTGTAAGTTCCCCCCCCCCTCAAACCGGTTCGGTCAATTCTTCCTGTCCATTCAACTGTTGTGCATTTAAGATAAACTTTTGTGCGTTGAAAGATTCATTATTTCACGACGACTAAAATATGTGCAACAGCCCGTGCACAATATAACCGTCTAATGACCGCAAACATTTGTTGATTTAAGTTTCTTCCGGTGACCATGTTCACTCCGCAAACAACAGTTAAAAACTCAAAACTTAAAGCATAATCTTATGTCCAAGTCCAACGGCAAACCAAAACGAATCGTTTGTGAGATAAAAAAACTTGTGAAATTTAGAAAGAATCTAATTGTTGTTGTTAAGTATAAATATTTATTTAAATTCAAATATTATAAAATCTCTGGTCAAGTATAATATTATAACTATGTTAAAAGTAGACAATTTTTATTATAGCAAATATTCAACAATAATGTTAAAATAATCGATTTCTAATCAATATTTAAACTCAGCTTATTCGTAATAATAATTAAAAGCGTCGATTTTTATTTGAAATAATATCGTTGGAGAGATTTATATTTTGAGCTCATCAAATATATATATTTGAAAATTTACTTTTATAAAACAACTGTGCAATATTTTTCGGTAACCGCATAGACGATTAAGCAATATGCCTAAATGTTGTTATAAGTGTTTGTATTAAATAATTATTTGATACGAATAGTGATATAATGAATCGTTCGCTTACTATACAATAATATGTATTATAGTAATCGCACTGTCCGTTGTCGTCTACGAAAGTCAAATATTGTAACTTTACACTATAATTTTACGAGCGTTTAATGTCGCGTGGATGAGTGTGGTAAACATTTAAGCTGTATAACTTTATTTTATTATAAATCGATCAATGAATTCATGTTTTGTCGCCATCCCGTGAACAGGAACTTTCAACCGAATAATGTAGATGTAGATGTACAGATGAGTCACATGGCTTGAACATCTCGAGAAAATAAAAATTATGTGCAATACGTTAATGTAAATTTGTTTTTTGGTTTTTTGTTAAAATATATTATTTAGTTTCTGTGTATATAAGTGAGTACAAAAGTATAAAAGATTCAACTGTGTGTGTGTTTTTTTTTTTTTCGGAATAATTGAAATTCAAATTATATCGCGCATTACATGATTACGGGTACATCAATCTACTTGTGTAAAAAGATACGGAATTGAAAATATGATATAAGCATAACGTAACATTAAAAATGTAATATGTATTTATACTGTAAATAAATAGGTTTAAAAATTGTTTAACAATTAATTTGTGTCCACTTATTATTAAAATATGGATGCATCCAAATTAAAAAAGATTTACTCGTGTACGGTTAAGTTAAGTTTATGCTTTATAGACAACAGTTTGTGTATTAGACTCGTTGTAGTAAGTATATTACCTATTATTCAAAATATCTTTTTAAATGTTTTGAAATGGTGTTATTGGAGCAGTTATCTTGTTTTTTATTCTGAGCGATGCTTTATGTTTTACTTTTCTGTGATCAATTTTTCGAAAAACAAAAACTCTACACCAAATGTGCAACATAATTCGGACAGATATTTTTAGAATAACTTGCACCAATGATATAAAATTGTCTATCAAGTGTTCTTTTTTTTTCTCGTGAAACAATTATATTGTGATAGTTTTTTATTTGAGATATAAGTTGAAAAAGAAAATATTTTTTTTTAAATATATAAAAACAAAATAAATTCACTTTTCATTTTAATTCAACCGAATAAGATTTTTTACTACGCGATGTGCTCGAGTTACAATAATATTTCATGTATTTATAATCATACAATTATTATATTTTAGTTCTGACTTTTGAAACGCCACTGCGGACATAGCGCGGGGCTAAAATTAAAACCCCAGCTGCAGTGGCGTACCCGTCAGCGTACGTTTACACTAAACATCCAATTTCCGTTTAATCACATGTAATTTTTTACTTTTCGCCGTGAACACCTCTGGCGTATTGTAACAACGCGCTAAGCGACCGATTGCGTTGAAATTTGATCGCGCCGACAAAATGTTGTGCTCGTTACACCTTTTCAAGTTTTCAAACGGTTACAACATACAGTCACAACGAAAGTTAGCTCGGAAATATGTAAAATGTAACAAAATAATTGGTTCGTAAGCCGTGTGCATCCTCGCTGAACACATAAACATAGAATATTATGATTTTCGTAACTTATACAATACTCAACGAGAGACGACTGCGAAAATACTTAAGCTATGCCACTTAATATACCGAGTAAAATATAATTATTGCACAAGTTTTATGAAAGAATATAATATGATATTCGATGTATAGTTTATCATACTGTAACGTTCGATGTTTAATGGCTTAAGATGCTAAAATATCTCCACACTATATAATATATTTAAGTGAAAACTTATTCTTTTATTTGATAAAATTCGACAGTAATATATTTCTATCCGACATACGAAACGAACTTATTGGAAATACAATTGTAATTAAATACAAAAAATAAGTGTAGGTATATAGTACTCCTAACGCTATCTAACAAAATGTGACTCAACTATCAGAACGTGCGTAAGCTATGAACAGTTTAAATTTCCCAACATTAATACTACGAGCATACCGACATTTGTTTAAACTAAAAAACTGTTTATTCAAGCAACTTAAAATCATTACCCATATACTTTCTTAATATGTTTCTTCGTATCATTACCGTACTAAATAATTTTTTTGAACTCAAACTAGAGCTCGCAAATTATTACTATTAATGGTCACTGTGAAAAAACAAACTATTTTATAAGTCACTTAAAATACAGGTATACCTATACTCTCATAGCAACGTTAAGGTTCTCGTTAGAAATATAATTTTATTTTTACTCGCTATATGGGTTTGAAGATTTGATTTATACAATATTTAACCATCCTACAAAAAAATTGCTTTCAATTAACTGTTTAAATAAATATATATTACTTTTCCCGGAATCGAATCATAATAAATGTATATATATATAATACATTGTATTTCATATATATATATTTATCAGGTTTATTTCTAGAATTAATAGTCTTTAAAAAAAACTTGCTCAGGTTTTAGTACTTTCTGTGAAACCATAATCCTCTTTAAATTTTATTTTTTTTTATTTCTTTAGTTACTTGAAATATCTTTAATATTTTTAACTTAAACAAAATGAATTAACATAGGTTTAATAAAAGTATTTTGACGCTCAATGTGTGACTATAACAATATTGACTATAGTTGCGACTTTCGATAAACTGATGAAGTTCAATATTCTGCCAAGTCGATTTAAGAACATTCAAATTTTTGCACGAGTATTTTTTTTTTTTAATTTACGTCAGTTAGTACTTACTTTTCATCTGTACGAGTGTAAAAAATAATATTATTTACAAATAATCGATTCTGCACCCTAGATCCTAGGTCGAATACAAATTAAAATTGCAGAATTTAATTTGAAAATGTATTATAAAATAATCTAACGAATAATAATATTATCACTGTAAATATATTAAACCAATCACAAAATGGTTTTCTGTAAGCATCTACATATTCAAAACTGATATCCTTTGTAACAAGTGCAGTGAGCTAAACCGGAAATTGTTTTCTCATATCTTCGAATTTGTGATTTATGTTAAGCAAGGTCGATACATATAATATGCTCTTAACTCTTAGGCGAATTTTGAATATTGTTATACTTATGAAAAACGTCAAATTTGGTGTGTTTGAATAGTGACTTGAAATAGGCAAGATCGTTCCTGTTTTAAATTTGCACTGATTTCGTATAACATTTTATTTGTTCGTTCATTTAGAGGGGATTTGGAAGATATATGTACATGTTTTCGATTCAATTTAAAGATACCGCTTAAAACCCCCCCCCCATTCCACCTAGGCCGCAGCGGTTGTATTATTTCTATCCGCCGTTTGATTACAAACGAAATGAATAATAATCCCCACCCTCCGAGAGATTGATGGCCTGCCACCCCATCATCAATTCAACCGCGATGTGCCTTCACGCGTACTACGTCGCCGTCGCTGTTACCAATATAACGTAAAGTCCTGTGGAGTATATGGAACGGACGACTATCGCGGTCGTCGTATCTGACGTACTATATCCATTACTCCGCAACACGATCGGACACATCGTGATTGCGTCTCCGTTTCGTCCGTCGGCACGTCGTCGTAAAACTTGAAGTAAGGACCAACGGACCGCGACGGACAACTTACGGACCTCGGATCGGACGTGACGTATGGAGAAATCAAAATTACCGTCGACGAGTTGGTGCGGCGTACGTGAATCGTGCACAACGCGTAAGACCACGAATATCCCGGTGTCACAGGAAATTATCACCCACCAACATTTTTACACCCCCCCCCCCCCTTCGGTAATAATTTTCAGGGGGTAATAATTTCCCAGTGTAACAGGAAATTATTACCCCCCTGGAAATTATTACCCTCCCGGTAATAATTTCCCGGGCGTAATTTTTTCCTTATGTAACAAGCGGTTAAATAAGCGAATAACCTACCTATATACATTGAAACCTCTGAATAGCGGACACCTCTGAGACTGTTAGAAATGTCCGTTGTTGAGAGGTATCCACTATTTAAAGGTGTCAGTTAAGAGAGGTTTCATTGTAAATGTATTCGGGGGGTAATAATTTCCCAGTGTATCAATCGATTATTACCTACTTATATCTTTATACGAGGGGGGTAATAATTTCCCGGCCGTATTTTTTTTCTTTATCAATCGATTATTACCTAACTATATACGAGGGGGGTAATAATTTCCAGGGGGTAAAAATTCCCTGTTACACCGGTACGGTTGGATCCCGCGAAAATATTCAGCTGCATACCTGCGCATGCGCTTTGAAACCGCAAGTGTTCTCGGGAACATTTTACACATCAAGGAAAAAATGGCTACGTAAACTTAACTGACTGATTGGATGGCATTCAACACCGGACCCGATAAACAAACGCCTCCTATACGCAGCTTTCGTCAAACCGATTTGAACTTACGGCGCACAAATACTGCGGGGTCATGTCAGCAAATCTAACATCCAAATTGTGTTTATAAAAATACATAAAACATAAAGATGCAGTTATGGTAAAAAAAATATCTGTTGCAACTTGGCGGTGGTCGCATTATTTTTAACCCTCGTTTGATTTCTTTATGAAATCCAAAAATTCCCAATCGTTGAGTGACAGTAGTCGACTGCATCACTGCAGTCCTGTCAATTTAAGTCGCTGTTTGCATTTATTGTGGCAACAGTTTCGTTCATGCAAGTTCAATATTTTCTTTATTATTTATACAAATATACAACTATACCAATATTCAATAACACTTTACGACTTGCTTTTATCAAAATACTTTTTTCTAATACGGTTTGATAGGTATTGAGTTTTTGTAAGTATACGGTTTTCATTGAGTTGCATACTCAAAATTAAAAGTTTTTGCGTTCTAAAAAGATAAGACCCATGTTTCGGTTGAGGGTATGACAGACACAACTAATTTTGTGTCAATGAATAATAAGACAACTTCTATGAATTTATTTTATTCATTTATAGATATACTGCTCCCTCCCGACATATGTATCCGCCCTTGATCGAATGCCAAAAGACTGAGATGTAGCGTTCGGCAAATCGAATGACTGTAACGTAATCGTAATCTATTACAGTTAACCGCACCTCAAAAACGTTGTTATTATTTAACGTCGTGTAATGTAATAAATAATAATGTGTAGATAGGTATGTGTGTGTTATGGGTTCACGATGCTAATTCTGTTTGACGTCGGACGACTTTAATCGCACGAGGGGTAGAACCCAAGACGCCGCACATGATTTCGTTTAAGCTCGTGATGCGACCCGCGTATATTATCCCCCGAGAATAATTTAATGGTTGGCCTGTTTTAGAATCGAAATACTTTTCATTTGCCAGTAACACAATATTCTTACTTCAAAAATTTGAAAATTGGAAATAATAACTGTATAATAAATGATATTATACCTGTTTTAAATAAAAATTATATCTTGTAATAGTAACTGGTGATAGTACGTGTTTCAATTTAGAATAAAGTGTAAAATACTGATTACCTATTTAAGGGATGAGCGTCGAGTAATACTCGGTATGAAGTACATTTCTATCAGTTATACACGCCCTTCGATGCACGATGTTATTCATTTTGAACCGCCTGTTTTGTGTAAACACGTGCATAAACAAATATTTTTGAACGGATAAAAATCTGTGACAATACATTGTACACTCAATTCGAACGAAAACAAACTACTGGCAGTCAAAATTCAACGTATTCGCTCGTGCAATACCTGTATTATCACGTTGAATTTCGACAAACAAAATTAGTTTTTCCGTAGAAACGCGGAATTTTATACGAAAATAATTCCGAAAAAAATAACCAGATTGTTAATGCCACGGTTACACTTTCCCTGATGTGATCCTTCTCCTCGATTCTCGATCTCCCCCATCGTATCACATCCTATCCCCATCGTATCACTCATCGTTAATTTCATTTTCATCACTGATTTCCGCATTAAATAATATATTCATAGATCGATGGAGATATAGCTATTTTTTTATTTTAACTAATTAGTAATTGTTACTATAATAAGATGAAACAAATAAATAAATAAATCCATTATATTCAGTACTAATGACGAGCTTGAACATTTCCGAAAAAATTGTTTATTGTGCTATTGGCCGCTAACAAGAATATTTACCATTAGTAGCCGAGTTCAAGCAAATTACTACATCCGAAACATTTAAGTTCTTCAATCAATTCAGTTTTATTTTATAAATTGTATATATCGAATAATTCGATCCCATCGAAGACGAAACGACTGATTATTGTATTCATTTTACGAAATTGGTTAATTTTAATTGTGTAGGTAAAGATAGCTAATTTATAAACATGAACAACTGTATTCTTCTGTTTTTGAGTTCTGACATACGAGAAGAATTTTAATCCTACGAACGTCGTTCGATAATCACGTACAGGTTGGATTTTTTACAATACATTCGTGTGTAGGTACACCTAGAGAGCTAGATAGACAGCTAGTGTAACTGTCCCTAACTGTTCAAGTCATCATGTTGTTAAAAAATGATGATATATTTTCGGGCTTACAGTTAAATTGAGTCGTCTTATACATTTAACTGTGTATGGAGTTCCATAAATAGATGTTCGGTCACTTTATCGATGAAAAGTACTAACAGTCAATGTAGCATTAAACAATATCTCATAAAAATTTTGTAATTTGATAACGATGAAAATTTGATGGGATATATGTTGATGATTAGCTGTAAAACATTACTCAAGATTTAACTCGAGATTAATCGTGAATGAAAATCGTTTAGTTTCCTCACTGTCGTGCAAGTCTCTTGAAACGATATTGCAGGTGTGCAGAAATCCTACGGTAAAATAAAGTAAATACAATAAATGTATAACGCAATCACAATATGTAGATATTACACACGTCGAGTTCTATATTACTGATGGATACGCGTGTTTCATGAGACATTATAAGAAAAAAAAATATTTTATCTATACTTTTGATAACGGGTACTTGTGCAGATGTACAGAATGTAATTATATTTTAATAAAAAAAAAAAACTTCTATTACTAGTTAATAATATTTACAAAGGAAAATAAGCTACAAATTATCGGCAAAGTGACAACGGATAAAAAATAAGGAAAAACAACGAGCGAGCAGTGTACACACAGGGTGACTACTGACTAGGTTCATGTCTCATATTTGAATATTACTCTGGCCTATATAAAAAGTAAAACATATAAGGGCCGGTACACACGAACGATTATTTATCGGGCGATATTTCTATCGTATGAAAATATTATCGTACGATAAGAGGTTTGGTTATAAGTTATAACTAGGGCTCGAAAGTTGATGCATTTTTAAGTACATTATCAACATTGAAGTCCTGCTTACTTCTAGTTTAAACTACCTCATCAATTTTGACGAAAGACATTTGTAAAAACTAGTTTTGACGAATTTGGGGTTATAACTGTAACATATATATTGCTTTTAGTTTGTGAAATGTCTCAGTTCATTGAATAGCCAAAAATAAAATGTGTGAAAATATAGAGAACATGAAATTTAACTGATATTTAATAACCACAAAAACGGTTATCATTTTAAAGTTAATCATTTTACAGAAACTATTTTTTTCATTTTCAGAGGTTTAAATATAATATTATTAAAAATTTTTATTAAGAACAATTAAGTAAATCTATTATGCACTTTTAGAAGATGTTAGCCGTTCTTAGATTTTCGAACGCTGATATCGAAAATACATAACCAATGTCTACGAATAAAGGTTGTATTTAAAATACTTTACCAGAATTCACATCCACTAAACCATAACAATGAACTCGTATACACCATTATTTGATGTGTGTTGTTATGGAGTGGAAAAAAAAACAAAAACTTTGAAATAGTCATAATTTCGTATTCGATTAATAAGTCGGTAATGACTAGGGCTCGGAAGTTGATGCATTTTGCATTTTTTTTTGGAACCTTTTATACGATGCTCTTCTGGCCACAAATGTGTTTCATTAGCATGTGGATCTGAATAACTAATTTTTATTTTGCATTTTTTTGCATTTTTTGGTGTTTTTTACTTTATAAGTCATTTTTTGACATTTTTAGGTCATTTTCCCACATTTTAACTCATTTTTACTGATTTCACACTAGTTCACTTCTTATCGTTTCTTGTCGACCATTATGCCGATAACTTATAACTTGGAAATTACCACGGACTAAGATTAGTACCTATCCGACTTTATCTCGCCGATTACACTCGCTGTTATCGTTTTGTAGTGAATATAATTACAAAATTAAGCTTTAATAAATTAATATAGAATCTTATAGTAAAATATTTAAAAAAAATTGTATTTTTGTTAATTTAAAACAAATATTTATAATTTTTTAGGTCATTTTTTTAGGACATTTTTTGTCATTTTTACGTCATATTTGCATATTTTTTTTGGTCATTTTTTAATGTTTTTTAGGTCATCAACTTCACAGCCCTAGTAATGACTAATGAGCCGGTGTCTGTGAAATGTGTGATAGAGACTATATTGAGTACAGCATACGTTTTTCTGGTAGATTGGAGTCTTACTCTGTGGTCACTATAGTTCGGAGGACTTTGTCTCATTTAATGCTTCGTGGACCACGGACACAACGAATTAAGTGCGAAAGTAAGCTCGGCAACTTTGGTGAACTGCCAAGCACCTTAATTTTGAATGGAAGTTTGCTACTAACTTTGATTCTAAGTTTGAAAATCTTTTATTTTATTATTGGTCGAGTTTCAGATTTATCTTCTTACTAAAATATCGGGATACAAATAAAAATAAACTCAAATTTAAATTGTTTTCTTACAAAATGCATAACACCTTTAGATTCCTATTGATAACAAACGAAATATCATCATGTTTCCCTTTCTATTGTTTAAAATAATATTATCACAATATGTATTTTTGTTAATTTAAAACAAATATTTATAATTTTTTAGGTCATTTTTTTAGAAAATTTTTGTCATTTTTACGTCATATTTGCATTTTTTTTTTTGGTCATTTTTCAATGTTTTTTAGGTCATCAACTTCACAGCCCTAGTTATAACATACGACCGACTTTTTATCGGACGATTAAGGTTATAAATTAATTTATAAATTATAAAGTCAGTATTCAACTGTGCATTGTCTGTTTTGTTGTATGTTATGCGTGTACAGTTTCTCATTAATTTATTGAATATACATTTTTAAGTTTATAAACAAATAACAATGAATGATATTATAATTTTATAAATGGGATATGAACTATTATTAAAGAAAAAAAAGAGAGAAAAGTCGAAAAATGTGGGTACATCCATTATTAAACACTCGTTTATCGGAAGGAGCATTTACAATACTATAATATGAGCACTCTTATGCATACATGAGTAGTTCATACGGTTGTAGGATTCGAGAGAAGAGTGATTGAGAGTTTTTGTTCAACATACGTATTATGTCAATTGTGATATAATGATAAATTCATTATAAGCATAATAAGTGAATATTTTTTTGTGTTCACTTTAAACTGAGCTCTATTTATTTTCATCAACTTGTTCCCCATTGCGAGAATGTATTATCAGACTTAAAATATTCCATTAATTTCATATGGTGATGATGTTAAAAAAAATAAACTATTCTTTCCTTAACTTTGGTGAAACAAAATATATCTTTTTTTTGATACCATTCGCGCTAAAGTTTCTTTTTTCAACCGTTGCCTATAACTATATGTATTAACCTAATTCGGAGACAATCGGACGTGTTCAATAGGCTACGTGAATAATTAGATTATAATCATACGTAAAATTTTAATCATGGCTAAAGTACTGAGTTGCGCAGGTTCTAAGACCGTACAAGTTGCGACATCATTGGTCTATGGGTTCGAAGTCTAATTTTATATATGATAAGATGTATTCGTGACTTTCTAATACCATCACAGGATTATTCGGCTTGCGATTTCTCGATGGAAATATCTCTAAAGATGTAAATTTTTTCAATAATGTGTTTAATTTCGAATAAATAATAATATTATTGGAGATTTTTCCGTCCGGAAAACATGCTGGGCCACCCTGTATTATAAGTGTACAAGTCATGACGGAAATGCATGTAACGACCTACTTTTCAAAATCGATTATTCAAAACCGTAAAGAATAAAAAATCTACTCATTTAAGAACTGTTGTTATTATTATAAAATCATACTCGATTATTTACACTTTCGTTTTATTAAATAATAAATATTATATTATATTATATTTATTATATATACATATATACTATGACGAAATAGTAACCTGATATAATCAAAATTCCACTCGAAAAATATAATGTAGATTTATTGAAAACACTTACCGGAGCGCTACAAGAAATAAAAAAAATATGCAAGAAACAGTGGATGACAAAATTGGCTGCACAGTCAACGACAGAACAGGAATAATGTGAATAATTCACAAAAAAACAAAATAAGTGTGAGAGCCGAGCGTTTGGATTAAAATCTTTTTTCTATTGTTGATAAATTATTCAATACCACCGCATTTATGAGAAAGGAAACACGCTAAATTAAAATAAGAAATATTTGAAGACACTGAATGTCTGATAACATTACAACAAAACAAAATAGTACAATAGAATAAAATTAATTATAAAATATGTAGATGTTTCGTATTAATTGGATATGAGCCGTAACAGGGGCGTATAAATAATGGTCTCGCATAGTAATTGTATTAAATACAGTATAGTCCATATAGTAAATAAAATTCAAATATCACGCATTTAACTGATAAGCGTCACTCTAAACTACTATATCGATTCATTTAAAGATTAAGGATTTAAGGATTTTCCATGATCGAAAAAGTATTGGACTCCGGTATGGATTTGTAAATAACTCACTTTCATATTAACTACTTAGAAAATATTTAATTAATATCATATAATTCTCAATAAGAGACAATTTTGCGTTTATTCTGATAACATTTTTTTGAACGAAATATTAATTTCCAATCTAAATTAACAAAAAGAAAATGTCTCCTGGACATCACATTAAACTGTAGAATACTATATATTTATACACTTTGATGGTTAAATTCATGGGAGTAAAAATGTCTATTGGTATCCGATAAACATCAATAAACGCTTCGACTGCTAAATAGCTTTCAAAAAAAGTGTTCGCATATTTGTTTGTTTTTTGGTCAGTATCCCATAACTCCACAGTATAAAATATCTATCATTATAGCAGCACTATAATTGTTACCATTGCAAACAAGTAAAATACAATTCTTACTATTAGTTACTTCACTTTCTAAATTCACAATATATTGCTTACTAAAAACGAATGAAATGTACTATAGACTGCATCGGCATACCGGGAAATCACTCAGATTCCTGCAGCCCTAGCGTCCCTGTCGTATGAATGTCATACTAAACTTTTGGGTTATATTATTATAGTACGAGACCATTTTATAAGTCAATAATGCACCAGTAAATGATCAAGGGTGAATTTAACTCTCCTGGCTAACCTAACCTGTAACACCGGTTTATCGATTTATCCAATAAAATTTGATGCCGTTTTTTTAGTAAACTGGTTTTATACAAGTCTGTTACATAATAAACGAAAAAGAAAAACTGCAAATTTTGTACTGTTTGAATATAAACAACAACAAAAATCATCACTTACATGTAAATGTCTTTTTTCTTAAAAATACAAATTTTAAAACTTTTAACAAAGAAAATTCTGAGATTCTTAATCAATTGTCGTGCAGAAAAAAATGTATAGTTAGCTAGTAGTGTATTGTACTAATATAGTTTCAGGCTCCGGAGGACAATTTGAGAAACAGGATCGTGTAAGTTTCCTCACCACCTTAGCTATTAGTTGACGCCATCAAAATATATTGTTGTGTACTAATAGCATGAGGTATTACACGTGGCGCGTTTTTTTTATAGTGGTATCCCCGCGAAAGGCAGGCCTAAATCCACTTTAAGGGACATTACAGGGGGTAATATATAAGCACAATTTAATATTTTAAATTTGATCTAAAAATATCATAATATAGTACCTATATTACCTAAGTACGATATTATAATATTTTTTGATTTTTTTCTAAAGTGCTAAAAATGTGCTTATAAATAAATATAACTGTGTCTATTACCTGTTGAGGTAAAATGTATTTCACTTTTTTCTGGATATCGATTTAACATCAGTGAAATATTTTACCATAACACGTAATAGACAAAAGTTATATTTACAGTAAAAATTTATTAATACGTAAGTATACTTGTACAATTTGTATCCGTGTACGGTTTAGAAAATAAAAAATTACAATGTTACCGGGTTTTGTTAGAGGACATATTATAGTGTGCGGGACGTCAGAGGGCCATTTAATACTCACATAGTGGACCACGCTTAGAAGATGTTTCAGATGGTCGGCTGTTGACAATCTTAACATCCTGAAAATGATTTTCTTGAATATGAAGGGTACAGAAAATGTTTGAGATAAATGAAACATGATAAATTATAATAAAAGATTTATCCTCTTCAGTTGTCGGTCGTTTTTATCAAAACTGTGTGGATCGGAATTGATACATGTGAAATTAGGTAAATTCTCAGTCAAAAACCTAGTTCGAGAACTCAATCGAAATTTTAAATTTGTTTTCCGATAAGATGTTGATATGATCCAACTTTCGATTTTTATTTTTGATGCCTAAAACCAATAAAAATATAAAATAAAAATTATATTTAACCATAATTACCCAGTATAAACGAGAATTATACCTTTTAAAAGTTGTTTGTGTGTATGTAAAGTGTAGTTGTGTTCATTTACGAGAGTTATTCTCATCGCAAGTGTCTTGTGGGTTGACTTTTCTTCCCCTTTTTATAAGTTGTGGTCAAAGTGTTACGTTTAACAACACTGTCTTTCCTTTCGTTGTAATTAGTCGGCCTTGAGGAAAGTCTATTGTCATTATTAATTTTTCGACAACATTCTTCGTAAACTGCTTTTTCAACGGTTTGGTCGGTATCACCGCACAACCAAAGCTCTGAACTGTAGACAATTGAACGCAATATCATCACTGTGCGTGAAATGTGTTTAAAATTGTCCGCTGGCTTTATTGGACCACTTTGCATGGCGAAATTCCTATAACATCTTATTGTATTCTTAATGTTGATAAATCCTTTTTCTATGGAACCGTAAAATGCTGATGGGCTGGTAAAAACGCAAACAAGTCGCTCTTTATTGATGAAGTAAAATGTTGCGTCGCCGGGTTTCAACTGTTTTCCACTGATATCTTTCATCAGCCTATGGACAAACAATGCAAAATAATGGCTTAAAAATACTTCGTAGGCATTACACATTATTAATGTACAGTGTACACATTAGCCTTAATCCTTATCATGAATCTCCGTCTACAGTGTTTTATTTTTTTTAGATTTCTTATAGTTTTACTTATTAATTTTTAAAGTATTTAGTGCACATAAAACAATCGAAGTATAATTACTTGTCTTTGAATGTAGGATATTTAATGTTCAATTTGTCTACTAAATCATTTTTCCAACCTTCCAATTGGCATTGTTCATGGTCAATAAACAGAAGTATATCGCTCATCTTATCAGTTACATCTAGCATTTTTTTAGGTGTGACAAACACTTTTAATTGTGGCCGTGGTGTATGATAAAATATCTTAAAAAGATTTATTATATGATATTAAATGCATTGAAATATTTGTTAATTTCTAATAATACTTACTTTTGATGGTACGCACACGGTTATTTGTATGCCCGACCCGGAAAAGACATTAGCGATAAGTTTTTTCACTTCCAGCCAATCAAGTCCATCTAATAAACATCCAATCTTTGGAATGCCCAGTTTCGTCAACTTAAGTGATTTCATTTTTTCTAGAAGCGACTTTAAAGTGTTCGATAGTGTTTCCATAGTCGCACGTCCACTCAAATATTTTCTCGTTACTAAGTAAAACGCAGTCTCTTTTTGATCATTAATGATAACACCGACATTTCCTGTGGTCAGATTTTGATCCATCAGCTGACCGATACCACCGAAATAACGTCTAGGAAGCGAATGAAGAAATTATTTTTTTGTTACATGTGTGTGCAAGATATTTTTACTTAAATTGAGAGCCCATGGCGCCTTCCATTCTCAAATCCTCGGCTATACAATATGCTAATGGAACATCTCTTGGAAGGTTGAATAGATGCTCATCTATTTCACTCAGTACACTTGAAATAATTAAAAAAAAGTTGTTAGTACACTATAAGGCTTATGTGCAAGACCGCGCAGACACTGATAAGTTCATGAACTTTAGTGGATAATATAAATTAAAGTATTATATACCAATTTCCTTTTGCCATGGTTGGTTTTGTTGAGCCACTTGAAGACACTTGAATCTTTACTTTTGTTTCCCTACACACTTCCACATAACTTCTCGTAGGTTGATCACCTTTGTGATTAGTAGGTTCTTCAAAGGGCAATTCTGGTTCTGAATGTTTTCCAATATATACTTTTGCATCACCACTATTTTTGTATTAAGTTAAAAATTAAATTGGAAATAATGTATGCAATAACGTATTACAAAAGAAACAAATGGTTTGAAATAGTTTGAATAATAGATATGTGTACATAGATTTGATCAATGTACCTATTTGATGTCTTAAGGGTAGTTTTTGGCATTGCAGTCGTTTCAACAATAATTGAATCGTTACAAATTAACCCTCCTTGTTGACCTTCAGTCTCACTAAACATAACAATCAATAAGAAATTATAAAAATGTGATCATTAAAATCGGAATTGATACATGCATTAACGTATAACATAAGAAACTAGTATTTATGAATAATTTTGAGTGTTAGGTTTGAAATAGTTTGAATAATAGATATAATATATAACCTATTTGATGTTCTAAGGATAGGTTTGGCCATTGCAGTCGGTTCTACAATGATTGATTCGTTAAGATTTGTCGTTTCTTGTTTAATTTCAATCTCACTAAATAAAACAATCATTAAGAAATTATAAAAACGTCATAATTTTTAATAATATAAATCAATTTTATACTTCTGGACACTCATGCCTGTTTCAAACTCTTGGGCACGTCTACGTTTTCTTGCCGTATTCTTACCCAATTTTTTCACTTGGCTTACATTAGTTCTAAATAATTAACCATAAATTAAATTGAAGAATTTTTTAGATATCGGGTTCGAAACAAGACATAAACTGTCATTGATTTCGGAATAATCAACGTGGTAATCATTTACTACAGTAAATTAAATATACCTTCTATTTAAAACAAATAAATTAATAATTTTCTCATACCTATCTTTATTTAATGTTACAATTCCTCTTTTTTTTCCATCTGATATACTAGCACATTCCTTCTTTTGGCCGTCCATAGTAGCTGCTACTTTTTCGGTCCTATTTTAATTTCATTAGTGTGTTAGAAATTTAAAATCCAGTCCAATATAAATGAAATTTATTTAACTATTCATTAATTATTTTCAACAGAAGTTTTTGAAACCTATCTATTGAAATATAGCAACAGTATTTTGATGTGAAATTTAAATAATTATATTAATAAAACTATGAACTTGTATTCAGCTGTATACAGCTATTGGCAAAACAGGTTTTTTTTGTATCTTATCGAATTTGATGTAAATTTTTTTTCAATGGAGGTTAGACAATAAGTTATTGAATGAAAGCCTTAATTGAAGAAACAGATCACGGATTTGATTGCGTGTTGAAGTTAAGTTATATCTTTTAAAATAATATTATGAACAATTAAAAATTAGAGCATAAAAATAATTATAAGGCATGGAATTGTTATTTTTTTCAATATATTTATTTTTAAGTGTAGTACTACTTTTGAAATAATATTTAAATTCACTTAATATGTACAAAAGTAATAATTATAATTTAATAAGCAATGAAAAGTCGGGTGAAATAGCTTATGTAACATTTATTTAAATTATGGCGCATAATATTTTACTGCTATATTTAACGTACTATGTTATATTTTTAGTTGTATACGTTGTAATTTTTATTTATTTGATAAACGAATGATATAAACTATAATATGAACTCCGTATACCAGATACGAGCATACGAGTAGTTCAGTTGGTAGACGTATCAGCTTATCAATGTAATCAATACAATCAATTTATGTAAAATGTATGAAGTTATATACTTATGATTAAGTTATAATTTCATATTGACATTGATTTACGCTGAAAAAATAGTAATAGTAATATTAATAATCAGGCCATCAGTTACCTTCCTGTCACTTGGTTTGCATTTACTTCATTTACTGTATTCATTTTTTATAAATCAGTTAATAATAGTTTTTCTGAAACAAAAAAATGTACACATAATTTAATATTATGCTTTGTCCTTTTTAACATAGCTTATTATACTTACATAAAAAATTATTCTTTTTTTTTACAAACAGTCTAAATGTATAAGTATCATAAATAGACAGTTTGACGCCAAAAATATATTCTAAATTATTATTTTAAAATCAATTAAATTTTTTCACAAAAAGTGCGAGTGATGATTTTTCAAATATGTAACATGAAATATGGATGCTTAAGTAAGGACAGTGGGGTGTGAGTGACCCTAGTTAATCGGTGGTTTAGATGTACACCTGAATATCGAACGTTTTGAGAAGTCGAGGTAAGTATATTATTGAGATAGAAAGGACTCGCTATTCGTCTTTGTGTGAATGTTCTACACATGCATTTTGCCTAATTTCTAGTTCGAACAAAAATATAAATATACATTAGCGTTAAACTTACTCGTGAAAATTCGATGACAGTTATCTATTCACTAGATTTATATTAATGATTACTTGATAATCTGAAAACGTTTAACTCGTAAAATCGGTAGTTATTAAAGTCCGTTCTCAAGTCTCCTATGAAAAACTGTTTTATACCGTATTGTTTGTATCCATGGTACTACGAATTGACATGCAATTTATAATAAAATATATTGTGTATTTGTGTATATACTATACACAGTTAAGAACAGAATTTTTGAAATGTCGGAAAATGTTAAAGAACAGCTAATTTCAAATATCAAAACAAGTAAATTGTATTCTTTGCAATTACGTAGATGAAAGCACAGACATTTGCATTGACGCAAATTTACTTGCATGTGTCCGTTATGATAATCAATGATAAACCCATTTGATATCATGACTTATTATAAAACTATTTAATACATTGAATATTGCCTCACCTGTAGTATTAGAAGGTAGAGATATGCAAAATAAAAAATCCTCAGTAATAGTATTATGATTATTATTAATCATAATCTCTACCTTCCAATACTACAGGTGAGGCAATAATCAATGTATTAAATAGTTTTATAATAAGTCATGATATCAAATGGGATAATTGTGTGGCGGTTAGCACAGATGGAACTCGTGCAATGTCTGGTACTAGGTTAGGCCTGCAAGCTCGTTTAAAAACAATTAATTCGTCTATGATTTGGCATCATTGCTGTATTCATAGAGAAGCTTTAGCTTCAAAAAATATGCCAGAAAAATTAAATGAAGTTTCACGTGATATTGTGCAAGTTGTTAATTTAATAAAAGCTAGATCTCTGAATTCTAGAATTTTTAATTTAATTTGTGAAGATATGGGAAGCATACACAAGCAGTTGCTATTGCACGCTTAAGTACGCTGGTTATCGCGTGGTAAAGTTGTGTCACGTGTTTTTGAATTAAAAAATGAAATTATAATGTTTTTTTTTTTAATAACTCTACGGGAGCTACTAAATATGTTACTAATTTCAATAATTTTAAATGGCTTTGTACAGTGGCATATTTAGCTGATATTTTTAATTCTCTGAACTCGTTAAATATGAATTTACAAGGGAAAGAAAATAATATTTTCCGCGCGGAGGATAACATTGAAGCCATGTTAAAAAAAATTGAGTCGTGGAGAAAACGTTCACTTCAAAACAATTATAACCACTTTCCAGCTCTTAATGCATTTTTAGAATCATCAGATGAAGTTTTCCCTCAGGACGTAAAAGATATAATTATTGAACACCTTCAAATTTTGAAATGCTCATTTCGAAAATATTTTCCAGTTCCTGACAAAAATAAAAATTGGGTAGTAGACCCTTTTAATGCAGATGTACTCGAAATTACTGGTTTAACAACAACACAAGAAAATCAATTAATCAATATATTAAGCAATTCTAGTTTAAAAAGGTTTTTCAAGAAATCTTCTTTGTCTTCCTTTTGGTTGAGTTTAAGACAGGACTATCCAGAAATATCAGATGCAGCAATAAGACCATTGATACTTTTTTCAACAACTTATCTCTGTGAAAAAGGATTTTCTACTGAAAATATTTTGTATTTCACTTTTGTAGTTCATTCTAAATTTAAATTATAATATTCGTGGTTAAATTCAAGAAAAATCTATATATTCCATGAAAATCTAGAAACATATACTACAAGTACCAATACATGATATACGTATACAATGTACATGTTATATTTTATTATGGGTTTAAAAATACATGTTCGTGGTATAATACATCTTAAACATAAAATCAACTGTCGATGTGTATATGTTGTTAATATGGCTGTATGAAGATCAATATGAAATACATATATTATAGATTTGTTGAGACCCAAGGAATTTCAGTGACCAAATAAAATAGCTATGAATTCCCCGAAAGACATCGATTAGGTTAACTTTAAACCTATAAATTTAGATTTCGAACTATGAGAGTATGATTAGAAACATAGAATAAATTATCCTTAAGTCATTTTCGCCTAGACATTTTTATTTGAACATCGTTTGGTTTTTGACAGTTGGGGCTTACCGATAGCGGGATACTATCGATATGCACCATAAGCCCGTTCTGGTTCGAGGAGCAGTTTATTAATGAGGTTGATGTGTTGTGCACTTGTGCTGTGAGAATTTAACAAAATTGGCGAGTACGATAGGAGGCGTTTAATGTGGGTGTGGCTTCCTCTAGTTGGTCGGTAGTTGTACACCTACTGCCTTGATATCGAACGTATTGAGCAGTCGGAAGAAGTAAATGATTTAGAAAGGCATATACTCGGTCTACGTCTGCGTGAATGTCCAATTGATGGGTTTTGCTTGATTTGTAATTTCCACAAAAGTACAAATATGTATTACAGATAAACTTACCCTAATGTCGACGGTAGTTCTATTTTCACACGATTACAATTTCTGATAGAAAGATAACTTGACTTCTATAAATTGTAACTATTGGAAAATCCGTCTTCAAATCAGCTATTAACAAACTATTTTACAACGTACTGTTTGTCACTATAGTTCCATGAAAGGGGTGCAAAATGTATAATGCAATAAGCTAATATATATTGTGAATAGAATACTTTTTAGCCAACACGAAATAACAGTTTTAAAAATTACTACATTCAAATACTTGTTAAACTATATAACAGTGTTGTAAAGTATTTGAGAAAGTATTCAAATACTTTTTTGTGTATTTTTACTTTTTTAAATACTTTCAATATCATAAGCACCTATTTTGATAGTACTTAAAATAAGATTTGTTGTACTGAACACTTATAAATATTCAACACTTGCATTTTTTTTTTGTGGTTTGTTTAATGATTTATATAAGTCTTACGGATTTTCATGTAAATAATCAAATAATATTTTTGGTTAAGATTAGATTCATACTCGTCACATAATTGTATTAATAATATAGTATTATATAGAACAATATTACAGTCTTTCATTATACTTATAAAATTATCAATAAAGATAATGTTTTAAAGACATATAATAACAATAAATTGTAATTTTATATTATGTGGGTATTTTAAATAATTTATATTAAGCACTAGAGTAGAATCTTAAATACATTATTTAAGTATTCTTTACATCACTGATAATATAGACTCAAATTATGCGCTTTTGAACCGGATAAAACTTTTTTTTGAACACAGCAAGGCAAAGCTACTAGAATTCTGTACCACCATATCCAACAAGTTAAAAAAAATTAAAAAAAGCATCAAGATGTGGCACATTCCAAATAGACGACAAGAAGTCATTCTAACCAGAGCAAGAATTGGCCACTTTTTTTTAACCTACGCATTCTTAATCAACAAAGATCCAACACCCATATGCAACAAATGTCAGGAAGACCTAACCATACAACACATCATTCAAGACTGCCCCGATTTCCAAAACATTCAAAACACCCTGGCAATACCGAACAACCTAATAAAAGCTCTAAACGAAGATAACACCATAAAAATTCTAAATTTTCTTACCCGAATTGAAATTTTGTAAATAACCTTAAAACCTTAATACATTAATGTATATATATATATATCATCTATATATATATATATATATATATATATATATATATATAGATATGTAAATACCTGTACCTTAATAAGTAAGATGTATATACTATACAAGACTAATAAAGTAATAACCATTGTTGTTGAAGCCTTTCTTTCTTTTTAATAAAAAAAAACTTTTTTTTACTGACTGATATTTGGTGATAGTTATGGTGATGATGGGGACGGTGATAACCTTTATGCCTCTCACGACATGTTATTTGTGTCCGGAGGTATGAGAAGAACAAAAAACTTTATAAATAACTAACAAATACAATAATAACAAATAACTAAATCGTATCATTTAATTGTATACAAAACATAGTGTATTATATATAACATAGTCTCGATTAGAATCTATAATTCTACTTATATATGTGTAAATTATAAATTAACTTTATTTTAATAATTATGAAAATTAGAGTGTATATTAGATAAAAGCACAAAATTCACAAAAATACAGTACCGTGCATATTTTAGTTAAATTTTTTGGTTTTAAATAGGTATTTTTAAAACGATACTTATATAACTTATAAACCTAACTTATTAAGATATTTGGTTCTACTACTATATTAACTATCTCTAAAAATTGAATCTGTTACAACTGATCATTTCACTTGGAATCGTTTTTTTTTTTTAGAGCAATGGTGCATAATTGGTTTCAAGTTTAAATGACAAATACAGCACACAACCCTTCCCTGTTTCTCGCGCGACCTAGGAGTCTCGCCCTTTTTATATTTTATATCAATAATAGAATAATTATAATATCGTTGTATTTTATCGTGTGTACTCGTGTTAGTAGTTTATTTTGAGGTATTAGCTTTTATTTTGTTTATTTTGAAAAAAAACATTGTGGAAACCATAGTTCTTATGATAACTTGAACATTGAAAAAAAAATTACAAATTAAAGCATTATTACGGCCAAAAAAGGGGGGGGCACGTCTAAAAAATCACCATGTATGTACGGGTAAAGTACGATAATCGGATACTGTACACATCACTCAGGTAACGTGTAACCTTAAACACTACCCATGCCTATTGGATAAAGTAAAAATATTATTTCTAAAATTTTTATTTTGTACATTGACCGGGTAATTTATACATTATGTACCTTTGAGAGGATAAAGTGATTTGATAAAATAAAATACGATAAAATGTCAATTGAACTTGGTAGATATAATATTTATGTATATTATGAATTATGATAAAACGTGCGCACTAATAATGTTTAATCTCGAATACACAATCCTTTTCCGGTGGTCAAGGTTTTAGAAAAATTCAGTGTAAAAGTAAATGTTAAACAAATAAGTGTAAACGTAAATCTGGGTATCCTTTGCAACTCCAAATGTCACCCGCATTTGAACTGTTCCAATAAATAACTGTGTATATTTAATTGTTTTTTTGATCAATATAATTTTGATTTTTTCTACTTCTTACTTTATCCTCAACACAATGGTGTACATTGTACATATTTGAGGTAGGTAATGTACATATTATTATACTGTTCATATGGATAAGGTATACATTATCCGGGTAATGTATACAGTACCCATTTCCGTACTCTACCCGTAACATACATATTTGTTTTCCAATTTCTTCTTTATAAAAAGGAAAAAATATTTATACTATTAAAGCAACATTTTTAAAAAATAAAAGCATTTTGAGTAAGTTAAATTAATTTAATACTTCGGGACAAATATAGTTAGTAATGGTATTGTTTTTATCTGCTGAATGCGTTTACGTTTTTTCATTTGATTTCCACTACTCCCAAGCAATACGTCTTATGAAATAAACGAAAATATGAAAAAATATTAATATTAGGCACAAAACAAGAAATAAGAATACACCGTCATTGAATGCGGAATCATTTTATAATGTGTTGCTGCTACGCTATTTCGTGCTGCGGACTGGTGGTAGAGAGAGAAAAAAGGGCGCGCTAGACAACAACAGATGATTTTAAAACGTTTGCCACGAGAGTTCGCGTAATGTTCCGAAATATCATAATTGTATGTAATATTGAATTAAAGCTTCTTATACACTATCTCGAATGTTTGGTTATCCCAACTACATCAAAATCCCCTGGAACTAGGTACCAACATACTCAATAGTTATTTGCTTCAGATAAATCGAAGTAAAATTTATCGTTTTTCGTTATCCCGAGTACCAAAATTTGTCACAATTAACATTTTTATTGTGGTAAGAATAGAAAATTCTGCAGTGCATTCAGGATAGTGATCTTGTCCGATCATACCATAGAGTGAAATAGAAAACATAATAAGTGAAAATTAAAATATGTCCTTCGAATTTCAACCTGTTTCGAAGACAGTAATCATTAGATATATTTCATTGGGTCACTCAATTAATATTTCCAATGATAATTATTGGATTTTTGGTGCCGATCATCTTAATTTGGACGATATATTATTTTCATACTGCATGGAATTGGACAACAATGACACACGGACGATATAACGTTATCTATTTTTATTTAAATTTTTAATATACGAGTAATTCAGTATCTTAAGTTTGTTGATTCCTCGAACTTAATTTTATTCCACTTAAAATTCAACATAACAAGAGTTAACTGTACATATTTGTAATGTGTACGGGTACTCCGTACTTATAATGTTTTAAGTAATAACAGTGCCTGCCAATGTAGACCAACGAATAAAGACTTGAATTTCTAAAATAAACAAGTTTATAATAATTCTATAACTTATTTATATTTAATAAACTATAATCAACTATTTTTCTACTACACATTAGATCAATTTTAATGATAAAATGATGCAGGTTTTATGACAACACGACTTGGTTGAGTCAAAATTATTGTTTTCAACAAAATGAAATGCAAGAACTTTATAAGTACCGGGATAATTTAACAATACAACTTAATTATATTTTCTGTTCAATTATATTGTTATATATTTACTCTGTGATATAACTTAGACAATTTATGTTATTTTTAATTTTCTAATTAAAAATGTAAATCTGATGTCATTAGATTTTTTGGAAATATATGGTGAATGTACAAGATGGGTGACTCATATAAGTAAATTGTTTATTTGAATTTTAAATCATGGTACCATTGAATTAGAAGTACGATTCTGAGCGGAAGAAGTCTGTATCAAAAAATAGCTTGAATAACTATACTCAATTATTTCGATATTCTATACATTCCGTGCGGGTGATTCAAAATTACTTTTTTACCTGATATTTGAAATCGGTTATTTTTTTCTCGTAATGTGTGTAATGTACAAATCGTCATACACACGCGCGAATACTCATATATGTGGCAGGTACTTATGAAAATTTGAAAGTATACTAATTTTATAGTATTTTTATGGTTTTAAGAATGTTAAAAACCTTTATTGGCGTTTAAAAACATTTAAAACTGCATGACATGTTGGTATAATAGTATACTATGTCAAAAGTCATATACAATAATGTGTTCGAGGAAAATAAACTATTATTGAACATTTTTTATACCCCCGGAAAGAGACAAAAAGGTATGATATAGACTTGTATTCTTCCTTGTATTCTATCCCATTGATTGCACCCCACCGAGTACCGACTGCTAATGGTAGATCGTAAACTATTGGTGCGCGGGGCAGTCGTGGTCGAGTGTCGTCTCAGGTAAAATAGGAACGATTGAAAAATGTGGTTTAAGAAACAAACACACAACAATGTTGTAATAACCTCTAGAGAAACAAAATGACCATTAAGTCGACATGGGCGGCCGACACCAATATAGCACAATTTTGCATGGCATGAAATGGAAACGGCTATAGAGAACATAATAGATTTTTTGGTCGCGTATTTGATTGAATATTACGTGTCAAAGACGGAAAGCGTCAGCTGGACGGATAAATATTACTTCTATCGTGTGCGTGTCTACTACAGTTTAACTCCTTTTTTTTTTTATTTTTTTTTTTTTTTCATAAAGTTTTACTGACGAATGTCATCTTAACTTATTGTTAATAACATTATTTTTTTTTTTTGACATTTAGAAAATAAATAACAAATTAAAACTACATTAGTGATATAAGATACAAACGGCTACATATATGTAATATAATAATAATATTATAATATTATAATTTCATATTAAATTAAATTAAATTAAATAAATTAGTTATAGTCGTTATAGCAACAAGTCGTGGGGGCGTCCGCGCTTGAGTCGGCGTACAGAAGGAGGGACGCTTAGTTTGTAATATTTCGCACTGTGAGCAGAGTTGATGTGGCCGAAGAAGTTGATTGCTGATTTTTTTATGAACTCAACTATTGTGGGTAGCTGGAAGTCTTGATGAAGTGCATCGTTGCGTACAAACCATGGGGCATTAGAAATGGTTCTCAGAACTTTTGATTGAAAGATTTGTATTTTATGTATGTGGGTTTTTGCACAATTTCCCCACACAGGGGATGCGTAAAGAAGTAATGGTCGTAGTATTTGCTTATATAGCATAAGAGAGCATCTCCAGCTTAATGCAGTTTGACGGTTAATCAACGGGTATAGAACTTTTAGTCTTTGGTATCCTTGTTGTAGTTTGGAGGTGATATGAGGATTCCAGGTTAATTTCCTGTCCAATATTACACCGAGGTATTTGATATTTGGTGACCAAGGAATACTATTATCGTTCAATTTCAAATTTTTAGGAGTTTTGGGGCGCCGGTTGGAGAAGAGTACCGCTGTACTCTTTTGAGGGTTTAATGCAATTTTCCATTTTTCTCCCCATTTTTGGATTTCATCCAAGTGGGTTTGAATATTTTGTGTTAATGTTTCAACGTCCTTAGCGCTTGAGTATATAGCACTATCATCAGCGTATAGTGCTACTTCAGTATTATTCGTTGTAGGGAAGTCCGAAACGTATAGATTAAAAAGTAATGGTGAAATTTTTGAACCTTGTGGTACACCTGCGTTGATTTGTTTTGTTTCCGAAGTAGTATCATTGATTCGAACTTTGAAGTAGCGATCAGTGAGGTAGGATTTAATTAGATAATATATTGCAGTAGGAGTGTTTAATGTTTTTAATTTATATAAGAGTCCATCATGCCATACGCGATCAAAGGCTTGGGCTACGTCTAAGAAGGCCGCACCTGTGTGTAGTTTTTTTTCAAATCCATCATTTATATGCTCCGTTAGTCGTAAAAGTTGTTGAGTAGTGGAGTGGTGAGATTTAAATCCAAATTGGAAATGCGGGATAGCATTTATTGCATTTAAATAACTGGTAAGCCTTGAGTGAATAATTTTTTCAAATATTTTTGATACTGAGGACAGAAGGCTTATAGGTCTGTAATTTATGGGGTTTGAGTTATCTTTACCTGGTTTTTTGAACAATATTTTTGAACTCCTAATATAGTTTAACTCCTAATGCATACGAAAACAAATAGATTTCCTTTCGGTGAATAATGCAAGTTTCTACGATATTGGTTTTCGAGTTACGACAGTAAATATACGATTTTTGTATCCCGTAAATGTCGTCATTTTTTTCGTCAATTTTAGATAGTTTTTTCGGGTTTTATCAATTATTTGGAGAACTGTGTCGAAAAATTTAAAGAATGACCTCCCAAATGTATTTACAAGATAATATTATGATGATTCGCAACATAAAATAAAATTATTGCATCATTCCTGCTGGACTCTGATCGAAATCTTGTTGATGATAAAAAATAAAAAAATTTAAATATTTAAAAAAAAAAACATTTCATGGACGAAAAAATGTCATTGATTTCGGCTCTAAATCAACTTGAATACCAATCAGGGACGTTCACAGGGGGGTGTTTTGGGTGTTAAGACACCCCCCGAAATATTTGGTTTTTTGTATGGTTATTTATTTATTCAATTTTAATATTAATTTTTATATTATACTTTAATATACAGATATAATATTACGTTGTGTTTGTGAAAAACCGACTAAAGCAAAATAAAATATAATGCATACTAACAAATTTATAAATAAAATAAAATTATACCTACTGTTTATTGACGTGGGTATAAAAGAATTCTAAAATGTACACGGACATGGGAAATACCTAAGCTATACAGACGGGACAATTACTGCGAATTGGAGTGTTAAAATTAATGAATAATGACGTTTCTGTTATATTTTGTTATCGACATTATCGTTCATGTTTTTGTTTTGTATCTGAAACGAGGCACGAAAAGTGACAATATTATACTGTTTTATTTCTCAACTCTCGAGTTGGTGTATAATATTATACTAATATAAAGTATGGAATCGTAAAAAAAAATAAACACTCTACTTCCTTGTTTATTTCTCAACAAATAAAAAATCTCGAACTGAGAATAATGAGGTGCGTATTAGTTTTTATTTTTTTGTTTATTAATATTTTAACTTGTTTTCTAATGTTGATTGTTGCGCTATTTAGGCATCAGCAGAAATAGAAATTGAACATTGTTAAATGTAGAGACATAGAAGTTCATTGTGAAGATATTCTTAACATAATGGCTAAAACTTCACAACAATTAGATTTAGTATTGTAATTTTTTTGTTTATATTACTAAAGTATATTAAGTACTAAGTAAAGATAATTTTCTTAAAAAAATTTCGAATGTTTATTAAAAAAAAAGTTCTACTTTTCAGCAACTGATTTTCAAAAACACCCCCCGAAACTTTTTTCTGCGTACGTCACTGATACCAACAATGAATTTCTCTGATAGGAGCGTGACCGTCGATCGATGTTCTTTGCTACCCCATGTCCGCATATATTTCGAAATGTATTAGTGGGGGTGGGTCATGGCGACGGTAGCCGAACCGTATTGTGAGAATTGAACCGGTCTGGCGATCTGTGTTTTAAATTACACCGTCTCGTGCAGTCGCCATTTTCGTAAATTATTCACTGCCGTTGAATTTGGATTTTTTTTCTGTTCACGACGTGTGCTTGCACATATACCGAATAAATTAACTTACCGTATCGAATAATATTATCATATCTGAGTACGAAAATTTCATTTTTTTCCTTGTGCGCTGAAGTGCCGAACGCGTTTCGGGCTCATTCCACGCCGGAACAGCCCACGGCCGGGGTCAAGTCTTCGAAGAGACACATCGCTCGACTTAACTGGTAAACTATATACGTTATATTACTTACTTAAGCCCACTCGCCGCGTTTTTGATTATTGTTTTCAATGGTTCTTCCAATACTTAACACGCAGTTTTATTATAATCATGCGAGACCAATGACGTACGTTTGTGTCAATACATTTTTGTTTAGTCGTAATCTTTTTATTCATCTAAAAATACCGATCAAAATAACGATGGTAGTAGGTCTGTACGAAATATAAAACCGGATATTTCTTTATTGTAGCGCGGGACAACGCCATTGGTGTACACACTCGTTAAGCATCCTGAAACATTAAGGTTAGTCCGCATCTCATCATTGCTCAGTGTTGATTACTTTACGAAATGTATTTATATATAAAGTACGTTTTGTATAATTTATATACTTCATCTTTATAATCGTATACAGTCGCGTTGTCAGGTAAATTTGTACGGCGGTGGCAGCTGCGCTTTTCAGTGGGTGTAGCCCAATCTAGTCACGTTGTGTTTCGGCCGCACAGCGCGCCGAACCGGTTTGATCATCATAAATGTATAAAAATATACTTTTCGTCTTAAAATGTTTTCAACAGAATATTTGCTTATGAATTAACCCTTTCAGTCCCAATATGCATTGCACGTGTTTTTGATGTGTTCATTTGTTGGTTATTTTGCGTATAATCAAAAAAAAAAAATTTTAGGTAAGTGTTACCAATATTACGAAATGTTTGAAAAGGACAACAATTGTGATGATGATATTGTGAATTTTTTTCGTTATGTTTGACCGCTTGAATGTTTATAATTTTAAATTCAATAATTTTCTTATCAATTACCGACACACTTTTTGAGGTTATACCGTCAGTTTGTTTATACTAAATTTGTAGTTTTCTCTTGACTTAATGTTGTCCTTAGGTAATTTTTTAATTTAGAAAATGATCTTTTTGCTGTCGCTGTTGTAACTGGTAATGTGAGTATAATCCTTAATGCTATAGCAACATTAGGATAAACATCACCAACACTGTTGAAAAGGATTTTTTGTAAAACTCTTAAAGGTGAGGTACGTTTATCAATTATCTCTGAAAGAAAGCAAAGTTCATCATACAATTCCGCTCCACTAATGTCCATGTTTTCCCATATTTGTAACATAATCTGTAGATCATGGCAACTTTTTAACAATATATTTGAATCAACAGTCAATAGATTACCAATATCAAATAAAAATTCAAAATAATTGTTAAAATGCTCCAATTGGGCGAATCTTTGATTTATAGATACAATTCCTTGATCTAAAATTGATAAAAACAAATCATTAACAAAACATTCTTCAATTATTGAACATAATATAGGAGAGCTTTCATAGTTAAACATTCATTTCTTTGAACTTTTTCTTTTAGATTTAAACTCTGGTGTTATATCGATTTGTTTGCAAATATGTATAGCTTCTTCTTTTGCTTCATTAAATCCATTTTCAAGATACTCATTTAAAAACTGTTTCAGGCCTTTCAAATTGTTTACAGCAAGATCAATTGAAATATTTTCATTTTGCAGAGTTTTGTTTACTTTATTAATATTATTTAATAAATTATACCATATGACTGAACTTAGCACAAACTCATAAGATATTTCATGTTCAGCAAGAGAAATAGCTTCACTTTTAATTGCTGGTATTTTTGTAGATTCACTTACTTCTATTAACGCATTATTTATTTCTTTGAGTTGCATTTTCACTGCCTTTACAGATTCTAATTGGCACTCACACCGAGTCTCAGACAACGGTTTCAAAGTTAAACATGTTAAATGTTTGTTCAAAATTTCCCAACGTTCTGTAGAAGCAGAAAATAAAGTGTACAATCTTTGTATCACTCCAAAAAAGGTCATGGCCCATGGTATGCAATTTGCCATATCTCCTAAAATAATAATATTCATATAATTTTTAATGACATATTTTTACATCAAAAATAATAAAGTACAATTACTAAAAACTTACCTAATATGAGATTTAATGAATGAGCACAACATGGCAAGAACAAAGCTCTAGAATTATGATTTAAAATTCTAGCCTGTACACCTTGTTTATGTCCAACCATATTTACACCATTGTCATAGCCTTGCCCACGACAATTTGATAAACATATACCTAAATTTGATAACTCTTGCTTTAGAAAATCATATAATCCTAATCCTGTTTTAAGAGTTATATGTAAGAAGTTTAAAAAATATTCATCTACCAAAACCTTAACAGTACTATAAGTTTTAGTTATCTGTACAATTCTGATTATTAACGTTAACTGTTCCGTGTGAGAAGCATCAGGAGTTCCATCAAGCATAATAGTATAATATTTTGCTTTTTTAATATGTGTTACAATTTCTGTTCTAATTTTATTCCCGATCAAGTATATTAATTCCGTTTGTATCCTGGGTCCCAAATAATGTTGATGGATTTCTTTATTCTTTATTTTTCTCAAGTGTTCAGCCATAGGATTATCAAAACTTGCTATCATTTCAATAAGTTAAAGAAATTTACCATTTTGTTCTGTATAAATAGTACAATTTTTTCCCCTGAATGCGTCATTTTGTTGAGCAAGATAAATAATACAAGCTATTATTCTTTTCAGTACTGTTCTCCAACGACCCTTTTCAGTTTGAATTTCTTTTTGAAATTCACTATCTAAAGTTGTACCGCTGTCTATACGCCATGATAATTCTAACCATTCTTGATTAGACTTTTTATGATAAATTGAAGAATCGCTGCTTTTTATTCGTTCAGATAAATGTTTCCAGTCATTGAAGCCATCATTAAAACTAGTTTTGTTCTTAGGATTTGGGAACAACCGACACGAAAAACAAAATACAACATTCATTTTTGTTGAATATATGAGCCATGGTCTTATTACCTTTTCACCATTTGACATAGTCTTGTAATAATATTTTTCAGAGAATGATATTTGTTCATCATTTATTGGAAATTTTAAATTTTTGATTTGAATTGCCCCATTTTTTATAATAGACAAACGACACTGCCTATCTATAACTGATGGCCAATTTGCTGGGTCTTCCAAATTAAATGAATAGTTACTGGTGTCTTGTACTTGTACCTAATGCAATAATTACACAAAAAATGAATAAAAAGTGACAAGTTCTAAAATTTTAAATTATTTAAACAATTCATTCTGTATATTATTTTAATAAGCTTAATAACTAATTCCTCTTTTTATAAATATTGTTTAAATTTGCATTCATTGAAGTACTAAGATAATGAGAATATGACACAAATTGTGTGAAGAATGAGAAAAAGTTTTGTTTAATATATTAAAACAGATATCTATAGATAACCTGTTAATATATGATTATTACATTTTTACATTTTTCATATTAATAAAAAAATGAATACAAATTTTAAATTACTCAAATTCTTATTTTTATTCTACTTACTTTTATATTTATGTCATCAATCTTACACAAAGCATCATAATGTTCATTTTGTACTTCTTCATGATCATCTGAATTTTCATTAGTAGATGTAAGTGTAACATTGCTATAGAACTAGAACTGTTTATACATTTCTTCATAGATACTTCTGCATGGTCATCGCAAGGAAATGATTCAGGCGTATGAAAATCATCAGGAAAGCCTTGTATCTAAATAAAATATTTAATACAAGTTTTAAATGACTCAAATTCTTATTTTTATTCTACTTACTTTTATGTCTGCGTTATTAGTTTTACATGAAATATAATTTTGTTCATTTTGTACTTCTGCATGATCATCTGGCCTATCATTAGTAGATGTAAGTGTAACATTGCTAGAATTAGAACTGTTTATATATTTCTTTATAGATACTTCTGCATGGTCATCACAAGGAAATGATTTAGGCGCATGTAAATCATCAGGAATGTCTTGTATCTAAATAAAAAATGAATGAAAATTTTAAATGACTATGCATACGGACATCAAATTCTTATTTTTATTATTTAATTTTTAATGTATAGGTACATAAAATTATAAAAGTACAAAAAAATACAGACTTTATTCATAATAAAAATTACAATTCTACTTACTTTTATATTTATAACATCAGTTTTACATAGAGTAGGTATCATTATGTTCATTTTGTACTTCTGTGTGGTAATCATTAGCTGGATTTTCATTAGTAGATGTAAGTAAAACATTGTTAGAACTGGAATTGTTTATAAATCTCTTTAAAGAGCCCCGCATAATATTATTTTCTAGTTGTATTTTAGCTCTTTTAACTCTTTTTTCATTTCCGGATAAATATTTTCTAAATTTTTCACGGGGTCTTGACATATTATTGTATTGTTTAATTTAAAAACTAGCTAATAAAAAAAAAAAACAAATTATAAACAAATGATGTATCGCTTAAATTATTTCTAAGTATGGAAAAAAAAACCAATGAGTTATTGAACAATTTTCAATACTATTATAATTTGTTATTATAACATACGTTTTTAACTATTGCAACAGTAAACTAGAATTAAAAATAATAAACTTACCAAAAACAGTAAAGTAGGTAACTCCAAATCAACTTTTGTAAGTTACTCAATGTCTCAATCTCAGTGTCAATATTGTCTGATGATATGGAAATATATAAAATAATAAATAAACGACCGCGATGGCAACAATTAACATTTAACTGTAAGTTGACAGTTTGACAGAACCATATTCTATAATCAGATATTCTATCATAATATCATATTAAGTAATTAATATAGTAATTAGTTGTACTGTTGTACACTATAATATATATTATATAATGTATAAAGCCGCGCAAGATAATTGTATATATATATATATATAACACGTATATTGTGTACAAATTCTAATTTTAGAAATAGGAAAAATATTCACCATTACCAATCTATGTAAACGGCTTGAAAACAATAATATATAATTTGTTTAGTATACTAGAAAAAGACTATTTATTTTTACTATGGTACATTCGTGTATATTCTGTACAAGTATTTCGTTCTTGATTTCATTGAATTAATAATATATTATTAATAAAATCTCAAATTATATAATAATTAATATTATTAATATAATATGTAAATCTTTGTACTTAAAGAAAACTTTGGATTTTTCGTGTGCGTGAGCGCAGGGCCCGAACGAGAAATCCAAGGCGCAGGGCCCCGCTCGCCACGGCCTAGGGACGGCCCTGCGGCACCACTGACAGTCGTGTCGATTACAGGCTACAGCGCTGTATAATGGACGACAGTCCATAATCGGCGGACGGTTTTTTCTACAGCATTGCTTATCCGTCTATTATAAAATCAATGATAATACATACTATAATATTATATTTCATTAGTTCGAGCACTTATCGAATTAAAATAAAAATAAAATTGGTTAGTTATTTTACTAAAAATGTGGTTAATAAACCATAATATTTCAAAATTTCATAAAATTTCATAGGAGAGTGTATAATTAGATATGTACGTTATAAAATCTATAATGTGTAGCGTTCTGTTCAAATGTGTTATTTATATGTCACTGAGTCCCAGTGTACATTAGAATGTACATTACGAAATCTCCGCAAATAAGTTCTCCCAAGAAAATTTAAATTCTTAGGATCACTTTTTTTTCACAGCAAATAATAAGAAAACAATGAGGGGAAAAAAGTCGGAACTGAAAGGGGTTAAAAACGTAGTATCAGTTTAAAAAATATGTTGTCCGACAATTGTTGTTCTGTTGATATATTCGTTGACAATACCAATTTTCCGTAATCATGTCACCGCCACTGCCTCGGCCACCGTGTCAATCTATCGGGCAACGATATCCATGATCAGATCCCTACGGAAATATATCGGCCGAGACGCACCTGACTTATTATTGTCAAAGACAATAATATTGACTGTGATAGATTTGGCCACTCGAGCATACGCGACAATATAAGCCAGTTATGTTGTGAACCTTTTTTTTTTTGAAACGTGTTCGGCCTTATTGATGTAAACAATTTTAGGGGTTCAGTTTTTATATAAATTATAAATATTGTGTTGTGTAGCATAAATCTTATAGAATCGTGATTTTAAAAAATTGGTTTTGCAATGTACCTACCAACTGACGCGAGAAAGTCTCTGTACTAATTGCAGTGAAAAATGCGACGAAGAGGTCGCATCAGTCACCGGTTAGTGATGGTTTTCATCAATAATCAGTACTGATAACAGGAACACTGAAAAATACACCAACACATAACACATTAACACACGTACACAATTGAAACGCACATGTATCATATCGGATTGGACCACTGTGTAGCGCAGACCACTGACGCTGCCGGTTGTTCATGCAACTTTTCGTTTCAGATTGACCATGGAACAGACTCCTCCGCGGTCAGGTAGAATGACGGTATCGACTCCACCGCCAACGCATGGGAACGCGCCGCAACAATCTCAACCGAGGACCAGCGCACAGGTTCAACATTTTCCTAATGGAGTGCCACGGTCACCCATGGCTCTGCCGGTCGGATTTAGAATACGAGTGAATCTTCGGGTGGAAATATCTTTAAGACCATCATCACGGTCTGCATGGCCATCTTCTACAATTCCACAGTGGGTAGCATGGCCTTCAAATGAGATATTTATACCGTTTCCATCAAACACGAGTACGCTACCGTTCACAATTCCACAGTCAACATCGCCATCAATGAGTTCGCACGCAGTCGGACGGTCGATCGACTTTGCGCCAAGAGACAGGTACTACATAATGACGAACGGTTCCGATGGCATCTCAACGCAGTGGACTGAAATTCCGGCTGCGAGTGTTCCACATGATGACACGTTGGCTGTGGATTGTCAACCCGGTGACACGCCGACAGCGGATAATCAAACCAGTGACACGCCAAGTCCACAAAGCAACCACCCATCGTTTGACGACCGAGAGACATTTCCATGCGGATCATTTACAATGCCACTGTGTCCTCCACGGGGATTACCTAAAATGGATCCTCTGTCTTCACCATTTACACTGGATACGACAATGCCGCCGTTCACACTTCCACAGTCAACATCGCCATCAATGAGTTCGCACGCAGTCGGACGGTCGATCGACTTTGCGCCAAGAGACAGGTACTACATAAAGACGAACGCTTCCGATGGCACCTCAACGCAGTGGACTGAAATTCCGGCTGCGAGTGTTCCACATGATGACACGTTGGCTGTGGATTGTCAACCCGGTGACACGCCGACAGCGGATAATCAAACCAGTGACACGCCAAGTCCACAAAGCAACCACCCATCATTTGACGACCAAGAGACATTTCCATCCGGATCATTTAAAATGCCACTGTGTCCTCCAAGGGGATTACCTAAAATGGATCCTCTGTCTTCACCATTTACACTGGATACGACAATGCCGCCGTTCACACTTCCACAGTCAACATCGCCATCAATGAGTTCGCACGCAGTCGGACGGTCGATCGACTTTGCGCCAAGAGACAGGTACTACATAAAGACGAACGCTTCCGATGGCACCTCAACGCAGTGGACTGAAATTCCGGCTGCGAATGTTCCACATGATGACACGTTGGCTGTGGATTGTCAACCCGGTGACACGCCGACAGCGGATAATCAAACCAGTGACACGCCAAGTCCACAAAGCAACCACCCATCATTTGACGACCAAGAGAAATTTCCATGCGGATCATTTACAATGCCACTGTGTCCTCCACGGGGATTACCTAAAATGGATCCTCTGTCTTCACCATTTACACTGGATACGACAATGCCGCCGTTCACACTTCCACAGTCAACATCGCCATCAATGAGTTCGCACGCAGTCGGACGGTCGATCGACTTTGCGCCAAGAGACAGGTACTACATAAAGACGAACGCTTCCGATGGCACCTCAACGCAGTGGACTGAAATTCCGGCTGCGAATGTTCCACATGATGACACGTTGGCTGTGGATTGTCAACCCGGTGACACGCCGACAGCGGATAATCAAACCAGTGACACGCCAAGTCCACAAAGCAACCACCCATCATTTGACGACCAAGAGACATTTCCATGCGGATCATTTACAATGCCACCGTGTCCTCCACGGGGATTACCTAAAATGGATCCTCTGTCTTCACCATTTACACTGGATACGACAATGCCGCCGTTCACACTTCCACAGTCAACATCGCCATCAATGAGTTCGCACGCAGTCGGACGGTCGATCGACTTTGCGCCAAGAGACAGGTACTACATAAAGACGAACGCTTCCGATGGCACCTCAACGCAGTGGACTGAAATTCCGGCTGCGAATGTTCCACATGATGACACGTCGGCTGTGGATGTTCAACCCGGTGACACGCCGACAGCGGATAATCAAACCAGTGACACGCCAAGTCCACAAAGCAACCACCCATCGTTTGACGACCGAAAGACATTTCCATGCGGATCATTTACAATGCCGCCGTTCACACTTTCACAGACGCCATCGCCGTCCATGTGTTCGCATGAGGTCGGACAGTCGCTCCCCATTAAGCGAGGTAACACGATCTACAAGATGACAAACGCTTACAATGGGAACTCGATGGGACGGAATAACTTGACTGCTGTGAATGTTCCACATGGTGATACGTTGGCTGTGGATCATCGAACCCTCTGTGACACGCCAACTGCAGATGATCAACCCAGTGACATGCCAAGTTCACAAAGCAACCAACCATCACGTAACAACAAACGTTTCCCTCCACGAGGACCACACACAACGTCACCATGGCCTCTAGCGGAGTCACATATTATTCAACTGCCTAAAGAAAATGTAAAACGTAAAATGCCAACACGTAAAGCAATTTCACTGCCTTCTGAGTATTCACTGTTTCCACGGGACACAAATACTTCGCTGTTCACCCTTCCACAGTCAACATCGCCGGCAATGAGTAGTTCGCATGCGGTCGGACGGTCTATCAGCTTTGCGCCAAGTGACATGAACTACAATATGACGAACGCATACAGTGGGAACTCGATGGGACGGAAGAACTTGACTGCTGTGAATGTTCCTCATGGTGACACGTCAGCTGTGGATCATCGACCCCCCTGTGACACGCCGATTGCAGATGATCAAACGAGTGACGCGCCAAGACCACAAAGCATCCACCCATCATTTGACGACCAAGAGACATTTCCATGCGGATTATTTACAATGCCATCGTTGCCTCCACGGGGATTACCTTATATGGATCCTCTGTCTTCAACTTTTTCAATGTACACAACTACGTCACCGTTTGCACTTTCTCAGTCGTCATCGCTGTCTATGGGTTCGCACGCGATCGGACGGCCGTGCTCCATTAATCAAGGTGACATGAATTACAACATGACGAACGCATACAGTGGGAACTCGATGGGACGGACGAACTTGACTGCTGTGAATGTTCCACATGGTGACATGTCGGCTGTGGATAATGAACCTTGTGACACACCGACTGCAGATGATAGACCCAGGGACACAATAAGTCCACGAAGCAACCAACCATCACGTAACGACAAACATTTCCCTCCACAAGTATTACATACAACGCCACCACGGCCTCTAGCGGAATTACATATTATTCAACTGTGTAGGGAATATGTAAAACGTATAATTCCACCACGTAAAATCTTTTCACTGCCTTCTGCGTATTCACCGTTTCCACGGAACACGACTGCTTCGCTGTTCACCATTCCACAGTCAACATCGCCGTCAATGAGTAGTTCGCATGCGTTCGGACGGTTAATCAGCTTTGCGCCAAGTGACACGAACTACAATATGACGAACGCATACAGTGGGAACTCGATGGGACGGAGGAACTTGACTGCTGTGAATGTTCCACATGGTGACACGTCGGCTGTGGATCATCGACTCCCCTGTGACACGCCGACTACAGATGATCAACCCAATGACACGCAAGGCCACGGAGCAATTGATTACTACCCATCATTTGACGACCAACCGTTTCTTGATTAGCTCGCCTCACTGTACACCCGGTGTCTTTGCCTGTGTACTGACACACCGCGGAAATAGTGTTAAATATAATACGTAGTGTATATCTTAGAATAATTTTTAAAATTTAAATAATAATTTTGTTTATTTAATACCGATACAGGGTGTATCTTTAGTGGTAGTACTCACTGTTTTTTAATTGATGATTGATCGATAATATTAAACTAAAAAAGGCGTGTTTCTTTGTTATTCTCGATTTTCGATGCACAATCAATAATATTCCATGCGTACAACGACTTAAGATAAATCCTATTAGGTATCCGCAATGTTAATGGCGATAAACTTATAAATTTATAATCAATTAATCTATATTTATAATAACTAATACATTTATGGAAATATTATTAATTAATAATTTAAGTACATTTTTCATACAGTGACAATACTTTACTTTGATCGATATTAAAAATGATTAATATGTGTTTCTTTCACCATTAAATAAATGCAATATTATTTAAATACTTTTTATTGCATTGAAATCCTGTCCTTATAATTTAAATTATGAGTGAGTAACCAGGAATGTATCGGTTTTATTGTAGTGAGTGTTTATTTATTATTATTATTATTATTATTATTAAAAACAAAATGTCAATAATATATGGAGGAGTACCATCAAGGGATCTAGTACCATACTATACGATATTTATCCATAACCACCAGATTAGATCGAAGGTCAGGCCCGTGCGCAGGATTTCAGAATGGGGGGTGTTTTGAAAAAAAAAATGTATAACACAGATACATGAATAATTAGCAAATAGTATTATAACATATTTATATTTATTATTAATTTTGTAAGTATCTATATTAAAAATGTATTTTAACAATACTATAAATTACAAATTTTATTGTCATTATATTTTATCGATAACGGCAACTATGATGAAAGTCGATAAAACAGCAAACGTGAAGACAACACTATATTAAATTATTATAGTATTGTACTGCTATGCATTATTAATTATTAAAAATAAGATTAGAAAATATTACATATAGGTGATAGATCAATAATGAAAAACACGATTTTTTCGACCATGGGGGGGTTTTGGGGGTTCAATTTGCGTACGGGCCTGGCGAAGGTATAACACAACTTTTCAGTACCACCTAGTTAATTAAATAGTAGAAATAGAAACAAATGCCCAGCCACAAAATAATAGTCCAAAACAAGCTCTGAGAACTTTTGTCTTCACGAAATATTAAGCTCTTTTGTGATACCTACCTATTATTGTTAATTAGTGTTTTTTTTTTGCTTTTTATTAAAAATGTATTAAAATAATTGTTAAATTATGTAAATTATAAAACTGTAATAATTAAATTATACTGTTATATATTAATAATAATAGTATAGGTACAGAATAATAATAATAAATAATGATGAACAAAATAATAATATACAATATAATGATAACACTGGCTCACTTTTTTCATCTATTAATTTGAACTTTCATAATTTAGTATTGTAGTATGGTATTTAAAATCATACAATAGGTATATTATAAAATATAACAAACATTTAATTAATAATACTTAGAAAAATATAAATGAATATATAGGTAATATAAGTTAGATAAATAAACAAAATATTTGCTAATTATGAAACTATCGACGTATTATACGACCCATTTCAAGATTTTGTTTTTTCATTGTAGAAACACAAGTTTAATGTTATGTCTACTTCCTTCAAGTAGAGCTTAAAAAAAAATATTCGATAATATAAATTCTGAACATTTAATGCTTGGTTTTGTACGGATGTTGGCTTTAATTATTTTAAGTATAAAAATTTAATTAATTTAATTACGTTTCATAATATTATTTACTCTACCAGATTATATGATACACATTAAATAGTTTCAATTTGTTGACACAGTTACACTGATTTAGGTGAAGATATCAGCAGCCCGTTTTTTGTTTACGTGCACAATCTGTTTTCAGAGATTATTAATTATTATGTTTAGTCTGTGGTTATTCACTTTTGATTGTTGTTTTTTAGATTTTAAATTTTTATTTTTATTGATATTTGTTATCCTTGATTATTTCTATTCTCCATTCATTATTAAAGTAGTAAATATACGAAAAAACCGTAAATGTTTCAATTTTCATCATCTTATGGATAAAAAGAAACGTAACAAAAAACATTATGGTTAATTTTTAATTGCAATAAAAATAGTTTTAAAATCATAGATATGTAATTTTTATATAAACCATTTTTTTTTAAATTCAGTTTTCAACTTACTCGTATTTAAAAGCAATTATAGTTATATTTGTGTAAAGTTCAAAAGTGTTTCGGTTACCTTGCCTTCTGTTACCCTGTAACCTGCCCATTTTACGATATTACATTATATATTGATGTACAGTAAACTATCGAAACTTCGAAAACCTCTAAAAATCAAACTAAACTTTTGAACTCGGGCGAAAACCTTTGATTCGAAGAAAACACGAAAAGCTAAGTATTTCGGTTTCCTCAAACAACGAAAGAAGATGCACAAAATAAAATATGAAAACTTTGGTAAACTTTTTTATGTGTAACGACGTACAATAATATATTATTCATATTGACTGTCTTCAAGACAACCAAACCAGTTACAAAAAGGACTTTTAAGATTTGTGACTTTTCAATAAAGTATATCATCTTAATAAACTGATTCAGAGTTTATACATTGGGTAAATATATAATTATTTTAATGAATGTCATTTTCAAATTATTATATAGGGTACTAAAAATTTTTTTATTTGTGTATTTCAGAACTATTTGACAAAAATTCATTAAAATTGTCAAATAGTTCTGAAACTAAGAACTCTTGGTAATCCAGCAGATATCGGACCAATGGACTTATGGATTAAAAAAAATTCCAGATTAATGGAGGTTCACATTAAAATATATTTTTACTTACTGAAAACCTACATTAATTTAAGATAAAACACATAAAAAAAAATAATACATTTTACATGTAGGTAATTACTTAGTTTTAATTCTATAATCAAATGGTAACACGTATAGTATTTTATTTACCAGATTTTTCAATTTTAGTCGATCCACCTTTCCATATATGTATTTTCTTTTATTATAAAATTTTTGCTATATTACATATTCATAATGCAGCATTATTTTGCACCTCTTGGACCAAACATAATTTCATCATCGGACGGCGAAAACGTTACTTCCGACGTGGTGTCGTCGTGATAAGTCCGCGTTTGGCAGACCAGATCGTACGATTTCCGTAAAAACTCTTTTTAAAAAACGCTCTACACGGCCCAACTTGTCTACGCGACCAGTGAGGCAACCGTGGTCGTGCTGCAAATTCAAACCCGGTTATATTAACCGAACAGTTCGGCCAATCACAACACGTAGATTAATCCACGGAACGGCCGGTAACGGCCAGTACACTTATACTTGGTTTTTCCCGTTTCCGTGCGATTGTTTTATCTTTCATCTTATCACGATTTGAATGCGTCGTGCGGTTCGACTGTAAGTACCAAGTATTAAATTATAATTTTTATTCGCAATGTCTGACACTCTGACCGTTTTACCTACAGAATATATTCAAATTGCATTTTACGTCACGCATTACGTGTTCATTTAATATTGTCTGAAGCACGGTGTAGAGGAAACATCTTCTGTACATCGTGATCCAAAGCCAACCGTCAACTTGTCAAGGATAACATCACAATTCACAGCATCGAGTTGTACCACGATTCCTATTTTCCGGTGAGTCTACTCTTGCTTACCTGTGCCTTGTATTATATTCACTTTGTAAACCTATTGTTATTCGGTTATAATTTTTCTTTTAGTGACGCTTGTACAACGGCTTTCATTTGTGCGTATACCTACCGGATGATGATATGCAATGTATAATATTACCATACTAACAGCTATACTACGTGAGTATAGTATGACATTGATGTACAGTAGACTTGATAGTTCAAAAACCTCTACAAATGGAACTGAACTCTTGGTTTCTCCGGGTATAACTTCTTTGATTCAATAAAAACATGAAACATTTCAGTCTCCTTCCGAAATAATAAAATACTAAATGGATACAACAACTCTACTATTCAAATATTTTTAACCAAAAACTTTTGAATTTTAAGTTATTAAGCTCAAAAAAATTTAATCAAACGTGTGGTTAAAAAATTGTTCTGTAATAACATTTTTTAACTTCAGGTATGTTCTAATAATATTCTACAACTATATTATATAAAAATAATAAATATTCTACTGGGCATCATGCTAGTTAAATAACTGAATGTTTATAAATTTAAAGTTGTAGTACTGATTTAATTTCAATTTTTCAATAACCAAAAACATAACTGATCTACTTTTACAATATTACTACTAAATACAAATCGCAGATCATTCAAATTCAAAGCTATTGGAACCAACTCTCTTAATTCTGAATACAATATATAAATAGTATGTTATCTTTTTCAGACTGTGATTATTGTATAAAATCAACTGTAGCTTATTATATTTTATTCTTTCCTTATTGAAGAACATTTAAAATATTTATGGTTAAGTCAACTGCAGTTTTTACTTGCCTGACTGCTTCAATAACATTTACGGGTATTTATAAAATATTCAATGATCAATATTTTTCGTATGAATTGTATGTTTTGATTTTTGTGTCATATAATTTATGAGGACATTTAATTTTAAGACTTATAATCACAATGACAAATTCTATATGATAAACAACTCTAATTAGATGCTATTGTTTATAAAATTGGATCTTTTTAAGTTGATTAATGAAAAAAAATTGTATATTTAATGCACTAAAGTAATTCATTATTTATTATGTTGTATTAAATGGATTTTTATGGATATTTATTTTGTATTAGATGGATTAATTGAATTAAATTCTTCAAATTACTTATTTACTCATTGAAAAACCTTCTATTAAAAAAAAAAAATACATCTTACATATAATAACTTGATTTAATTATTTCTCTGTAGACAAATGTAATTTTTTGTTATTGTTATCAATCACAACAAATGTTTCTTATGCAAACATCATTTTAATTAAAACATATATTTTATTCATGTTTAAAAGTTATCAGAATTTGTTAGCTGCAGTCAGGTCCCAAACAGTTTCTCCTACTGAGTCATACAATTATAAGGTCACATTCTGCACATGTCAAGAAGACAGTTGGCCAGGGTCAACTTTTGTAATTGAAAATACCTACATTAATTTAAAATAAAATACATAAATAAAAATAATACAACTTACATATAGGTAATTACTTAGCTAAATTTTCTTACAGTAGACAAGGTGACATTTTTTGTAATTGTTATCAATCACAACACAAATATTTCTTATGGAAACATCATTTAAATTAAAATATGTATTCTATTCCTGTTTATAAGTTCCAGAATTTGTTGGTGGTGGTCAGGTCTCGCACTGTTTCTCTCCATTGAGTCAAACAATTTACAGGACCACATTCCGCATACATGAGTCAAGAAAACAGTTGTCCAGGATTAACCGTTGTATTTGAAAATATTGATGACAACTGTTTAGCTGTGTTTTGTCAACCTTGTCTCCGTACAGTAATGTGTCAACATTTTGATTTATTTATTTTCATAACTAAATATGTGTGTTTTTATTAGGTATCGTTAACATTGACTATTGAATTGGATATGGACAAGTTACCATCAATTTCTCCAAAGAAAATAAAAATCATATAGAAAAAGTAATTAGAAAATTTTTATACAAATACATTTATTTAAAACAACATGTATAAAGTTATTGGTAATTTTTAAAAAAAAATTAAGTTATAGTTTGATAACATTATGAATTTTCAGTTTTAATACTTTTTATTCAAGACTCTTATAAATTTGCCTTTTTTTTCTATTTATTTAACGCCAAGATTGTATAGTACAATAGACAATATTATAAGTAAAAGTAAAATGTGACAAATATAAACTATATGATACTATATGAGGAAATGGCTGACTTAGAAGGTATTAAACAGACAAAGTTTTCTATGAAGGAGATGGTGATCAGATATGTAATTAACTAGTATTGATGTAGGCATATAGTTGGAGACAAGAATGGGATTGCCAGATTTAAAAGCAGGTTTTCCAAACAGCAGAAAAATTATCTAAAGAGCGCATAAAAAACAAGAATAGAGGATGAAAATTGAGCTGCGGCAGTTACAGAGTACTCGTGTAAGGATATTTTCAAAGCCATTAGATAAGTTGCTTCTTAAGGAGTAAAAGGCAGCTTGTAGATTATGAAGAGTGAAGTAGCAGTTGGAAGAATAGAGTATAGGAGTAACCGTTTTCCTATGAGATATCAGCTAGAGGAGAAAGAAGGGTATTATATACAGAAGAAAACTAGTTTGAGAAGATATGAGTAGTCTTGTAGAGAATGAGCCATCACATTGTTCAAACATAACGTGGACGGGATAGTGTGGCTTTTTTTTGTTTATTGATTGAAAAATAATTTGTACAATATACATACTACTAAGTAATTTTAACAAATTTAACATTTTCGGATATCCATCTCCTTTAAGTTTGGCTTAATTAATAGAAATAGAGAGTTACAGATATTAATTCATAGATCATAAATTAATCAAAATTAAATACATCTAATAAAGAGTTTGGTTGTATAGATTTCCAATTATATAAATTATAACTTAAAATATAAATCAGGACACATATGAATAATTTTTATTACTTATATAAGAGAAAAAGAAAGTATTTAAAAAAAGTAATATTATTTTAGCATATTCACAATTTGGTCTGTAGTAGGTTATACAATAACCATTAATTTATCACTCTATTTTTTTAATTTTTCTTTTTTCATACAATAACTTCTATCTTACTTCAAAATCCAATAAATAAAGTTTAATAAGCACAAGATAGTCTATGCATTTTGGATCAAAAGTTGTATCTATGTAAGCAACTTTAGCAACTAAAACTCTATGTTGTATTTTTTTATTTTTTATATTCTACCATATATTTTTATTTTTCTCTATTTCAGTGATGTCAAATTTTTTGTTGACAAATCTCATTGGGAATACCTTAAATCTTCACGGTTTTGGTTCAATTAACTTTCCATGCTCTTTTTGTCTAAACAAATTCTAAACATTATATTGCTGTTGCAGGTATAATAGTTTACAGGCATTTTCAAATAGTCCACCTCATACTAAACATCCATATTGAAAAATTGCTAAATATAGGGCTAATATATATTATTTTTTATGTTAACTGGTATGATATTTTTAAATTAATAAAATGTGTGTATCAATTAATGTAGCCTCATAGCTCTATTGTTTATATAAAAATTTCATCTTAAGTTACTATCTCTTTTCTCTTAAGTTTATCTATTGTTTTTTGTTGAACTGCAATCTTCAAAAAGTCTGTAAAAAGCAGTTAAATAATATCGGCATATGTTATAATTAGACCATCTATATTTAAATTGCATATACTGTTTATGCATAATATGAAAAATATAAGCTATAACTTCATTTATTTTAACTATATGTTGCCTATCTGTTAAATAACTACAAATCTATTTCAGACTAGCTACTTTGATCCCAAAACTAGGTAGAGTTAGTTTTATAGTTCATGGTGGTTAACTGTGTTAAATGCCTGTGCTAGGTCCAAGAAAATTACTAAGGTTTTTTCCCCTATTATCAAGGACATATATGTATGTATATATTTGTATTTTGTAATGCTATAAAGTATGTTTTCAGTCCCTAAGCCAAGTCTAAAACCAAATTGATTTTTTGACAAAAGTTTCTTATCTTCTTAATATTTCATTAGTCTATTTTTTTCTAAAATTGTTGTAAATTTACCTTACATTTATATTGATCTATAGTTATTTAGGTATTTATGATCACTACCTTTGTACAAAGGAAATACTGCTACAATTTTGAATTTACCAGGAAAATAAAGTACATATTAATATGTCAGAGGTCCTGTAATAATTTATTCAATATGTTTTAATGATTTATCAAACCCAGCAGCTTTTCATCTTATAGCTCATTTATTAATTATTTTTGAAACTTATGTCTCTGATAATGTTATATATAATTCATATAAATAATTCATCACTTCACAATTATATTGCCTTGATTTTCATCATTATTATAATTAGCATATTTTCTTGATGAAGTTTTTTCTATTTCAATATAAAACAAATTGAAAAAGTTTTAAACAGCATGTAGTTTATCGAATGCATTTAAGAAATTTATATCAACTATTATAGATTTTATATCTTTAGATGAATTTACTTCAATATTTGTAATTTCTTTAATTGATTTTCATGTCAATATTGGACTTTTCTGATTATATCATTAATGGATGCTTTATAGAATCATTTTTATAAGTAGTAAATTTAATTATTTTTATAGATATTTTGTGTGATACATATTCTTTTTTAAAATAACTTTTATTATTCTATTTTTTTTTTTATGGATTTAGTGTTGTATAGTAGTCACCTCCTTAAAAAGTGATACCATAGTTAATTATTGATTCTATTAATAAATTATGTACAATTATAATTTTCTTAATTTCTAGTACATTGATTAAATTTTTGAAAGAATATATTATTTTTCTTAGTTTTATTTAATTTAAAGCCAATGACACATTTCTATGCTTAATTCATAGGCGTGTCCAGACCTTTTTAGAAGGGGGTGCAAACCTTTGATAAAAACTTGTATAATTCTTACCAACTCCTTAAGTGTCAGTTTATTATAGGCCGTAAATGCTTGGATAGACTATGGACGCAACATTCTGAAAGTCAGACTCCAAAATATTTTTATAATTTTGTTTCAAAAAAATATGTTTACATTCAACCACAAAAAAGCAATATTGATGTTTTATAGTATCAACCAATTTTAGAAGTACAAACTAATAAAAATAAAATATAATTTATAATAATATATTATGTAAAATGTATTTAAAATAATTACAGTTCAAGGCAACATTGTGAATTGTTGAGTTTTAAACTCTTCAATAATGTCTTCTGTATCTAGTTCAGCTGCTAATTCCTGTTCTACAAAATATATTAACATCATAGATTCCAAACGATCTTGCCATACAATTTCTCAGTTTAGTTTTAACTAAACTTAATTTGGAGAAAGATCTTTCGCATGAATAACTTGTGACCGGCATTGTGATAAATAAGGTTAATATTTTGTAAACATTTAGAAAACTGTTAAATAAGTTACTTGTAAACAATTTATTTAACCATTGATGAATAGTTTTATTTGTTGTACCAATTTCAAATTCTGGAAAAGATTTTAACAGCTTGAGTTCCGCTTCAAGTTCACTATCATTTACGTTGAACATGTTGGAAAGTAATGTTAAGTCTTGAATATTCAGATTGAACTGTAATAATCGTCCTATTGCACTTATAAGTGTAAGTGTTTCCTGGTTAAAACGTTCTTCTAATCCATTTAAAAAGTCATCTGTATACTGTATAGTAAACACAACATTTCATTTCTGTTTTTTTATCAGAACTAAAATATTTAGTAGAGTATTGTTGCTGTCCACTTGACTTGACACTTTTCTTTGCTTTACATTTGGTATTTCTATTTTTTGTTTATTACAAATTTCTAAAACTGTGTTATATAATCTTGAATAATTATCTTCATCAATTCATAAGTCAATTAAAGATTTTTTTAATGCTTCAATAATTGATACAGTTGCCAAGAGGTCTACCTGATAATGAAGCAGCCCCATCAAAACAAACTGCTAATACTGAATTCCAATTTACATTTATTTCTTTTATTTTTTCTGGTATACTGTTAAAAAATGGATTAGCATCAACAGCGTGCAGAAGTTGTAAACCTATAAATATTTCAATGGGTCTATTTTTTTAAGAATCAAAAAACCGCACTATCATTGACATTTGCTCATGATGGCCAACATCACTTGTTTCATCTGCACATACAGAAATAAGCTGGTTGTTTTTTTTTTGATGAAATTGTACGTTTTATTACATTATTGATAGATTTCAATAAATCATTTTGAATTAAATTACTTGTGTATAATGCATTCTTTTTACCATTGTTAAGAAGATTTCTTAAAACTTCATCATACTTTTTAAGTACATCTACAAAGTCTAAAAACATACCCTTACAAACACTTGACTGTTTTTCATTGTGTCCACGGAAAGGTTTGCTGCCTTTAGCCAAACAAAGTGTGATATCAATTAGCCGATGTAATACTGAACGGTTTTGTAGATGTTATTTTTCTCTCTGACTAATGGCCATAATTTTTGATTCATCTAATGTAATATCTATTGAATTTGAACTTAAATAATTTGTTTTTGCAATTATGGAATTAATGTGAGATTTAGATTTTTGACGATCTTTAAACTTTGTTGTTGCCTTATGCCAATTTTTGAAACCATGACGTGAAAATGTAAAATCTATTTGCCCTTTATTGAGTCCATTAGATGAATTAAATAACGACATGGAAAACAAAACGCTCTGCCAAGTTAAAGACTATATTCCAACCATTCAAAACTATCAAACCATGATTTATTAAAACTGCATTGAGTGTTAACAAATGTTGTCCTTGGTTACATTTTAAGTTTAGGTTGAAATGGTCCACGATCAACTCTAGAGTCTAGACTTCCTTTCAAGTTGATAAATAGGTACTTGATTTGCTGGGTCATCAGGATGAATAGAAAGTTCTGGTGCTTCAGGTATAACTGATAATTAAAATTTCAAATTATTATTCATATTATCAAATTGTAATCTAATAATTTACAAGTAGTGAACATCAAATAATTATAGAACATAAATACTTGTTATAAGCATAAAATAAAACAAATAGAGCTACTGACACATATAAACTTATTAACTTCAATTGTTAAATAATTAAATATAGCAAAAATTAGTCTGAGGTGCCACTTGATCTCGCAGGAGTGCACCCCCCCCCCCCGTGGACGACACGCCTATAGCATAATTAATTAGAACATATGATACTTCTATATTTTAACTTTTAAGTAGTGTTAAATTTGTTTATTGTTAAATAGATTTTTCTTTGAAGTTAAGTATAGTTAATCTCTATAACAAATTGATAGAATATAGGAAGTGGCCCATAGTTTTATTTTTTTAGTTTTCAAAGGTATTTTTTTGTTTTCAGTTCTGTGTTTATTTGCTTCAATCTGTAAAATATCAATAAAATTGTTTGTAGCTGAAATAACATCAGAGTTTTTAATTATTGACAATCAGTTGTAGTTGCTTGATACCAATGATGATTTAATTTAGTCTAATTGTTTTATTATTTTGTGTTGGGTGGATTATTTCTTTTGAAGACTTGATTGCTAACATTTGTGGCTGTATAAAAGAGGTCAGTTAATGATGTGTGTGCAACATATGTTTTAAATTGGTTAATGATTTAGATTTCATAAATACAAGATCACAGGACCACAGGACAAGATTGGCTTCTTTTATTTGGTCTATTTAGACGGATTATAAGACTAATGAATCCATATTAATTTATTAGATTGAGATAATTATTACTGTCTAGGTTGTTCTTCAGCATATCAATGCTCATATCCCCTTATGTAGTTGTGTAAATAGGATTTTTTGACATTATTATTACTATTTATTCAGCATAAATCAATGACAGTATTAAATTATTACATCATTACAAGTATACATACAATATATTTTACACAAATTGATTATATTGATTAGTTGCTACATATACCAACTGAGCCATGCTTTAATCTGGTTAATAAAGTTAGTATTGATTATATCTTTCGTTTATTTTATTATCACATATAAAAACAAAAATAATGTATACAATTAAAATATAACTTAGCACATTAAATATAGTATAGAGTGAGTGATAAAAAAAAGTATAGTCCCTTATTTATATAAATATTACAAATGATTTATATTTACAGATATTGACTTTTCATAGTTTCGTTGACATACACATTCTCATCATGTTCATTAATTATTCTTTTGATTATTTTTTTTTATTTCATTTTTGTTAATTTTATCATTGGTATTATTATTATTATTTTCACATGGATTTTTTATTATACTCTTTAAATTGTTATTTAAATGTTTTAATTTTTTTCCATGTATTTCTTGAACTGGTTTATAATGTATAAGTCGTTTTTAATGTATTCCTCTATTTAGTTTTAAATTTTAAAATGTAAATTTAGTTTTAGTGCAGGCCGCACAAAATTTGTTAAAGGGCCGGGTAGTGGATACCGCCAGTCTAATGTACAGTTTGTAAATAGATAATCTATTTGTGCCTCCCCAACATTTTATGCCATATAATAAAATTGAGTTGCACAATTCAATATATGTTTATCTTATAACTGATTTATCGAGATATCAAATTTTGTAAAATAGTACACTTAAAGACCTAATTTTATTTTTAATGTTCTGAATATGTTCTGTCCATTTCATGTTGAAATCTATTGTCACTCCTTAATATTTGAATGATAATACCATTTTAATTGGTTTACATCTACAGTTTTTCATGGTATTGTCATTTTTTTGTATTATTGAGTTGTAGTCAATTGGAAGTTGTGATCAAATTGTGACTATTGGCATGCAAACTGATTTATTTATGTTAAGAGATAACAGATTGTTTTCTATCCAATTCTAGATATACTGTAGATCAATTTCAAAAGTTAGTTTTAATTTTTCCCAACTGTCTTCAAAGTTTACATAAGTTGGTCTTTTATTATTTTTTATTATTTTAGCTAATATTTCTACTATTGATATAGGTCTATAATTAGTGAACTCTCTTTTATCTCTTTTTTATGAATTTGTACAATTCTAGCTACTTTCAATTCATTAGGTATTATACTATAGTTTATTATTTGTACAATTGGTAAAATCACATATTCTTCTATTTGTTTAAGGAATAGTGCTATATGTTCGCTATATTTGCTATATGCGGAGTTCAAAATATTTAATATAATTATTATTTCATAACTACCAATGGTATTTAACTTATATCTGATAAATTATTTGTAATTATCCTACTTTAGGTTGTGTATTTTTTATTTTATTAAGAAAATTGTTTTCTACTAATTTATTTCCTGTTGTTACAAAATAAGAATTTTCAATGTTTAAATAGTCTTTTGGTGTCAAAGTCGGATATTACTGGAAAGTTGATGCAGATTTATTTTTTTCTTGTTCATTTACCACTTTCCTGTCCATTACCTTAACATTTTTCTATTTTTTTTTAAATAATACTGTTCTTTTGCCTTACAAATAAGTATTGTTAATTTATTCCTATATTCTCTATAATAATAAATACATTTTTGATTAGAAGTATCTTTTTTGCTTTTCATATTAAGCTTATCTCTATTTTTTATTGATATAATGAGACCACTGGTTTTCCATAATATTAACTTATACTTATTCCTACATGAATATATGTACAGTAGAACCTCGATTAACCGTCAGTCTCGGGACCAGAGCCTTGACAGATAATCGAAAAGATGGTTAAGCGAAATTGTCATGTTGCCATCGGAATTTTGCATATCATATCATTGGAGATATGGCTTTCGATTTTACAAGTGTGGCGCCTGACGGTTAATCGGGAGGACGGATAATCGTGGTTCTACTGTACTATTTTATGTTCAAACTAATTTAAATAAGAATTAATATCTGTTTGTAGTGGTCTATAAATTCCATAATCTACTACATTTTAGATTCCCTTTTTAAAAATTATTTCTATACTAGACACATGATTTGTGTTTTATTCAGTCACTTGAAAGTCTCTCATAAAAGGGATTATTCCTTAACTTTGGCTTATGAGTTTTATAGTGTTGAACATGGTGTAGTTTGGAATTTTAAAGTGAGTGTGGTCTGAGTTAGGAGAACTTAACCATTCTTCTGTTAATTTAATTTTATCAAAGTTGATTTTTAGACTGACCAACATGATATAGAACTCTTCTTTTTTTATCCTATTTAAGTTTTTATCCTATTTACTCCTTATGTTCAGATGTATTATATTTATTGCGTTTTCATCTGTTATAAATGTTTTCATATTTTCTATTGGATCTTGATTAGTATTTATTAGGTTAAAGTAGTTTGAAAAATTATTACTGAATCTATGATAATCAGTCATTCTAAATTTCTAAAATGTGTACTTGAAAATTAGTCGTTTTAATTTTTTATTGGAGTTAAGTTTACTATAATAGTATATTAATTGTTGAGTTTTTTGAAATATTTGTATGAACTATAATTTGTTTAGTTTGCGTTTTAAGTTCATTGCATGCATGTACTTGCATGCAAAATATTTAATCATAAAATGTAAAGAAAGCTATACAAGAATATACATTTTTATGTATAAGTTATTAATTAAAGTGTTACAAAATAGTTTATAATATTCCTCTATAATATAATTTATTTTGTTTTCCCAATTAATAAGTATAGATTATAAATTATTGTTATTGGAATTTTAATTAAAATTATTTTGTATAAATGTATTGCGAAAACATAGTTATTCATTATTTCTTATCTGGTTTTTTTTGGCTTTTTCGTCATTTTTCAGTATATTCTGCCTCTAATTGTTATCTGTAGTCAAGTTTTTTTACTTTTATTCTGGTTTCCTAAATAGTTTTTTGTTACATGCTGTTAAATTGTAATTTTAATGTCTTATTCTTGATCCTTTGCATTCTAGTATTCTAACTTTTTTTATGAATTCGTTACAATTTTATTTAGTTGAAGATTCTACAGTTATCAGAGATGTTTCTAAATTTTGATTTGATGGTTTCCAGTATGCATTTTCTATGTCAAAGAAATTAAGATCAATATGAATTGTTGTTGCGCATGCAGTATCATCAACTAATATTTCAGTTTTCATTATTTTCTTTTTTTACTTCACTTTTTTCGATAAAACAATCTTCTCTTCTATGACATTTATTTTAAATTCTAAGTTTTAAATAATGCTTTCTTTCTATTTTAAAATTTTTTTCTACTTCTAGAATTCTATTGTCAAGAGTTGTATGGTTATTATTTGTGGTGATTTGGTTATTTATGGCTTTGTCTAGTTTGCTTACAATGTTTTTAATATCTTTATCAACATTTGTTACCATATTGCTTGCGACTATGTGTGTACATTAATATGATTTAAAACCACAACATATCTAATTATTCATTATCAACTTAATATTTTGTTCCTACAATATTTATATTGATATTTCTTAGAAATATTATGGAGGTATGTTCACTTTTTTAATTTAATAATATGTTTTTAAAAATGGTCAAAAATTCACAGGTATTCATGGCCAGTATTCTATAGATATTAGATACAGAATGAGGTTATTGAACTATTGTTGATATTTATTATTTACAGTTACTTTTACTATGTTAACCTTTAACTCAAATTATAAAAAAGGCTAAACATACATTTTTTTTTAAAAAAGTATGTGTCTTAACTCATAACCTTGTAAAATATATTACATGAATTTGTAAATATTTGATTTAAAGTATATTTTTCACTTTTAAGTAAAAATAATAGTTTCTTAATGTCTGCATTTTAAATTCATATTAAATTATCTGTATATGATAATGGTACCTTATTCTCATCAAAAATCATTCAAAAATTCTTGTAAAAGAATGGCCAAGCCCATTGAATCAGAAGCTGGCCTTAGATTGCTTCTAAACATTAGTATATTGTTAAATTCAGCTATAATGGAGAATTGTTACCTTGAATTATTTAATTTAAATATGCCCTAATAATAAATTACAGTATTGTTTTTATTTGTATGATATATTTTTATTTCATAATTACATTTTTCTATCAATATAATTATAAATGTATTATTTGACCCTTATAAAGTGATATATTTCATACGTTAAATAAAAATATTGTATAATTCATAAACAAAACTTTTGAATACAACACATTATGTATCATAATATTTAAGCTTTTTTGTTTCAGAATACTCATTACAAATCAATCTTTATTTTATCACATTGACCGTTCAACTCAATACTATATCTACAAATACTTTCAGAACTCTAGTGCTGTCTTCAAAATGGTTATTGGGATACAATTTTTTAGTATTGTACATAGATACTATTTTTTTTATTAAACTTATGTTCTTGTATTTCATTATCTTTTTTTTTTACAGTAGATGACATGTCCAAATGATAAAACTGATTTAACTTCTCATTGACCAAAAACATTAAATTGCACCATTCACTGATGCTAGACAATAAACAAAACAATTACATTAAAATGCAGCTTTAAATCCACTTCAGTATCCACATATATTTATATGACATTAATTAACAAGTCTATATCTTATTGGTCATGGGCCTAGTATTATCATTGATTATAGATATATTATAGTATTATCACTCTCAGGTCAGCGTAGTTTATACTGATATTAAGAAAGCATTCGACTGTGTCAACCACGCCATTCTTTTAAACGTGCTTTATAAGTCCGACTTGGTGAGCCATTATTATCTTTTCTTAAATCGTACTTGTCCAATCGTGTGGTTTACATACTTGGGTTTAAATCAACCGCTGTCCATGTCCCTTCTGGTGTCCCTCAAGTTGGTCATTTATCGCCTTTACTGTTCTCTACTTGTTAATAGTTAGGTTAGTTACCTAACCATTTCTCGAGGAGTCATTCACTTATTGTAAATACCTATTTAATAAATGGTGAAAGTATTGATATTGTCACAACTATAAAAGATCTGAGTGTAATTTTCTGCCAGGACCTTAACTTTCATACTCGTATATAGAGTCAATTTGCTGTAGAGTGCTTAAGATTCTAGGTTTTGTTATTCGAACGTCTAAGAATTTTAAGCTGACCTCCTCGCTCAAAACATTGTATTGTTCCCTGGTACGATCCTTATAGGAGTATGTATCCGTTCTGTGGGATCCAAATACAATAACTGATTCCTCACATATAGAGAAAGTCTAGAGGCGCTTCTTATCGACCGACGCCTATATTTTAAAAATAGAGCATGCTAAACATGAATCTACTCAATTGGTAGATAGATGTGTGACAGCAAACCTAGTTTTCATAAACAACCTAATCAATGGCCATATTAATGCTCATTCCCTATTAAGTTAACTTCAGAGTTCCTCCTCCTCCAAAATCACGCTAACTTTTTCTATTCCCTTTCACTACACCAACTATGGTAAAAATAACCCATTGGATCGTATGATGTGTTTGGGCAATTATCACCCCACTTTTTCTATTTATTGATCAATATTAATAATAATTTATTATTTTATTATTATTATTATTTTTTTTTTCACTATATGTACCTTTTTTTTTCCTGTTTGAACCAAGGATCAGTCGAGAATAGTTTGTCACAGTACTTTCACAATCACTATCTGTATCTACCACTTATTGTAATTATATTAATTAAATGTAAAAACTGCACCTTGGGGCCTTGTGCCCGTAATATAATAATATAATATAAAATTATACACATTTTCATATTTATGGTTCTTATACCTCTGTTCTTTTATATTCTTTTGTACCCTAGTATACGTTATTTTAAGAATTTCTCATTCCTGCTATTTTGTGTTCATGAATACTATCATTGTTTTAAAAGTGATTATGTATGTAGCATTTCTTGTATTCCGTTATGTCTCCATTATGACTTGAACCATATTGTACTCGTTCTTTTATACGCCTTAGTGCTTTAATTATTTGTAGTTAAATATGAAGTAATAAATCAATCGGTACATTGTATTAATCTTGTTTTGTACACAATTATTTCAATCATTGTGATTATTGTACCTATTGCCCAATCATTATTGTTGAAATTGTACTAGTATTTAAAAAGGCGATTGAATATATATTAACAAACAATATATTATGATGATGTAGGAGAAAACAAGGTTGACACTCCTACTGTCTTCATAGCGAGTGTAGCTTATGTACACACTTACCCATAGTGTGGCTCTGGTGTTCTAGTGTCTAGTCAGTGGCGGCACATGGGTAAAATAGTTGGTGGTGCACATGCATAAAATATATAATATTTATAATTTTCTACTGTATAGTATTGTAAATTACATAAAAAAAACTGGATTAAAAACATTATTGAACTTTAAACTTTAATGAAAATTTTTTTTGTTAGACATACATATTCTTTGTATTATGATTTTAATGTCAATCATTGATTATAGATTGTTTGTCTCGCTCATAAAGTCACCGGACGACCTTTACAAAATATGTCTCGTTAATTTCTCCATAGTAAACTTACATAATCCGAATAGGCAAAAAGCGTAGAGTACCTGTAATGGGTATAGTAGTTGTTTTTAAGAACTTTTTCTTTATTTTTCCACACAGCTCATTATTTAATTGTATTATTATTAAAGTGTACGAAACCTATACAATTTTGCCAAAAAAATAAAGAAATAAGTTCAGCACTGAATCAGTGGCACCAGAAAAATCTCTATACCAATAACACGATTTAGTTTGTCCCTTGACATTGATGTCCGAGGTTACGAGGGTACGTCGTCGTCCGTGATACCGGGTGCAACTGCTGATGACCCATTTTCCATCGTTTGTAATTAATACGATATTGCAGTTTACACGCAACGAAACGTAATACCATTGATTATAGGATATTACTAAAAATATTTAAAGTTTTGGTTTAGTCAGATAAGGTTTCAGACTTGAACTTGAAGTCAAATATAAATATTCTTAAACACTTTGTAACCAAAAGAAATATTAACACATTGTGTGAACTTTTTAAAACCTTTTAAAACCTTTTAAAGAAATGCATTTAAGTTTAGTGTTATAATATTATTGCCTTTACCGTATAAAAACAATTTTCTTTAATTTCACTAAATTACAGTATTATATAAACTATTGGTTACGACGTGACAACCTGCGACAAATAAAATCTTCTAGAATTTCTAGCTGTAGGATATAAATAAATAAAGCCATAGGTATTAGAAAGCCTTATTAAATATTCAGATCTTACTTAACATGGATTACCTGAATCACAGCGTATACATAACGTGTATCGTGTATCTACGCATTACACTTTCATATATGTATGTATAATATATGTATATATAAATATATTATTGAAGAAATTCAAAATGCTCCAATTATAAGTATTTGAAATGAAACACAGAAGAAAAATGTATAATGCATATTTTAATAGCTTGAGCCCTTCTGTGAAGGATGATACTCCTCCATGTATTATTTACATTTTATAATAAATATTGAAACATAGGAACCGGATTTCAATGCAATAAAAAGTCTTTAAATAATATTACATTTATTTAATGGTGAAAAAAATACAAATTAACTATTTTTGATATCGATCAAAGCAAAGTATTGAATGAAAAGTACTATATGAAAAATATACTTAAACAAATAAATACAATTTCTATAAACATATTTATTATTAGGTATAACTATAGATTATTTATTGATTTTTGATTTCTAAGTTTATCGTTATCGCGTATACAATATACATGCAACAATATTTAATTCGATATCTTACATAACATTGATATAAAATATTATGTATAAATTAAAACAAGATTTATCTTAAGTCGTTGTACGCGTGGAATTTTAACAATTGTGGTTCGATAATCGAGAATAACAAGGAAACATTTTTTGGTTTTCTAAAATTATATATTATCGACTCATAATCAATCAAAAAACCACGCGCACTACGACAAGATAAACCACCTTGTAAAAGTATTTAATGAACACAATGATGTTTATATAATATTACTTAATAATAAAATAATTCTACACGATATACCTACGTGTATTATGTTTAACATTATTTCTACGGTGTGTCGGCACACGGGCAGTCTAGTCGATCTAGGACATTTTGGCGCGGCTGTTTTGGTGTTAGACCGTCTTGACGTAAGCCAACTTTGGTGTGAAACCATTTTGATGTGAGCAGTTAATATAATAATTTTATTGTATATTAGATATAAGGTGTGTACTCGTATATTATTCAAGAAATAAATGCTGAAATTTTTAAACGATATCGAATCGGCTTTGATTGAAATCGGCAATGGATCAGATAAAAAAGGAAATTCATGGGCGAGACATTTTTTCTAATGACGGTTTTATCTACACGTTTGATTCATTCGGGTTAAATTTTGAACAGTTCAAAAAAAATTGAAGAAGTAGGTACAAAAATTAATGTTTGTGAAGAATTCATACAACAACCGAAAAATATATTTTGATGACATCGGGTAAATCGATTAAAAAGTATTAGTAATTTCATCGTAACGCAAAATTTAAAAATCAGTAGGACTTGATATTTTTGCAGAACACTTGTATAACTGTTTTCTAAAGATGGTGTAAATTTCAAAAGATTTCAACATTTTTTATGTTATTCATAGGTATTTGAAATTAAGAAAAATAGAAAAAATAACCAAGACTAACACATTTTTTTATTGATATTCCAGTTTATAGAAAGTTTTTTTATTGCTTTTTCATTGATATAAACATTATAAACTACTCATCCCGATCTCTTTTACTCAAAATCATGTTTTCAAAAGCAATTGTACATTTACCCATCCCTGTAACTCTCTCTACCATGGAGTCTCGCCTTTTTTAAATTTTATCAACTGTACATTTTTTTTTTTATTATGTCAAAATGGGCTTACGCCAATAGGGTTTACGGCAAAACGGGCAGTGGTAAACTCTCCCGAATTTGAAATTAGTTAATTCTCCCTGGTCAACATTACATTTACCTGAAGAAAATATGAGTAATCTGAAGTAAACTTTTATATAATAGAAGTTAGTCAAACAATCAAAAAAGCAATACAGAAAAAAAATAACAGATATTAAAGTCCAAAAATAGACCCCTTAAGTTTTTTAACAATTTTATCTTTACAATATTATAAAAATTAAATCACAATTTTGTCATGTTTCAATTTTATTTTATTTTTTATTACTGACCATAATTTATATACTTAACTTTTTTAATATTTGATTGTTTATAGTATTATAAACATTATAATAGAATTTCAATTTAACTAGTGATTCTTTGATTTTTTTGTTATACCTATATACTATATAGCAGGGATGGCCAAAATTTTTGAAGTAAAGATCGACCAAGAAAATATTTCTCTCAGGATGGTCGACTTGAGCAGAGAACGCCCATCAGAGTTTCAGTGACATTGATAACAATTTGATTTGCGAGTCTAAACCACCACAGACGATCCGTGCAAATACAAATTCTAATAAAATGCCAATGATCGACTTTTAAATCGTACGCGATCGACTGGTAGATCGCGATCGACCGTTTGGCCACCCCTGCTATATAGTATATACTATTGAAGCTCGAATAGTATAAAGTACAGTAAAAGTTATTACAAACACGGGAGAGTTTACATATCACCTGCAGCTAGTTCTGAGATAGACCCGGGAGAGTTTACAATCGCCCGTCAAAACCGCCACGTCAAAATGTCTTGTGTACAGAGAGTCGCGGACTAACCGAGGGGCTGCTGTTGGTCGTCACGTGATGCACGGTTGTTCCGTGGACCTGGTGTGTCACCAGATGGATCATTCGCAGCCGGTGTGTCACGAGACGGATCATTCGCAGCCGGTATGTCACCGGCAGTATTGTATAACATTCGTGTAAAAGTTTTCAAATATTTTGAAGAGATTTCAACACTTTTTTCAAATACTTTCAATAAAAATAATAGGATAGTATTTAAAATACTATTTATTATTAGTGCAGTCTTATTGCGGAATGCAGTTCGATAATTGGTATTAGGTAGTATGATGAGCACATTCCCGGGCCTTCGTCGTGCGATCATCCTCCGCCGTAGGTTGTTCCTTGGCTGTTGGTTGTTCCTTGGCTGTTGGTTGTTCCTTGGCTGTTGGTTGATCCTTGGCTGTTGGTTGTTATTTGGCTGTTGGTTGTTCCTTGGCTGTTGGTTGATCCTTGGCTGTTGGTTGTTATTTGGCTGTTGGTTGTTCCTTGGCTGTTGGTTGATCCTTGGCTGTTGGTTGATCCTTGGCTGTTGGTTGTTCCTTGGCTGTTGGTCGTTCCTTGGCTGTTGGTCGTTCCTTGGCTGTTGGTCGTTCCTTGGCTGTTGGTTGTTCATTGGCTGTTGGTTGTTCCTTGGCCGTTGGTTGTTCCTTTGCCGAGGGTGCACCCTCACCAGTGGGCTCGCACGAGGCAGGCGCGGGATTTTAATTGTTTGTTCTGGAGGTTCTCTCGACATTTCAGTGGCTCCCGTGGACAATCTAAAAGGAAAATTTGCGTTAACAACCGACAGTGTCAGTGGACCGCGCTAATACAGTGATCCAATATAATGTGATACACGACGTGCGTTGTAAGTGTGTGTAATGTGTACGAGCAGTGCCGCAATCATGAATTATGAGGCCCGTGTGCAAGGAATTATTTAGAGGCTCCAAATTAATAATATATTTATTACTTGATCTTTGTATTACTACAGAAATTTTGTAGTATTTTTTAGTACTATAACTTAAATTGAATCATCTGTAATCTGATACATATACTATACTAATATATTACATTATAAATTGTCAATAGATACATTATCAATTTTAATAGTGGAATCACTAATTTAAACTTATGCATTCATCATTTTTTTTAATGATATCAACTGTTATTGGCATGATGGGCTCTCATACAAATTAAAAAAATTCTTACATCTTATTTATTACCTGATTATCCTATTTCTCTGATCGCCACTTCAGCATTTGCTTAAAAATCCAATACTAACAAAATACAATGCTTTCAAAATATAAGTTAACTTTTAAATACCCTTCCTTAAGTCTCAAATTCCACTATACATTCCATCCGCCAACTATCTTACAAACTTAACAAATAATAAAAAAAAAAATCTAAGCCCGAGTGTTAATAGTGGACGACTGCTCCACGACTCACACAATATGAAAAAGAAATTTATGTATAATTAGTGATTCTTTTTTCATTAATTTATAAAAAAAATTGGAACTAATACAAATCCATTTCAATAATAAATAAACATAGATCTTTAATATTTTTAAGTTTTTTAGATAATATGTTTGTTTTAAGGCATACAATTTGGCGTGTGAAATCTGAAGTAACATCATCTTTATAAAATTGAATGAAATCATAAGTAGTGTGAGTGTGTGTGTGTATGTGACGTGCATGCGCGCGCGTGTGTGGGTGTGTGTGTGTTTGTCTGCGTCCATGTTCGTGTGCGCGTGTGAGCGAGTATACGTGTGCGTGAGTTATGAAAAATGTAAATTAAATCGCGGCTGGTACTGGTTATCAATAAAAACGATCACTCACCGGTGACCCCATGCGTCACATTAGTCATACCGATCGGTGCGGAGACCATTTAAGCGTCAATTGGTAAGTACATCGTGTAATTGAAACGCAACTATTCAAAATCACGAGTCGGTAAAAATCTGTGCTACGCGACACAATATTTATCATTCACGTAAAAACGGCATCCTAAAATTGTGAGCGCGCGTTTTAAAAGAAAAAAAACTGGAGTTTCACGACATTCGACGAATAACCGGTTTATTCGCCTAGGCCCGAGTACATGTAACAGTCGATTTCATTGTCAAGGACAATAACAGGTGGGGTGCGTCTCAGCCTGTATAATATGTTACCGTACGCGGGGAACCAGCATGTTACACAGTCGTTGCCCGCGACACGGCCGCGGCGCCACGAATGAGGAACACCAGGGGTTCTCCGTATAGTAGGATGTCGTCGCGGAATACATCAACAATTGCCAGACAACATATTTTTTAAACTCATCCTACGTGTTTAATTCAAAACGAATGTTCTGTTTGAGATTTTTTTTTTTTCAAAACGAAAATAATATTTTTATGTCTTATGCGACGAACCTGACCGGTTCGGCGCACCGCGCACCTCTGAAAAGCGCCGACGCCCCTAGCCGTGTAAATCCACCTGGCAACGCGACCATTATACGGTGACGATGAATACAACAGATATTTTTCATGCAGTAGGTACTCCCTTAACTTAATGTTACACGGGATTGCGTACCGGGGCGATGCCCCGTCCGACGTCAAAGAAATATTCGGTTTTATCTTTCGTTTAACATTATTGTGATCGGTATTTTTGGTTGAGCAAACAAATGACGATGAAACAAAAGTGTATCGACGCATTGGTCCCGCGTGATCATAATAAAAATTCGTGTTCAGCATTCAACGTACTTTTGAACACAGTGCGAGATACAGTGGGTATAGCAAGTGGTAAAAATCGTATTATAGTATACCGGTTAAGTCGAGCGATGTGCCTCTTCGAAGACTCGAACACAGCCGCGGGTCGTCCGGCGGGGAATGAGTTCGAAACGCGTTCGGCGCACAAGAAAAACTTGATCGTACTCAGATATTATGATAATATTACTCGATACAGTTAGTTAATTTATTCGGCACGTGCTCAGGGACGCGGCGTGACCGGGAAAAATAATTTTTTTTACAAAAACTCTGAGAACAAAAGAAAAGAAAATGATGCAACAGCCAGTGAATATACTACGAAACCGGTGACCGTACGTGACGGCCGGCAAGGTTTAAAAGACAGACTGCCAGACCGGTTCGCCGTCTCACGATACGGCCCGGCGTCCGTCGCCGTAACAAACCCCCACTAAATCGTTTCGAAATATGTGTGGGCGAGGGGTGGCGAGGAGCTCGTTCTCAACAAAGTGATTTCAACATCGGTATTCAAGTTTATTTCGAGCATAAAAATAACATATATTCTATTCTTTTTTCCATAGTGTTTTTTTTTTTAATATTTAAATTTTTTTATTTTTTACCGTTAACAAGGTTTCGAATAGAGTCCAGGAGGATTGATGCAATCATTTTACTTGTTTTCTTCGGATTGCAAATCATCATAAGTCAATGCTTTTGGGAAGTAATTTTTTCAAATTTTTGACACAGTTGTCCAAATAGTAAAGAAAAACCAGAAAAACTATATAAAATTCAAGAAAAAAAATGACAACATTTGCGGGATACAAAAATCGTATTTTTCGTGTTGCAACTCCAAATATAACACCGTAGAAACTTCCAATTTTCATCGAAAGCAAATAAATGTTTGCTTACGCGTGCATTAGGAGTTTAAATTTCGATGCAAGTAGATACGACGGAAAGTACCTAACCTTTTTTCATAACAAGTGTACCACCACGTCATGCACAGTCTTAAATGTTTTTAAACACCGATAATGGTTTTTGACATTCATAAAATCATAACTGTTGTAAAATTATTATACTTTCAAATTGTCGTAATAGTACCTATCGAACGTACGAGTATTCGAGCGCGTGTATGACGATTTGTGCAGTACGCACATCACGAGAATAAATAACCGATTTCAAATATCAGGCAGAAAAGTAATTTCGAATCACCCGCAAGAAATATATAGAATACCGAAATAATACACGACTGAACACTTGCACAGAATGAGTCCACACATCGGTGTACTAAAAATATGTATCGAGGCGATTATTGTCGTTTATCGTTAATATACCATTGTATACAATATTAAAGAGGTTCTACTGTACAACGTACAGTAGAACCTCTGTAATCCCTACTTCCCTTAATCCGGACAGCTGTTTATAATACGTAAATTACGCTAGTTTGTGCCATAGATTAAAATAAAAACATGAAAACGAGTTCTACAAATGTCCCATAAATTCGGGCTGTTACGATTACATATTTATCAATATCAATTGTCATTGCTTCAATATAAATTAAAACTTACATACAACTTTGCGCTTATTGTTTTACTTTACCAATAACTATGGCGTTGTGTGAATGATCTTTTAGTAAATTTAAGCTCATAAGAAAACTATTTAAGGTCCACAATGGGGTAAGATCGAATATATGCTTTAGCTAATTTATCCACTGAACAGTGCCGTCCCGGGCAGGGCAAACGGGGCACACGCCCAGGGCCTCGCGCCTCCAAGGGCCTCGCGTTTTAACAATAATATAATATATCTTGTAAATAAAATATTTCCAAACGTTTTAGAAACAGCTTAAAATGTATGTCTCAGATAATATCAATGTTTACATAGTAAATACGATCAGGTACTGTATCAAGAAGCATATATATTATATGGTTATTATTATTGTTACTTGATTTAATACAATTAATTTAATGACATGAAACCTTTAATATGAAATATTTTCTAATTTTAAAATTATTTTTATCACTTGTAGAATTTATTTTTAACGATCATTTTGTTTACGATTATTTCTCCTGGTGGTGGTAATTCTCATTCGTAAACTCCCAAGTTCGTTTTTCTTTTTTTCTTGAACATTATGCAGTGATTTATCAACGTGCTGCCGCTATGATTATTATTGCAAAAAATGTATTTTAACCCTTCGTTAGGCGCGTGGTATATTGTTACAAGTTTAGGCGCGTGATATACACTTGTAGACCATTTTAATTTTCGATATTTGTAGTACTATCTGAACACCAGTTATGTATTTTTCATATACACCTTCACATGTATTATGCGAGAAGAGCGAACAGGTATCATCTGCATATATTACTATTGTACCCATAATGTTAGCAGCACAAATTTCATAAATATAGAAAATAAATAAAAACACTACCCTGAGGTATTCCAAATTTAATTTCACGCATGTTACCATTAACTCCATTAATTGTAAATTTGTAACCTGTTAGTTTTATAATAATTAAATAGCATTTAAACCAGTTTAGACTACAACTATTTATTCCAAAGCTGGGCAGTATTAGAATAATTGTTTAACATTGATATAGGCCTATTGTTGTTCATATTCATTTGATCTCCACTTTTAAACATAGGTTTAATATCCGCTATTTTTAATTCATCAGGGAAAATACATTGCATGAGACTTAAATAAAATATATAAAAACAAGAGGATTCACTATGTATTTGCTAATGTGTTTTAGGATTTTAACGGTTCCTACATCCAGACCCACCGCCGTGTCATCTTTAAAATTGTTAATTATATTAAGAATATCTAATGATTCGATTGTTTTAGAAAAGATATCATCGAACGAAATATTTTTAATTTAATTGTATTTTTTTGAAATTGGTGAATTATTTGTTAAAAAAATTGCCGGAGTTTTAAAAAGTTTTTAGCGTTAAAAAATCAATTTTTTTTCGTCTCTGTAATGGATCAGAATAAACAATGACGCCGCGTAAAGTTGAGCAGTTCCGATTATAATGATAATTATTTATTTTTTATTTGATGTGAAAATAGTTTTAATTATACGATTGGAATTGGATTTTTTAATAATCTGTGCATGATGAGAGAAAACATATTTCAAAAATACCAAAATTTGAAACTATTAGGATATTCGTTTAAAACTTCTGTAATTTGAATTTCGAAATTTAAAGGCAAATGCGACAAGTCAAAATCTTCAGCTTTTAAAAAACAAAAAGAAGAATAAATACGAAATCTAAGCATTTGGCGAGGTGAGAGATTTTTTTGTACTGAAATCGTATAGGCTCTGACACCCTTTTACTATACGATATGTATCGATTTTAATAATAACTAGGAACCGTTTCAAGTGTAATTTGTATAACTATTCGTTAACTCAAAATACATTAATCATCAAACCAACGTATCATTTTGTTCGAAACGTAACACATCCGTTTAAGATTTCAACGATTTGTTTGACTGTTCAATAATATTAGAAGAAAAACACGACTATCTCACGGTTTCGAGTCCGATAATGCAATGCGAGCGGTGTTTATTTTAAAACAGAACTAGGGCTTTTTTTCGTTGGCCGTTACTATATTTATGACTGTTTAAAACACTATTGAAACGTCGCCCGGCAAATCTATCGTAACAAACCGTGTACCCGGATGACCGATCGATTTCAAGTCACTTGACTTTCTCCGGTACACCCGAACGGTCTTCTTTGTTTCTATCAAAACCATTATTTTTTCATCTATATAACGATGAATTGCAACGTTGACGTATGCGAACGGTGTTCGTTCAATGCACGCGGAAGAAGCGAATGGCGCGGGCACGTGCCGTGCGCTATATGTGGACGATCCACCTACCCCAACAGGATGACAAAATGCGACGGTACGACGATAGGGTCGCGCTTCCCATAAGTTTTCCATTGCTCACGGGCGTGCGTGCTTTTACCTTTTTGCAGATTGCAATCGTTTCGCGCATTGGCGATGCGTGATGGGCGCGATGACCACCGACCAGCGTGATGGCGGCCGGCGCGATCTCGGTCGTTCCGCTAAAGCTGCGGTGCACCGCGGAACGCGAACGGTGGTGGCCTCGGGCACTGTTGCCTCCGGGACCCAGGAGATGACCTACGTTGACGGTTCATCGCAGACCGGCGTGGACACGTGTTGCGTCGCGTCAGGGACCGAGACGGCCTACGTTGACGGTTCATCCCAGACCGGCGTGGACACGTGTTGCGTCGCGTCAGGGACCGAGACGGTCCACGCGGACTTAACCTCCCAGGCCGACGTGGCCACGTGCTGCATTGCGTCCGGGGCTGAGACTGTCCCCGCGGACGGAACCTCCCTGGCCGGCGCGGCCGCGTGTACCGTTGCGTCCGGAGTCCAGGTCAAAAACGTGGTGACCGACTGTATTACCACTGTGGTGAATGTACCGAGCCCTGTGCCTGAAGCCATCCCTTCAGCAGCCGCCTCTGTAAAATCTGCCGCCCCCACCGAGCCCCGCGGTTCGGATGAAAGCGCCCGAGTAAGAAAAATTATAATATCGAGTTCTCGGAATGATTAAGTCTCGCAATTAAACTTTTATTTTGCATTTTTAAGACTTCATTAAAGTTTTAGAGTATTTTTTGACATTTTAAGTAAGTTTTTATGTTTTTAAGTCATTTTTATATAGGAATAGATAAAATCGAATAGAAATGTGTGAGAACATTCATTCTCAAAAAAAAAAATAAATATTTATTATGTTACGAAATTACAAAATTATAGTTGACATATATACAAGTTACAACATATTATTACCCGCAATAATCTATATATATATGAATTGTAATTTTGTATTGCATTGTTGAGTTGAGTCGACTTTATCGTTTAGTATCGCGTATAGCCTTGTCGTTAACGTTTTCGAGTTATTTTCGTAAATTTATATAGTTTTGTTTTGTTTAGTCCACAAAAAAATAATTGAGAAGACAAGAGATGGTTTTATTGTACTTAAATATTTTTTAATATAAATTTTTCATAATAATGTGTTTTTTCATAAGTTTTAAATTCAAAATGATGTTTTTATAAATTTTAAATACATTTTTAAAGTTTTTTAGGGCATTTTATTTATATTTAACCATTTTTTTAAGTCATAATGTCCGTTCCTTGATCATAACAATATTTTTGGCGGTATCAAACTCTTTTTTTCACTATTTGCTCGCAAACGATAAGTACTGATAGTTAAAATTAAAAATTAACAAACAACGTGAAACGCGCGTAAAAACAATCGATTGAAAGCAACAAATATACCTACACATTGCCCGTTTACGTCCACGTTGTGTAATGTATAAAACCGTTTTTTTATCACTCAGGAATCAACGTTATCCAAGACTTTGAAATATTGGAAAATGCGCTATTCACTGTTTTCCAAATTCGACCGCGGGATTATGCTCGACGAGGGTAAATCGTATAAAATACTTATGTTTCGACTACGGCTGCTAATAACGTATTTGTATTTTTTTTTATTCAACGCGATTACACAGTCAGCCTATACTCGGTATGCCCGGAGATTTTGGCACAACACATGGCAAGGAGATGCGTGGTGGGCACGGTACTTGACCCCTTTTGCGGGGCCGGTGGCAACGCCATACAGCTTGCCCTTACTTGTGCCCACGGTAAGCCATTCTATATAAGTCCATACCGCAACCCGACACCTTCTTACCGCGGTGTTGTATTATAATTTCACCCATTATTGCAATCCGCTCATTTTTTTTACGCGTATAGTCATTGCCATCGACTTGGATCCAAAAAAAATCTCACTTGCCAAGAAAAATGCCAAAATCTACGGAGTCGCCGACCGCATCGAATTTAGAGTTGGCGACTCGTACCGAGTGGCGGCTGATCTCAGGGTGGACGCAGTGGTCACTTCGCCACCGTGGGGCGGTCCAGGATACCAGAGGCGTGCTGCCTTCGATCCCGCAGATCTTGGAGGTCGTGAGTGTGGAGGGATGGCCGCTATTCTGCGTATGGCCCGTGCAGTAGCGCCTAAGGTGTTGCTGCACGTACCCAAAAATATCGATCGGTCACAGGTACGTGTCGCACGATATCTCAACATTAAAATAACCTAAAGTCATACTTTGGAAAAAAAAAACCAATACCATTTAAATGTATTTAAACACTTCGTTGTATGTTATGCAATGCCAGTGATACAGATTCCCACAGTTTCTAGTACACTTCCTTTATCAGCGATATGCACGTGATTAATAATTTTTGTTTTATTTTTACGTGCATTACAGTGTCTGAAGATGGTGTCTTCTGAGGGCTTCGGTCGGATTCAATTCGAGTCCGTAGTAATCGACCGAAGACCCAACTGCACCAACCTCTATTTAAGCAGAGTAAGTATTACACATTATAATATCGTAATCGCTTAAAATATTAGTCACTGTAGTACGTCGTTGAAATGCGATTCATTCTCCACGTTGTTTTCGGTATAAAACGTAAAAGACCTCGCTCACGCATCACTACCCAATACGTGCAGCAGTAAAGTTACAAATTATTTTTTCGTTTAAAGAGTAATAATGATCGTCTTACGCCGATAATATGCTTATGTTTTTAGAACGACACCCATGCACTCGGGGCTCCGGTACAAACATCCAGAGTGGTAAATTTGAATACGCAATGTGAGTTGAGAATTTTCGGTGTACATATAAGAGTATACCTCTAAAACTGTATCACCTAAATAGGCTAATATTTTTCGTTTTTTATCTTTCTCATAGCGTCACTTGGTATTCAAAAGACCCGGGGCCTGACTGACAATAGCTTATTGTCGTACAGTTCCTATATCGATCGTGTCACCAAGTTTTTGGACCAGTAGTCTGATACGAACCACGTGTTTATTGTAGATTTATTAAAATAAATAGTTTTCTAATTGTATTTGTTTTTTACTATGTACATGCGTTCACAGAATCTCAGGCCTTTAGATGGTAGATTTTCTTTTTAATTACGGTAATACGGTATATTTTTTGGTTTGCTTTCGGTCCTTTCGCTTGTAGGATATCACGTTAAATTAGGAGTTGTTGGTGGTCCCTTTTTTCTAGACGGTCATCCCGTCTGGATTTTTAAACCACCAATGACCGGGTTCGAAATGACAACTGTACATTAGCCCAGTATTTGACATATTTATCCATCGCAAATGAAATAATAATAATGATCATACCATAACCCGTCGTGATATTATACAAATGATATAATAATACGTCTCACGTTTTTCGAGATATTCGTCTGTAGGAAAAATGAAGAAAAATAAATATAACTAACTCGCTTGGGTAAAATTTTTGTGCGTTGATTAAAAATAATGTTCGAAACAAAATTAAATTATACGTTTCCCAGCGAAGAGAAAATTTAAAACTATAGATATTTTATCGCTGCGTGTGGTTTCTTATAAAGAATTTAGCTCGTATAACATTTAAAAAAAAAGAAAACTTGAACCGGGCTTACGCTCTTGGCACTGAACACGCGTTGGTTAATATATTAGATATGGACGAACTCATTGAATACTTCGCTGGGAAAAAAGCAAGAACAATTTAATTTAAATATGATTTATGTATAATTTCCTATTTAACCATAAATAATAAACCTTTTATAAATGATATTATGTTCTAAAATCTAATGAAAAAAAACATGTTACTTATGATTGTTATATATTATATACATTTATATTAAAAAAAAAATATTGATTTAAATAAGACCAGTGTATTACAAAAAGCTAATAAAAAAAAAAAATAAAAATAAATAAGACCAACAAACGTTTACAAAATTGTGTAAAAAAAGGAGATCCTAATTTTTTTTGTAGTTTGAAAACATTTTCCATAAGCTCCAAATTTCATTATAAGTTCATATGAGCACATTTTGAAGTTTCAACAGCAATGTCTAATAAAAACGGTGGTGGAGGAGGTAGATTATGTACTGAATTGTTGAGGATGGATGGTGTTCGTCATATTGGAGGAGGTGGCTTGTTACTCTGAACTGAAGAACGACGACAGAGGGTGCCACTTCTGAGACTGGAATAACCTACAATTCAAATAAATATTAATTCAATACCTTCTAATGAAAGATAATTTATTAATACAACAAAAAAAAAAAAAACAATTAAGTCTGAAGAAAGAAAACAAAATTGTTCAAAACTAAATTATAAAAAAAATAATTTCAATGTAGCAATAAATGTACAGAAATATTTTCAAAGAGGGTAATTTAATAAACTATAATAATAAATTAATTACTATATAGTAGTACTTTTTTAATATTAATAGTTATAATATTTAATGCTTTATAATGATGGTAAATTACTATAAACCTATTGAAATAAAATTTTTAATAAATATAATTATTTAAAAAATAATAAAGTACTTCCAAGTAACATACTTAAAATTCAACATGTAAAATACCCAAGCTTATTAAATTCATTTTTAGTATGAATTGGTAAATATTGAGAAATGAGTCATACACATCCAAATTATATCACACACAAGGGCTCAGATTTGTGTTTATAATACAAAACATGTATTTATACAACCAAAATAGGTAGGTACATAAATATGGGCTAAGAAAATCAATATATGTAATTATAATTATATAATTTATTTATTTATTTAAATCATGCCGTTAAGATAATATTATCTTTAAAATTATTAATTACATAAAACAAATTTATATAAATTAATTATTACTTAATAACAAAGTGAAAAATTGACAACCGGACACAATAAATATAAAAATAATGTATAATCTTACTTTAACAATCGTTTTTTTAGGATCATAAACATAGACCCCATATCTTCTATACATTGGATTTAATAATAGGTATTAAACCTGATAAATTAAAGTAAATACATATGTATGAGTTATTTTAAGATGAACTAATTTAATTTTAAATGATTGCGGAATAGTAAATTATGTAAAACAGTATGTATTTATGACGAAATATGTAAAATTAGGTAATATCAAATATGGCTCATTTTATTAAATGTCATTTGAAACAAATATATCACTTACCAAAATTAACTTATCTAGTCACGGTAAAAATATGAATTTACATATAAATCCGAGCCCTATACATTACTCATGTGTCAAGTATAATACAATGCAATACCTACTCACCGTTTATATGGGCATAAATTAATATTATATTATAAAAAATTAATACTTTGAGACTTATGATGTCAACTATTACAAATAACGGTAAGAGTACATACCTAATGTAGATGCAGGCCGTATGCGTTCTTTGATAGAACTACTATTTCGATTATCCAATGTGCAGTACTTCAAAAGTGTATTTTCCACTTCTATGTAGAAACAAGAAAAACACACACAAGCATGCAGAATAGAATTAGATGAAATAAGGAACAGAAAAATTGCATGTGATTATGAAGCAGTAGTATTTATAACAGAAATAGTATTCTCCAAGACATGATAATCTCACATAAAAAAATGAAAATATTTCACTCTACTCTTAAAAAAATAAATCTCACTATAATATTGACCTTTTTATAGTACCACCAAAAATATAAATGTATTCTTCTTAGAGTGGATAGACTATCAATAATAACCAATATTTTAAATTTCCCAATTATTTTCAATTTACAAAGGTTTAACTATTGTACATATGATAATATTAAATTGAATTTTAGTCGCCCTAACTCGTGACCTTCTATGAATATTTGAGACGAGTTTTTCTTAAACTTAGTATTCGAGCGCCTATGTTTTACGATGATTTATAAAGATTTCGATAAACGTTAAAATTTTAATTTGGTTGATTTGAATTTAAAAAATAAAATTCTATTGGCGTTTAAAGGATTTTTTTAAAAATCTTTGTAAAGGGTAGGCCATAACTCAATTATTACATTAATAAAAACTCTACTCGAATACTCGTTCTAGATCGTGATTTATAGTGACTGAAATTCCAACTAATTAAATCCAATCTAACACACTGTATAGTTTATTTCACTTACTCATAATTCGCTTAAAATTCAAAATATCGTACAAATTATACATAACATTATTATCATACATTGTATTATCGTATAACAAAACACGATTGGTTTCCCCTTTGAATGTTCGGTAATAGGCCACCTTACTCAATATTAAAGCTAACGACAAACGTTTAAACTACTGAACGCAAATGTACTGCCTATGGAATACATTAATTGCAGAATGGAGACAATCCATGTTCTTGACTGGTATTGCTAACAAATATTTTTATTGTACCTACACATTTAAAAATTCATAAAAGTAAAATGTAAATTTCAAATTCATGGTAATAAAATAAAAATTTCAAATTTATCTTTTAGTTAGTATTTATTTCAAGTAATTGAAGGATTTTTCTTTTAAAGCTATTTTACGTGTAAACTGCAGATACGTTTAATTGAGAATTGCACTTAATATCATTGGTTTCAATAAAGCAAATTAGTGTGAGAATTCAAATCCTGTTAAGTCCATCTCAATTCACGAATAACTGCATTTTGAAATGCACTTATTTGTTTTTGCCATTAAGGTTGTTTTCTTTTCAAACTCTATCAACGTCATCTTCGTCTTCCACCTACACGAGGTTGAGTATTATTTTTGACAAAGTCGATACCTACTTGGCTACCTCATTCGGGTGTATTTAAAAACAATAAATACAAATTATCTAAAGCTCCTAAAAGTGTGGAAATTGTAATTTTTCAAAAAATTCACATGTAGAATTCTTAAAAACTTAATGATTATACTTATAATTATGTTTAGAAAAAGATATTTTATCAATATGTGATTTGCGTTGTAGTAATTATTATAATTTATCGAAATTTAAATTTAAGGTTATTTTAAAAACAGAAGTATCTCATTATTGAATGCAATCTGCTTGTGATCATTTAAAAACCAAATACAATGAATGTATTTATGTATCACATAAGATGTATGTAGGGGAAATCGATAACATACGTAAATGTATTTATCCCAGACCCATAACCCTTCTTCCCATATAAGAATGGCTATGCACCGTCTTACGTTACAATAATACGGACGACAGTATATTTTATTTATCAATGTATAGAATATAAAGGTAGTATCGTAATAAACCAAATACCGTATAATATATTGTTATAATGTACTTGAATGAAGCAATAGTCCAGTTTTTTTGAAATTAGTTAACTTTACAATGATAGTAATAGGTAATTCTGACAATCGGTTTTCTATGCATACAGAACAATATTGTAAATAATTTTGGGTTTATAGGTTTTGTTCTCAAAGTATTCATAACTAGCCGACCCGTAACGGCTTAACCCGTGATTGGTTGTTTAATTAACCTTCGGACGATGAAATATAGAATTTTTTATTTCAGGAGACAGTTTTTGTGTATTTTGCTGTAAAATATTTATGTGATTCACCTCTAGTATACATCAACGGATATTGCTGTGCATCATAAGATCTATTCAGTTCGGAAACTCGACGCAAGTGTCCACCCCGACCGTACAGAACTATGTCTTTGGGACCTTTATCTTCATTATCTAATAATACTACTTCATCGATTGTAGGTGCATTATTTTGACCTCTGTGTTCTTCTTGAAGAACTCTATCAGCATGAATAATTAACTTAAAGTTTTGCAACTCATGAAAGGACCTCGACTCTAGATTAGATCTGAAGCTGTGTATAAGTTGATTATTTTCACTCAAAACTGTTAGCAATGATTCAATGAGACCTCTTTTTAAATTTGGAATCATTTTTGTTCGAGTAGATATTTGATCCGACATAAAATATACTTATAAAAATGTAGCATTATCTCCAATTTCGGATAGTAAACTAAAGGTGGTAAAAAGAAGTTCCCTTCAGCTATTTCGTTTGCTCCAAACGATGTCATTTGAAACAGAATATTATACCGTCTAGAATTATGAAAGAAATGTTTTGAATGTAAATGAATTGAATTTATAACAATAATCAGTTAAATACGATATCAATCATATTTATCATCTGATGGTTAAAAATGTGTTTATTACACATCTATAACCTATTCTCAATTATAAGTGAACATTTTTAGCAGGGGCACCACGGTTAATAATGACTGAAATTAACTTGAAATTAACTTCTCTTTCACTTATCATCGAATTATAGTCGATAGGTTAGAAAGAACTACGGAGTTAGTGTAAACTATCGACAAGGGAACCTCGATTGTATCGTTTAGTATTGATTATTTGCACAATGAGACTCATTTTTCATCGTGTAGTTCTACAAGTTCATTATAAGAAGCACACTGCATGTTGTTTAGAATATCTAAAGGGAATTTTGTGAAAATTAATATAAAACTATTTTCGTAACAATTGTTCTCATTGTTACACTTTATTTCATAGCCAGTCGAAAAATATTTGAAATATTCGAAGGGTGTCCAAACTGGTTTTTGAATATAATTGTCGTATGGTTTTTAATTATTCAAGGAATCTAAATATTTTATTTATATTTGATTGAATGAATAGTAAATAACGATAAGAAAACTTGTTCCCCCGAACAAGTTTGAGCACACTTCAAAAATATAAGACATTGTTCGAGTGACTATAAGTAGGTGCACATGGTGAAATAATATTTAGTTTAATATGGTTAACTTATCATCTGACGGTTAAAAATGTGTTTATTACACACCTATAATCTATCTTTGATGAAAAATGAAAATGTTTATAATTTCAGGGGTATCGCGGTTAATAATGACTAAAAATTAACTTTGTTTTTACTAATCGCCGAATTATAGTCTATGGGACAGCGCAAACAATCCAACAAAGGACCTCTAACTATATCGGGTGGTGCTGATTATTTGCGCTACGAGACCCATTTTTTGTCGCTTAGTTCTACAAGTGTTTCAAAAAGCATAATACAAATCGTTGTTTAAAATATCTCAAGTGGATTGTGGGAAAATTAGTTGAAATTACCGTGATGTGTAACTTGTCGTTTTTTGACTTTAGACCTGCAGCTACTACTTTACTGTTACACGTTTCACGCTGTACCGCAGAAACGACGTGAACAACTTTTGAACGAACGCGCTCTGCCCATCACCTCAAGCTTGAACATTTCCCCAACACTTGTAATATTATGGAAGTATAAAGTTGATTCGTACGATAAATAGTATAAAATAAAGACACGTGAACTTGAAATTATATTTATTTATTTTCGCTAGAGCACCGGTAACCTGCGAACATTATTTTTCGCGGCCTTCGTAATGTTTTGAAATCTCGATTTGTGAATATGCAGCGTTAATTTGTCATAGACATTTTGTCTCATAAATACAAGGATCATCTCGTGAATGTTTCAGCTTCTAATCTTCTTTTATCGATTTAAAAGTGCAGTAGTTTGGTATGCATCATATTGAAGTTCGGTTTTCAAATCGCAAAAGTTGTTTTTCATCTTTCCGTAAACGGTACGTCTAGCTCGTTGACGACCCACAGTGGAACGTTTCATAAGAAATCGGGACATTGACCAAATATGATTGTGTTCATTTAAATTTATAAGTACTCACTTTTTGCATATAATATTTTCTAAAAAAAAAATTTGGATGGGAATATATATTATTTGCACTTGTACGTATAATGGATTTACCTTACTAAATACTACCAGAGAAAACTTTTTTTGTCCAGGAATCTCTTAAAATCTATTTTTAAGACCAAAACATTTTACAAACCAGTTATTTTTTTCTACTAGTATGTTTCACTCTATAGTATAAAGTTATTACTGTAGGTAAACTATATATGATTTAAATGGTACTCGCCCTAAACCTAGTTGAAAAAGGTCATATAATTAGATAAAACTAAACATTTGTTTTTAATATTATTTAAAAAAAAAATGTAAGAATGACAAAATTATATTTTTAACTTGGTCAAGAACAGGTACAATAAAAATAAAATGTGGTTTACCTCCATTAATAAAGTTACGGTAGTTTGAAGTATACAGTTCAAGCAAAAATAATTGATTTGTAAAATATATTCGTAAAAAAAAAAAACAATGTTAAGGAATTCAAAGACGAAAAAAATTTCGCTGTACCATGCAGAAAATCAACCATACATACATTTCAAATGCTCATAATATGTTTAAATATTTTTTTCAAAATAAATTATACTTAAAGAAATAGCACCTATTCATAAATGTAAATGAAAAAATGTAATCCAGTAAGTATACCCGTATTTCGTAAGAAACGTCTCATTGTGGGGGACCACCCAGTGCCAGATTGAAGATGCTATTATCACGTATTTCGGTTTTTTGCATGTTTCCAATCGAAACTTTACATTTTTCATAAAAACTTGTCAGGACATTTCGGTGTCGTCGGATTTCTCTAAGCCCACGAAGTGTTCCCTTTCCGTACTTAAGTGTGGGGCGGTGACATTATACTGACGTTGAATCATTTTTCAATCATAGCAGTTGTTGGCGGCCGTACACAATGTATAGCTATCACTGGCCATCCTTTCTCACGTGTTTTGTCCATTGCGGTGATCTCATGTCGACACACAAGGGATTGGTCGGCGATGCAGTATGTTCGCAGCTGATGACTATTACAATATACAGCCGCGGACGACCTTTGTCCTTTGTCGACAAAACGATTCGGTGTCACCGCCGCACACGTAAATACGCGCAAAAGGAACACACGGAGTTTCTAGAGAAAATTCGGCTTCACTGGGGATATTGCCTGACAAGATTGAAACCGAATTATGTTAATTATGCCGCGATCGGGCACTGAGGGGAAGTACAATACAGATCAACATCAATACAGTCAACGAGCAAGACACGGTTATGGAATGAAGACAAAACAAGTGAAGCGATATTTGATAAAACAACAGCACAACGTGGACATTTGAAAACAATTGTATAACATGAACATAATTGTAGAAATGCACTGAACGTTTCACACGGATGTCCTCCAACTGTGCTCTAGAAAACAAAGACACCGGTTTAATAAGTATTTTATTATACAGAGTTATTAGAAATCCCATTAATTATTCAATAATTAGTGCTTGACTATGTGGTCGAGTTCATAATTCGTAATATTATAATGATTTGGAGTAGAAATGTTATAGGTATTAAGTAAAGGAAATTATAATTATCTCGTACCGATCGGAAGAGATAAAAATATCATTCCAAAAAGACCGTAATATTGATGTCAAATCCTGATACAAGTTCGGATGGTTGAATTCATGTTTATTATAATTAAAAATTTATAACATTATCATACGGGATGTAATACTTATTATTTATTTACAAAAATTACCTATTTTCTTTGCACGTTTTTTTTCGGTGGAGAATTGTTCCACTTTTGATTATTGAACGGTGCGTTATAACGGTTTGGACCACCGCCTTTCGGTCTATTGCTGTCCCTCGGTTGAGATGCAATCTTAGCCTCGTCCATTACAATCTTACAGTAATGTTCGTATATTTCTTTGTCCTTCGTCTGGTCCGTATCACCACATAACCACAGCTCTGAGCTATAGATCACGGAACGTAATACCGACACCAACCGCGATATGTGCTTGAAATTATCAGCCGGTTTTATAGGTCCGCTCTGAATGGCGAAAGTCCGGTAATTTCTTATTCCTTTTTTCATGTTCATAAAGCCTTTTTCCAGCGAGCTGTAGTATGCTGTTGGACTGGTAAACAAGCAATTTATCTTTTCCGTCTTCATCAAATATGTGATTACATCTCCGGGACACAATGGCTTGCTTTTAATATCCGTCAACAATCTAAGGACAGATAAAATAAAGATGATGATGATGATTCTACAAATTTAAACTTTCCAAATCTCGGAATGCGTTTGTGATTGCGAATCGCTTACCGTTGATGTTATTAACGTATCAAGTTAATTAAAAATAAAATATACATTATTTTTATATCATAAGGTACCCATCGTTGTTATTACAAACATATAATCGTTTGTCATGAATATTTTTACATTTTAATGGTACGTACTTTTTTAATTCATATAAGTTGTATATAATTGTACACAATATATACATACTATAATCATAATCACATATGTGGTATTCGGTAAGTTTTACTCGTTTAAAATAGGTTTCAATGCACTTTGTATTTAGGTATAATTGAAGTGTAATTACTTTTCTTTGAACGTCGGATATTTAGTGTTCACTTTTTCTACTAAATCATTTGAATAGTTATTCTTTTTAAACTGTTCAATGTCGATGAACAGCAGTATATCGCTCTTTGCTTCCATCTCAAACATTGCTTTTCGTGTTGTGAACACCTTCAGTTGCGGGGGTGGTATGCGATCGAATATCTGTAAAAGGTTTTTTGTAATTAAATAAAAGCGACAACAAATTCGGTGACTTCTAACACTCACTTTCGATGGAACGCAAACAGTTATACTTATGCGAGATCCAGCAAAAATACTCGTGATAAGCTTTTTAACGTCCACCCATTCCAAACCGTCGAACCCGCAACCGATTTTAGGGATTCCCAATTTGGTTAAATTGAGTTTTTTCATTTTTTCCAACAGAGACTTTAAGGTGGCTGACAACGTTTGCAACGTCGGCCGACCGCTACTATACTTCTTGGCTATCAAATAGAATGCCGTCTCATTACGGTCGTTGGTAACCACGCCCACGTTGCCTACGCTCAGGTTTTGGTCGATCAGTTGACCAACACCTCCGAAATAACGCCTAGAAAGCGAATTAAATCATTATTGTCTTAGTCAATATGTTAATTATTTGCAAGATATTTGTACTTGAATTCTCTTGCTATTCCAGCCCCCATCCGCAAATCCTCGGCGACGCAATGAGCAAGAGCAACGTCTCTGGGCAAGTTAAATAAGTATTCGTCCATTTCTTTCAGAAAACTTGAAAATATTTAATTAATAATTATTAATAAATCGAAAATCTTTTTATTGAAGAATATTATTTTAAAATAGAATATTTCATATATTTAAAAACCGTGCAGTCGTCCCCGGGAAAACAATGAACCACCCAGGCGATGAAGGCATGCGGTTTGTGGAGAATGTAACACATAGAATTATGCGCATTTAATTTAACCTTTATAATAATAATGATTTAAATTGGAAACAGTACATAGTATACAAATATTGTCACAACCGCAATACATTTTAAATATCAATAATGCTTAACAGGTTGACTGCCACGTGTACATTTTTTTGTACACGAACAAATCTCCATACTTGTAAATGCAAATATTTTTATACTGTCCAAAAAATTTTAAGCGATAATTTTCAAAAACTTCTTTTTTTTATAATTTTGATTTTTCGTTAATTACTTAATATGCATTTTCTAGTTAATATTTTATATTATATATATTATATAGTATCTTACTTAGTCTGAAATATATTTGCTGTTAATGTTATTTAATAAAAAAATAAATTACTTACAATATAACTATAAATCATTAATTAATAACAGTATGTACCAAATTCTATCTTCTGAAATCGGTTGATTAAGACTTTTAACTGCTATTGGCTTCACTTGTTTACACGCGGCCGAATAACTCATAGGTTTTTCACCGGTGTTACCAATCTTCTGTTTATTGGACACGTTTTCATTCGATAATTGGTTCATATCATTTGTCGAGCTTGTACCAGAACTAGTAGCATATTTAGTTAAAATTTGTAATTAGTATTATTTTTAATTTACGCAATTTGCATAACATTTTTGACCAGTTTAAATATCACAACAGAGTTTTATACATTTAAAAAATTTTCAATACGGCTTTAACTTAGTAAAAATTCCTTTAAAAATATAATAAGTAAATGACTAAAAATACTAATGTAATGACTAAATTATTTCAATCGCAAGTACATGTCTAGCATAAAATCTGTTACTTTTTCTGGTGTTTTAGTGTATTGTTTATAATTTAAAATAAAATATCCAAATACTTATATGCAAAGAAATAATAATTTGATACTTCTAGATTAAAAACTAAATTAATATATAAACCTTTTTTGATGTGTTCCGTTGTTATTTTCCAAAGTCCTAAAAAATAAAAGTATTTCAAAGTAACATTATGAAGGATTAAAAAGATAATAGCATAGCAATTATATTTATATTTAAATATCATATGATATTTATTAAAATAGGTAGTCAACTTTTATTTTAATAAGCTCAATTTACTTTTGTTTTTCAAGTCTTGTGTAACAACAAAATTATTTTAAGACATACAGTATTAAAATTCGTAACGAGTACAAAATATGAACTGTATTATAAAAAAATAAACTACTAATCAACAATTAAGTAATTATTTACTTTTTCGTTTGTTGGCCTTTGTTCATTTTGTTCGCTGGAGCATTCATTATTTAAAAAGTACAAATTCGCTCTTCTGAAGCTGTAAAAAAAGTTACGCTATAATACACGATTGGTATTTTTTCACTTTTATGCATATTAATTATTATTTTAGTTTTCAGTGAGTTCCGACGAAATACTTAATTTTAGCAAAACAATATGTCACTTTTATTTTTTTTAATATTAGTATTTTCATTCTAAATAGTATACACAAGTATTACCAAATTTTCAAGACAACAAAATCAATAGATCAGATATGGATGCTGGTTTCTACTTTCTATGGGCCATATGGAAACAAAAAATAGGGTAAGAAAAGCTTTCGCCTATGATCATATTTCAGAAAGGGTAAAATTGTTTGCACCAGGGCCCAACAAAACCCAGTTGCTGCAATATCTAATGCACGTTAACTGATCACGTGCGGACACTATATATACTTTGGCGTGTCTACACAGCAGAGCACATTCAGGACAAAACTTTGGCGAGCGATGATTTCCTTCGACCGCGCGGCGACCAGTACACCTACAATCAGTGGATGGCTCGTGCTCAACATGGCGTGATCGCTATTCCTCGCTTCGCTGCAGTAAACCGTTCACGTACAAATTCAACGCGAATGGTTGTGGCGCTTGACCGTATGGTAGAGGTATTCTAGGGCTAAATGTGCTCTGATGTGGACGCGCCCTTACAGAGTTAAATACATACGCGATAATTGGTAGGAACTAGTAGAAAATTGCTTCCACGCAGTCGCTTCTTCAGGTCTCTCGTCACAGTGCTTCAATATTCCGAATCTAAGACTTCAAAAGCTAGGTACTGTGCAAAATGTATTCCAGTCGTCACTGAATGAGATTTCCAAATCGGTTAAACAGACTAAGGAAATGAGTTCCCATGGAGCACAATGTATGGAGACACGTGAAATATATACAAATATTATTGCAGTAAGTTTTTTGGCCAACACTAGATAATATTTCTGAAAATTATTTTTTCTCATAACGTGAACTGCACCGATAGCTATGCTACTGCAACTCGGTCGGTTTTACCCTGTTCTTGTATCATAAAATCTTGCATAGGTAATAAAACGAAAACTGGGCGCAGATTTATATCCTTTCCTGCACCAGTAATATGCCAGGTCTTGCATCACGAGTCGAGAACACAACACATAATATAAGCTCAACTTTTTTCGACACGAACGGCACGAGTTTAAATAGTTTTTAAAAACAGAAACAAGGCAAGAACCAGACCTAGTGCGGATCTAGCACCAATGACGTCATGTGGATTACTCTAGTTGTCATCTGAACCATTAGTTTTTTCATTTAATCGCAATCGATGACTTGCATATGGAAATTGGGGCAAAAATATAACAATGTTGATTTACTAATTTACTCTTCTTCATCGGCCACTTCCGCGTATTACGGATTATTATTAAAATATGTATTGCACGTGACAGATATTATCGAACTATTTCCGGTGCACTGCCGGTCCAGCACTTGACAGACGATGTACACCACGATTCAAACGTATTTCTTCCAATGTGTATCGCAAGTTCACAAAAGCGCAGAAATCTATGACAGTCGTTCGGCAAAATTAACCGCGAGAATACTGCTAATAACTGTGATTGTCGTACATTCCAACGTTTGTTATCGAAATAATTCATGATTCAGGATTTGTTCAAAATAAAATCGATAGTCGAGTAAGTAAAATAATTAAATTATAAAAAAGATTTATAAATTTTACAAATGCAGAAATTGCGTTAACAATTTATTTGAAAAAAATCACGACTACTTTTTATTACGAAAATACTGCCAGTGACTTCAATCACTACGCTGAGTAGGATGTTCCGATATGAATTTTGAAAAGAGATTTGGATTCTCTGCTAAGTTTACTATATTTTAGCTGTCTCGCTTTTTTCAAATTCTTTCTCAATGTATTTTAATTTGTATGTTGAATATGATCTATTTTTGTCTTTTTTTGTAAGTAAGCAACTGATTATTTTTTAACACATTCACGTATTTATCAATAATTGAAATTATTTTTAATTTTAATTTTAGTGGTTTTTATAAAAAACTTTTCTATCGATTATCATTAGTAATAATACGAAATACTTGCCTCCAATTACAGATTCAGTAGAAATGGTTGTCATTAATACACAGAAGTTCATCATATTGATCCAATAGACAATGTACGTTTATGTTTTTATTTTGTATGTATATTCAGGGGCGTAATTACGGGGGGAGGATATGGGGGATAGATCCCCCCCATGAGCCGTATTTATAAACTGTTGTCTTAATACAAAATACAATAATTACTAAAAAAAAAAAGTTTTAAACGTTAAGTTATACTACTGTTACAGTAATACTGTATTACCAAAATAAATGTTAAACAGTGGATTTCCCTGTAATATATATTACAATTTAATAGGAAATGGCAGAGGTTGTTGGAATTGAAATGTGTGTGAAACGAATAACAAATCGACAAAAGCATCGACCAAATCCAAATTCACACTTAAACATAGACGATTTTTATAAAATTACGGTGTTCATTCCATACTTGGATTATTTTATTAATCAATTATAGGAACGTTTTCTGTCCCATTCAGAAATTTTTGAAGGTTTTATTTTTTTCAAATTTAAGATAAATTACTGGGTATTAAAATTTAAAATACTTTTTTTAGGATTTCAATGTCTGTTTTCTGCTGAAATATCATTCAAGAAATTAATCAATTTCTTTTCTAAAAAACTGGATGTAGCTAATTCATTATCTGAACTTAAATTGTGAAGTAGAAAATTAAGAGAATTAAAAAATCAAATATCAATCCAAAAACCGGAATAGAAGCATTAAAACTATGTAACATTGATATTTACCCTAATATATATTTTTTATTAAAAATTTTATGTACGCTTCTGGTGTCAACTTCAGCGCCCTCAGAAATAGTATGACAGAGGTGACACACTATTTTAAACTATATTTTCTAACTAAAATTTAATATTTATTATTATGTTGTTTATTAATTGATTTGTAGGATCGTCTAAATGGCCTATCTATGTTAACAATTCATTACGATATTGAAGTAGATCACGATGAAATACTTGACATATTGTCGAAAAAACCAAGAAAATTGGAAATTTTGTTATAATAATAATATAGGTAGTCTTTGTTAATAATATAATGTAATAAATGTAATTAAGAAAATGTTTTGTTTAATATCATATATTTTTAAAATGCATTATATTGAAAAACAAATTATTGGTAAGGTCAAAAAGAGCGGAACTCCTTTCGCCCAAAACTGACCTTCCTCTTTTTGCCCACGTCCTCTTTTCGACCAAAAATGAAAAAATAGTTTCCTCTTTTCGCCTACAAATAAAAATAATAATTGTATTCTTTTCGCCCACGGTTTCAAGTTTTACATTTTGTAAACCACTGTCTGAAAATTTCTCGACTGACTATTAATAGTGCTACACACTATAAAGGCGATTCTTCAGTTATCGGTAAGTGGATACACTACACGTTTGGTTTACTATTTTTAAATCCTGAAGAAGTAGGTGATTGTTATGTAGAAGATTTAATGAGTGACTGCCCTGAAAATGAAAAACTACAAAAGTTCTGTGATTATTTAACTGATAACTATATATCCGACGAAAGTATGTTCCCACCAAAGCTTTGGGCAGCTAGATCATCAGAGTTAATCAGGACAACAAATGCATGCGAGTCCTTTCACTCATTTTTTAACAAAAGTTTTTATAGTAATTCTCCACCAATTCATATGTGGTTGCCTGTGGTACAAGAAATCCAAACTGATGTTTATATTAAATTAAATAGTATCCACTTACAACACTTTCCCAAAGATAGAAAAGTAAGAGAACGCCAATTAAAAAACGAAGAAACAATTGAAAAGTATAATAGAGGAGAGTTAAGTCGGTATGAGTTCATTGAATCAATGGCATTCAATTATACAAAAAATGTAAATGTAAATTAAAATGGATTTAATTTACATTTACATTTTTTTTAACGACGTCATAAAAATAAATGACAAATACCTAAAATATTATTTTATATTGACGAACTAGTGATCACTATTGATTATTCTATCATTTATTTTATTATTGTGTAAAAAAAAATAAGTATCTATGTATAACATGTATCAATTATAAATCTGTCCATAAATTATTTAGATATGTCTTACGTATTACCTATGCAATCTAGATATTGTTATCGGCCTGGCCGGTCTAGTGCACCGAAGGGTTTTTGATTGTTATTAATATTGTATATATATAGTCAGTCGAGAAATTTTCAGACAGTGGTTTACAAAATGTAAAACTTGAAACCGTGGGCGAAAAGAATACAATTATTATTTTTATTTGTAGGCGAAAAGAGGAAACTATTTTTTCATTTTTGGTCGAAAAGAGGACGTGGGCAAAAAGATGAAGGTCATATACGCCACTGTGTATATTAAAGGTTTCCTAGTGATGAAAGGATAAGGGAAAAGTGGGTTCATTTTGTTTATAAAATTGGCTGCATCCGAGTTCCGTCCCATATATAAAAATTGAAATTAAAGGTATACTAGTTCCGTCCCAGCTTTTTTTAATGAACATACTAATTCCGTCCCAGGTTTTCCTTAATGGATAATATACTAATTCTGTCTTGTATCAAGTCTTTTAGAAATAAATATGATATTTATTTCAGTTATTGCACCAAATAATCGAATTTAACAATATCCTATTATATAGAAATAAAGATAATATTATTTTCAGTTATCGCACTAAATAATTGAATTTAACAATATCATATCACATAGAAATAAAGATAATATAAAATAAGATTTTAGGTAACGAAACTAAATAAACTTTTCAGTCGTTATTTGTGCGTTTACGTGTCATTTAATATACCTATTAAATATGGATACTATGTACAGTGAAAATATTATATATTATATATTATATTATATTTTATTATTATTTTAATTCTTCTTTTTTTTTAACCGGGACGGAATTGGTATGTATCTTTTTTTTAACCGGGACGGAATTGGTATAAAAAAAGGTTCTCGGGACGGAACTCGGATGCATCCATAAAATTAATTTACCGGTCAGTCCAATCAGCAAGTATACTGTTATTTGTTCATCTCATTTTGACATTAGGCATTTTATTAATTATAAAAGAACAAGGTTGCTCGAAAAAAATGCTGTTCCTTACATAATGATATCAAGAGTAAAATATGTACGGTTTTTTTTGGCTATATATAATTAGGTATATTTAATTAAAATATGTTATAATGCCTTGTAAAATAAACCAAATCGTTAATTTTTAAAACATGCGATTTCTGATTTATCAAGTGAACTTTTAATTAAATCCAAGAAAATAAAACTTTTAAATCAAATTGTTAGGCGGCAAAGTAAAAAAATAGCATCAATGAAACAAATTCTTCTACAACTTAAAAAAAAACCTGATTAATGGTGATGAAAATGAAATACTTCTGTAAAATTTTGGTAAGCATAAAAATTTGATTACTAACTGGGCTAAAAAAAATTTGGGTCAACAAGTACCTAAAATGTATAACCAAGAAACACGCCAATTTGCTTTATCGCTTCATTTCTTTTCATCAAAAGCTGATTTAATTTTACCATGTTATCGATAACATAAAGTTTTATAAGGTTTTTTGAGATGTGATTGCCAGAGAAATGTACAGCTAAAAAATGTAAGTGTCGGAAATGAAAATATTTACTATAATAATCGTTTAAAACAGAAGGTGCCCCCAAAACAGTAAATCGTGAAGTACTAAAATACAATCATGTTATAGTTAATACAATGTTTAATATTATAAGTAGGCTTAGGGACTTGTAGCTCTAAAAAATACCTAAATATGCATGCAAATATGCACCAAAAAATGACAAAATATGCTCTAAAATATGCACCTTAAAACCGTATACCTATGTATTAAGATATGGCCCCCAAAAAATAGGTATAACAAATATGTGGTAAAATTAAATATTTATTTTATTAGAATTTATATTATATAATAATATTATTACTTGAATTGAAAATGATATAATAAATTTAATTTTTATAAGATAATTGGTTTAAATTTTAGTGTTCTTCCGTGTCTTCCGATCCTAAAGTAAAAATAAAATAATGTTTAAATATTTAAATGTTTAAATTCTTATTATTTTATTAATTTCTTTACCTTGAAAATTGCACTGCACAATAAGATATTTCCTGATGTTTTCAAACGTGAATCTACGACGATTAATTGATAGTAAATTTTTATAGACGGAAAAACTTCTTTCCACATCTACAGACGACATTGGAGCATACATAAAATAAACCAAATCATTACTTGTCAAGTCTTCAGGCAATCCTTCCATATCTTCAACTTCACCGCTTAAAATTTTTGAAATTTTTAATAAAGATTGGTAACCAGGATTTTTTTCTAAAACGTAATTTAACTTCTTTACGACTGCTTTGCCTTTTGTACATTTTAAGTCAACAATTTTATTTTTCGCATCTTCGACCGTTTTTAATGAATCGGATAATTTTATTCCTTTCTTTTCCAAAAATGTTATAGATTTGGGTAAAAATCCGAAATTCGATTTAATAAATGCCAAGTTACTCTGTAGGTTATTCTTTTCCAAATACTTTTTAGCTGTCTTAATTGAAGCGGCGTCATCGCTATCGAATGTTTTTATAACTGTCTATATTCGACTCTGCTATATTTAACAATAATTAAACAAAGTATGCAAATGCTACAAGTCCCTAAGCCTAATTATAAGTTATATAATTAATTTGATTTACTTTAATCTTGGTGATTAATACGTAGCAGGCAAAATGGTGTATTTTGCTAAGGAACACTTGAAGAATTTGGTTGTCCAAGATTGAATCAATTGTTGGAATTAAATGTCAATATTTATATGTTACTAGCTGAATTATCCGGCCTCGCCCGGGAGATATGTTACTATTTTAGATAAGATCAATTTCTATTTCGTCATAAGAAAAATTTAGGTTGAAAACAACGCACAATCGTCGTATGTAAACTAATGATATCCATTTAAATTTAACTATATTAATATAAACCTACCTTATACCTCAATCGGTAATGAATAAAATCAACATATTAAACAAAATAAAATATTTTCTAGATAACCAAAAATAAATACTAATAAAGAATACATTTGAAATATGAATTATTATTATACATATTTTTATTTTATATAACGTATGTTTTATATTTTATTAGTTTTAAAGAAGATTATTGAGTAGTTTTTATCAAATAGAAATATATTGGTATTCGGTATGGTGTAATGCTGACTCGGAACGCTAAAAATCGGAACTTACTCGGATCGGATATGTGTGAAAGGACCTTAATGCGGTGAATTGATAACAAATCATTTATGAAAAAAAATGCGAGAAATTACGTTGTGCATGCGCATATCGAACACATAATTCTGTGACTCGGCAACATTTTTTTTGTATTGATTTAATACGCGGTGGTATATGAATATATGATCTAAGTTTTCCATTAGCAACGAATAACGATATGAACTATCACGTCGCGCAACGGTGATATGGAAGGGGAAGTTTGAGCGGCCACGTCTAGCCGCCGTCCGTTACCGTACCGCGAACCTCACCCACTAAGTCTACAAGTCATAATTTATGATAATATTGATAACTCCTTTGTTTTTAAAGTTAGAGAATCGATCAAATGCCACAAACCTTCTCCGCAATGAGCTCTTCAATTAAAAAAAAAAAAAATCATAACGATCGGTTCAGTAGTTTCCGAGAACATAATATCACTCAAAGGTTTTCATTTTCACATTTATATATTAGATTTAGCTGTTGGTACGCTGTGCCGCGCCGGTGTCATCGTTGAAAGTATGGAATATATGCATTCTATGTCAAATACATTACATTACTATCGCCTTACTCTATGTGCTCACGTTTGTTAAACATTTTCATTTTTATTTCGAACCAACTTTAAATTTTTGCTCATTTTAGAATGAGTTTCTTGCAAGTGAATAAAAGTGAACCGTGTATTTTTTTTTTAACGGTGAACGGCCGTTATGGTGAAGACGATCTCGCGATGAGTGACAAATACGTAAAGACATACGTATATATACTATTCTTGATCATGGAAAGTATAAATCTGGTATGAAATTTGTTGTATATTTTTAAGTGTTATATGTGTTAAAGTACTTAGCAGTCCCGCACGATGTAGTTATTTCAGATTGTCATTGCTGTACCAGTTTATTGTTCACAATGAATCGTACCTATCGGGGTGTATTTTGTTTGTGAAAAAATATTTCTAATTATTTTAGGTGTTATGTGTTGTACTCTACTACTTATCTCCATACACATTTTCAAAAAAGGGTTTTCAATTTGAATAAAATATATTTAGAGAAAAGTAAATTTGCAATGAGTATATCGTATATTCCATGGTTTACATTTTATATTTTGTACGCATTACAATAGACTAACATGATTTATTGATAGCGCTTCTCGGTAGAATGATCTTACATTTTTATGGAAATTTTACAATAAATATATGAGAAAAGGTAGAGAAAGGTAGATGTTCAAAGCTAAGTAATTATTAAAATAGGGAAACAGTGGCGCGTACACTAATTAGTATGTATAAATACACTTCATGAGCAAGGTGGTTTTTTTTATAGTTCTAATGTCGAATATTTTTATTAGGGCGGCGTTTGATGAATTTTTACAAATATCTTATGGTTTTTTTTGTTTTGCTCTGACTGTTATATATTTTGCAATTTTTGTTTTTTTACTTCGTTGGTCTGAGTTTTTGGACATTTTTCATGCCGGATTGTTTACCGTACTTGATGACGAAAATACGAATCGTGTTACTATGGACCTCTGGCGTGGCATTAAGCCCTTAAGTCCTAGTATCATATGACGGATGAAAGAGGAAATCATATAAATGTAGACCTCTGGCATGGCGTAAAGTCTCTAAGTCTCACTATATGTTGACTTTATTTTGTTTAGTTTGACTGCTTTTATGTTTCAGAATATATTCAATAAATATTAAAATCCTTTTTTTTTCTTTGGGGGTTGTAATAGTATATTGTATGGCAAGGGCGGGAAGTGAGCCATTTCAGTCGCGGGCGTTGTGTGCCGCATTTCGCCCAAGACTGAAATGGCCTTCCCGCGCGAGCCACACATACTATTTTTTGTCACGCCCCTTCATGGAAAAGGTTATGCAGTGCAAATTAAATGTGTTTAAATGTTTATGCGTCATGCGAGGAGGTTATACTATACATTTAAGATGTAACCAAAAGTTTATGTTTTGTAAGAACCGTGGTAGGTATACATTTTAGTTTCTGGTTGTGCAGGGGATACGCGCCCAGCGGCCGGCACTTTTGGGGATTTCTTCTTTTCCGCCCGACACTTTTGGGGATTTCCTCTTTTCCGCCCGCTGAACGGAAAAAGGTTGCTTTCCAACGCTTCAACCGTGGTCGAAAACCAAACTTTCGGTGCAGGCGTGACAAAAAAACTTTTTCATTAAGATATTACAAGTACTTAGGCCTTAGGGTATTAAATCGTAATAGGGATTTGTTTTATTCATTCTCACTCTTATCACCCAATCAGGTTTCGGTGCGTACGAAGTTAGATGGCAAACTTCAAATACTTGTCACGGCAGCATCGCCCATATCATCTAATTAAAATTGAAATCCAGCGCTAACAGTGGCAGATTAACTGAAATGGGCACACGTTTGATGCAATAAAATGTTGAGCGGTAGGTGATAGCATGCATTGGTTGATTTTTGCAATGCTGCTTTGTCGTCGACTGGACGCTGAGACTGGAACAATGCGAGGAAATCCATTTAAGTAGCGGATGGATATATTTTTTTCGCTTCCTTCTCGTCTAGAACGCGGCTCATTTTAATTTAATAGACGATAATATGCGTATTACGTACAATACGGCTGATAACTCAATATGTTAATTTAAAAGAAAATTACGTTACAGACAATTCTGTTAAATCTGACGAATGTTCACTTACCATGGCACGTACATATACTAATGTAAAACGGGGTGCGATGGTGTCTAAACGACAGTCTACTTAGTCTCTGTTGAATAAAACAAATTATTGCTCGTGCTGAATAATCGGTGGAAGACTATCGTGATCGCAGTTGCTCTCGATATCGTCGTAGTCCTGACAGTCCATGCACTCGTCGTCGATGTCTTCGTAATTGTCATAGTCCTTGCGCTCGTCGTCGATGTCTTCGTAATTGTCATAGTCCTTGCGCTCGTCGTCGATGTCTTCGTAATTGTCATAGTCCATGCACTCGTCGTCGATGTCTTGTTGCGATAAAATATTTTATGTTCGAAAATCACACTTATAGCCACGCAGTGCTGCCGACGAACAGGAATCAAGTTCGAGATTTTCAGATTTATATTTTCACCACTACACTTTGCTTGAAGAACCGATGAGTTGGAGTATGTCAGCCCCGAGTAAATATACGTCCTATCCATTTAAAAAAGTGTCAATACGGTTCAACGCGACGACGTCGGACAAGATGAAGCCGACGAACAAGAAGAGGGTCAACTGGGCTCAGGACGTGGTCGACCATACGAGTATTAGCTCCGATTGGGTAGCGACGCCGACGAACGCCCGAAAGGACTGGACGCAGGCCCGTCACAAAAAGACAACGGTGGCCAAGATAGAGTTGACGCGCAAGAAGATAATCCAGAGGGCTGTGGAGGAGGCCCGGAACCTGCTTCGTACGCCCCAGAAAAATACGTACTACGCAGTGGCACCAAAACCGAAGCCGACGTACAAACAGAAGGACTGGACGCAGGTCCGTTACAACAAGACAACGGTGGCCATGATAGAGTTTACGCGCGAGACGATGGCCAAGAAGGATGCGCACGAGATCCAGGCTAAAGCTCGTTTCGTTCAGTGGCGTGAGTACACCAAGAAGGCGTCTGCGTCAACGGCAGGGATGCCGAAGAACGCTTAGACCGGATGACGTCGGAAAATCACATCGGGCAGCACCCGCGGCGGTCGTACGGTACGACCGTGCGACCGCCATGACGATTGTTCAGAAGGGGCGAGCATCGTGCGTGAAGTGCCGCCAACGTGGTGATGGCGTCCGGGAGGAGGTGGCGCGAAGCTCAGACCGAACCGGAAGAATCGGAAGTTGGCCTCAGCACGAGCTACCGGGATCCGAAAGCTGACCGCTCTGCGTTCGGTAGTTTAAACGTTTGCCGTTGGCCCAGCCACGTGAGTAATGCCATCAAGTCTCTGTCGGGCGGAACGCGTTATTTACCCGGCGGTGTTTGTCTCGTCGTCGCGTTCTCGTCCCTGTCGCCGACGGTGCACGCGTCACGCAGGGACCAGAGCGTGGCGTCGTACTAGGCACGCATAGCAGTGGTTTCGATGTAGCGGTGCATCAGGTTTTGCGACTTGCCGCTGTTCGCGTCGCCGACCAGAGTGCCATTACGCCCCCGGTGTTAGTTAATGTACTTCCAGACGTCCCGGGATAGTAGTGATTTCACCGAGGATGTTGCAAGTTATGTTTAAAGTTATATTCATTTATAAGCACATTTTTAACACTTTAGAAAAAAATCAAAAATATTATAAAATCGTACCTAGGTAATATAGATACTATATTATGATATTTTTAGATAAAATTTTAAATATTTAATTGTGCTAATATATTATTCCCTGTAGCGTCCCTTAAAGTGGATTTAGGCCTGCCTTTCGTGGGGAAACCACTATAAAAAAACGCGCCACGTGTATTACCTTATGCTATTAGTACACAACAATATATTTTGATGGCGTATATACTTATATACTACTTACACGATCCTATTTCTCAAATTCTCCTCCGGAGTCAGAATCTATATTAGTACAACACATTACTAGCTAACTATACATATTTTTTTTCTGCATGACCATAGGTTAAGAATCTCAGAATTTTCTGAGTTACAAGTTTCAAAATTTGTATTTCAACAAAAAAAGACTTTTATATGTAAGTGATGATTTTTTTTTGTTTATATTTAAATAGTACAAAATTTGCAGTTTTTCTTTTACGTTTATTATTTAACTGTCTTTTATAAGTTGTATAAAACCAGGTAACTAAAAAAATGGCATAACATTTTATTGGACAAATCGATAAACCGGTGTTACAAGTTAGGTTAACCAGGAGAGTTAAATTCACCCTTGATCATTTACTGGTGCATTATTGACTTATAAAATGGGCTCGTACTATAATAATATAATCCAAAAGTTTAGTATGGCATATTCAAGCGAGCAGGGACCCGCAGGTATATAAGGCTGCAGGAATCTGTCAAGATTCAAGATTTTCAAGATGTTCAAGATTTACTCAACAACTAAAAGAATGGATGACCAAGGGTTTATTAATTTTTACCCGTCATAAACAGTCTCTATCAATGAAAATGTAAAAAACATCGTAATAATATAAAGTTAAATTTGCATTATAGAAAATTCAAAAATAATTACACAAAAACTATAAGGCTAGCAAAAAAAAAAATTGTATGAACAAAAATTTAAAAATGTAAATTCGAAAGCGAAATTAACCTGGAAACTAATAACTGAAATTACCGGATCTAAATGTTAAAATGATAATGAAATTATCAAAATAAAACATATTACATACATAGTTCTCCCAGAGAAAATTCTATCCGTAAGTATAAAGTTGATGTTATTGAAAAAAATAATTTTACCACTGATGGATTTGTTATTTGTTTAAACTATTCTGAAAAACATAAAAAGACCAACTTCAAAAAATATCTTAAGCTACGTATTTATTATTAATAAACCCATGTTTTGTTTGAAGCTAATGTGGCTATATTATTACTTATATGAAAAATGATGATCCCAGACGGATTCGATATTTATTTTGTTATACACGAAATCAGAGGCGCTTAGCACATAACGGGTGGAAATTGACCAGATATTTTTAGTTCGTTGGTATTTTTTTTTTTTAAATTTTGCACATTCATGCATACATATTCCGGGATTTCTTAGTGCACGAATATTAACTTATGAGGCAGGACAATATAAAATAAACGCTTTGTCTTTGTTGTTGCATTATGGACTGCAAATAACAATATATGTTATACGATGATAAAAATATAACGTATTGTCCAAAAGAAATAATACTTATACTTTTATTGATGTACTGACTAAAATGTATAATCATAAATTGTATCTATATATGTATATCTGTATTTTATGGTAACTACAATGGAACAAATTATATGTGTAAGGCACATGTCTTCAATCGCTATTTATGCCTCATTATACATTTCCAATGTTATGGTCAAATCAGAGTTTCCTGTGTGATGGCGCATTCGAATCAGAAAGTCTTCTGCCATAAAATCTCGATATTTTTTCCACAATTCAATCGGATTCGATGGGAAACATGTTGATAGTATTATGGCGTACAGCATACGTATTTGATGTGGCTATGAAGCGATCGATGCATCATGAAGTGAGGAATCCCAATGTGCATAATTTTCCAGTAAATTCACAAATGCTTACACGCCTCACGATACGTGGCGCATAAATGACCATTGACTATTCGCAAATCTTCAAATGAACTCGGCCCCACAACATTCACTAACAACAGCCGCAAATAATAACATTCTACCATATTTGGATGAACTGTGTATAGTCTTCCCATAGTTTCTGCATAGAAAAGACCTGGCTGGCTATTAACTGCAGTTCCCCGTTTACGCCGTTGCCATGTTTATTGTGCAGTTCAAGTGTGATAATGCGTTACATCTGAACACAGCAATGTTCTGGCGAATTCATCACTTGCGCACAATTGAAAAAATGCGGTTAATGTTGTTGCTGGTGGGCGTGCCGCTCTCTCTTGAACATATTCATTGGTAAAATATACACGTTGGCCATTTTAAAGATGAACTGTCAAATGAACTACAGCAGGAAACCGTTCATGTATCGGGTATGAATAAATTCTCCAATGCATTGCACTTAAGTGACCATAACTCCGAAACAACTTATTGCACAGCGTACAAACTTCACAGGTACTATCTACATATGTCAATCCTAATATGCTCTACAATTTTCATTGAAATCGGTTAGGTGGATCTTGAGTGATAGAATTTCGTTTTAAATATTTTTATTTGACCCGATGAATGAAAATTTGATGAATAATTTCTCATGTTCCCCATTATATTTCTGCAGTATTGGTTATATAACACCTTTTCTTCTGATTGACCAGTATCACCAGTTAACCACAATTCACAATTGTTGATGATTGAGTGTAATATCAACACAACCCATGATATATGTTGAAAGTTTTCAGCCTGTTTGATTTGGCCACTTTGAAATGCAAAATACCGATAACTTTTTACCGAATGTTTAATTTTTACGAATGCTTCCTCTAAATTACTGTAATATGAAGTTTTACTGGTAAAAACACGAGTTTTATTTTTTTCCTTAGTAACATATTGTGTTATGTCACCAGGTTTCAATTTTTTACTTTTGACGTCATTCAACAAACTATGAAACAGATAAAATAAAAATTAATTGGGGCATGGTGTGACGCAGTGTTCAGCCGTAGTCGCTGATCATTAATGCGGTAAAGCATCGTCCGGCGTATTTGCTAACGTTAGGTGACCAACGGGCTTTTAGCGATAATTCCCTATACATATACGTGTTTAAACAACCATCGTAACTACTCTACAGCTAATAACCATAGTTTCCGAATCGGTTATATTTTCGCTCACTTCAATCATTATCACAGAAATCGTAAGACTGTTTATAAATGAAAAAATTCATAAATAGATACAAACATTTTATCAATCATTACACATAGCAGATGAATAGTTTTATAATTTTACGACTAACCACTGCAATCATGCTCATGGATTACAGCCCTAACCACGGTCGTTCATGTAAGCTATCTATTTAATTGGAATTCGATCAGTTTTACTTATACATGATGGTTTTACTGCATTGCTAGCTACAACTCACAAACAGTGTAGATAAATTTAAAATTAATTACTTTTATTTAGAGTTCATCCTAGCTTCTATATCATTCATCCAATTGTTTTCGTTTAATCGATCTAGGTCGATAAATATAATAATATTGGTGTCGGCTTCCATCTGTCATACTTTTTTCGGTGCGATATACACATTTAATGGCGGCACCGGCTTGCGATATAATATCTGAGAAAGGGTTTTTACTAATAAGAGAAACAAAATATTTGGGAACTTCTAACACTTACTCTTGATGGTATACACACTGTAATGTGTATACTAGATCCTGTGAATACGTTTGATATGAGTTGTTTTACTGAACACCAATTGAGGCCGTCTAAACCACATCCAATTTTTGGAATTCCGAATTTAGTCAGCTTCAGTTCTTTCATTTTTTGAACCAATGATTGGAGTGCATTTTTTAATGTTACCACTGTAGGCTTACCGTTAATTTTTTTTTGTGATCAAATAAAAAGCTATTTGATTTTGGCGTTCAACTTGGCCAACATTGCCTATGACTAATTGTTGATCAATAAGTTTCCCGACACCGCCAAAATAACTTCTAGAAAGTGAATAAAATTACAATGGTGTTTATCAATAAGCTGATGTTTTTACTTGAATTGAACGGCAATTCTGCACCCATTTATAGATCTTCCGCAACACAATGTGCCAGTGGAATATCTTTTGAAAGATTAAACAGAACTTCATATTTTTCCACTAACACACTAGAATTAATATTAAAAAAATGTAAGCACATTAAAAAATGTATGGATGTCAAGCAACCATCAAGAAAACCATGTACCTAGGTGGTGAATCTAAACAATTTTTGGAGGAAACAATAAACTACGAGTAAAAGGAAACTGGAATACCCAAATATGCATAAGAATGTCAACTATTTTTACGTCACCTACAGTATCAACTGTACTCTTGAATATTTACTATGAAAATGTAAAAGAACACAACAATATTCAAAATTATTCATTTTCATTGATTTATACAACAAATAGTAAAATTTACTGAAATTATCCTATGGTTTAACTCATTGTCGCACAATGGTTAGAATACAGATCACACAAAAATATTCTAAGTAAATGTATTTAAAAAATCTTTGCAATTTTGCTTATAGTTAATGTGTTATAAGTCTGGGATTATGGATTTAATATCTTCAAATTTTTTAAATATGATAAAGAAAAAATATAATCCGCCGATGTGCAACATAGCTGAGCTGGGTTATGAAGAATTTAATATGAATGATCAATTTAAAACAGTTCTAATAGCCAACATTAGATATATACCTGTGTGAAGATCTATCGGTGTCCATTTTTGTATTTGTATGTTCAGTATTTCTACTTTTATGGTCTGTTTGGTATATTCTATATTGGACATCATGACTTTCTGCTTTAGTTCTACAAAAAAATAATGTATGAAAGTTTATAAACTTTGTTTGAAACTTACAAAAAAATGTAAAACGGACCTAATAGCATTATATCAATTAATTATTGATAACCGATAATTATAAACATAATTACTTGAATAGTTTAAGAATAATATTTGCATTGCATATTATATTTGATACCTCCGTAGTCCGAGTGTAAGGTAGTTAAATAACCATAACTCCATCGTAAATTTAGGTTAAATATTCATAGCGGTAAATTGTAAGCCTCAACCAAATTTTATATAGGTTTTTTGTGTTTCAATAAAAGATCGAACAATGTCGGATCGTATTCAGCTCTTATATTATGCTTGTACAATATTTATGATTTTTATAAAATGTCATCCATTCAAAAATGAAAATGAAATCGTAAAAAGTGTTAATCAATTGTTTCCCAATCATCATTTAAATTTCCTACTATTTTTTATTTTTTTATTCGTCAATAGTTATTCCGTTTTATCAAGAAAGTTTGAGTAGTGATAATCATAAGTTAATTAGTTTACAGTATACAGCATTGAGCATTTTACCGGATGCATCTACATTTTGTATTTTATCATTATAATTTTTTGGTGGCGACACAAAATTTTTAATACCTGGTATAAAAGTTAAAAACAAAATAAATTATAGAATAGCTTTCATCACTCGGTCTATGGCTACTATAATAACTACGTATACAGTAACGTTTGACTTAACCGACGAACAGTTATTTTTCTTTGTACGCGATATACCGTTATAGAGTATTAGAATTACATAACATTTCAAAATTTAGATGTTTCAACCCTCACAAAATATTATCCTGTAGATGGCAGCACTCAATTCGTTTTGGCTTTCATATTTAAAGTATTATTTTCAATGTTAACACTATATCGATAGTATAGTTTAGGCCATTTTAGTTTCCAGATTTTATTTGGAGCCAAAATGTTAGGCTACTGATAATAACAATACTAGATGGTTATCACAAATCAGAATACTATTATAGATAATCACCAATAATTGGCAAAGTCAAAAATAGTATAAGCTGTGTCGCACCTTATACAGCGTGTTAATAAGGTTTAGAAACGAAGGTTTTTCTCAGCTATCAATGAATACTTGTGAATTGTGAACTTTGATTGTAGCTTTGGAATACAATAATACCCGCAGTCACGGTCAACGGTTTTCACTAGTATTGTTCATCACCGGCCGCACATTTATTGGTTTCTGCGAGCAAGGAGAGCAAATCAATTTTGTCGGATAAGAGTTTGGAGAGATATATAGGTAGAGAAGGTTTGCCGAAAATGCATCGAGGACCGGAAGAAAGCGTTTCTTTAAATCGCAGCTGCTGGAAAAACTGTAAAGAAAAAGTGTTATTATAATGTCGATTTAACTACTCTATCTAGCTCGACATATTGATCTATAATATGCGTACTCAAAGTACACCGTGCGGCGAACAGTACAAGTAAAGCTTTCCGGCGCCTACGTGATTATTTATCGACGTTATGTTTTCCATACGAGGCTCTATCCGAAGGAAATATATAAATAAACACCGTCCAAAAAGCAAAGTAATATTTCGTCGTTTCTCATCCTGCCCGCGGCTGACGTGCGAGCACAATGCGCGCATTATTGTCATAATACGTTATCGCGTAGGTATACGCGTCGGAAGAACATTATGCGACGACGTCGTCGCGCGAATTCGACTATAACAGTACAATGGCGACCGGACTACAAGCGCATTTGTTATCTTCGTTTTGCGCACGTGAAACGCACACGCAACGTTTTAAACAAACCTACGCGAGGCCGCTCGTCGGGGGTTCGAGTGACGTATAATGTCACCAACCGATCAAAAAAAAAAAAAAAAATCGTAACGCTTTTATTTATCTTTCCTTTTTTCTTTCCAAAAATCGAAACGAATTCGATCGGTGAATAATATTGAAATTACTACGCTTGTATAGCCGAACTTGGTGTCGACTCGAACTTTTTTTCAACTCGAAGCCGTCGATACCTCGACATTTTTCTCCGGTCCCAAGAATTTCTTGTTTAAACCGTGCAAAAAAAAAAAAAATCGTGTTCAACTCGAATATTTTTGTGGATAACACTCGAAGTTCCAATTTTGTTCGTAAAATAATAAAAACGAGGTACGCTGCAGTGATGTACAGTGTTTTTTATGCAAATTGTACGTACAATATATATGTTTGTGCAGTGTATATTTCACTAATCACATACGTTTTAAATAAAATATTTAAATTCTGCTTTTTGTTTGATATTTTGTAACTGCACTAAATAAATATTAAAATAAATAAATAATAAATATCGTATCTACCGTTTTAATTAAAACATTTTAAAATATGTATTCACTTGGATATGTTTTATGGCTCGCTAAGTAATTCCGAGAATTTTCCGACACCGAGAGTGTTACCACTGTTCAATCTGTATACCTTGAATTCGCTTGTTTAGTCCTAGTATATTACAGCTATATATTACTATTATATGTCTATTACTATCATATGTCAACTGAATCCACTAGCCACAAGACATGTATCCACGTATGGATGTGCCTGCACGCGGTGTAGATAATGCATCGCGGTTAACCGCGTTCAACCAACTTGAAATATGAATACGATTTAATTTAGTTTCGATACGACTGATCAATAATAGCATACAAATGGGTATCTTATAAATCGTATACAATTGATGAAATATATCTTTTAAAATATACAATTTATTTTTTACTTTTGTTTTTTTCATAACCGTACAAACATTCTAATTCAATTATAATTAGGTACTTAAGTGTATAATCTTAACGATCTAATAATAACTTTCTCTAAATTATTAAAAAAAAAGTATCAGCCCTTTATTTTTATTCGTTAAATCACAAGCTGGTACACACATAAGTGCACCTTAAATTTTGTTACTGTAGTATATTGCAAATTACTCACGAGATAATACTACATTTTCGTTAATTTCGAATTTCGATATCAAAATAAACCTATTTTTGGTTCATATTAGGTAAAAAAATATAACGAATAATTAATTGTTTTTATTTATACCAAGACACGAGAAATGACAATATATAATTACAAATTCAACTACTTACTCGTATGACGAAACGAAAAGCAAAATCTCCAAACAAATTATAAAAGGCAATATTTTACGGTTTTTTATTTTTAATACAGCTTGATTATTATGTAAGATGAGCTCGGGTAAAATAGAATAATACATTTGTAAACCAAGAATTGAATAAATTGGAATAGACAATCAAAATCTCGCAAAATATGGAATAGAGATAGATTAAGAACTTTAGAAACTTTGTTTGCAAGGAAATTTTATCATTCTATAGGTATAGTCTTGATGAATTATATATCCTAGTATAGGGTGACCACAAGTCCCGTATTTTTAAGTATGTCCCGTTGTTCCGACAAAAGTTATAAGGGACGCATTTCGTCCCGTATTAATCCCGTTTATATATTGTTTGTATGCCATTATTCAATAGAATATTAGGATCAAAACTTTTCAGTAATATTTTTGAATTCTTGTTTTGACCATAATTTCTGCGGAACATTTCTGTCGGCAACGTAAACCGTACACAATAGTATTGTATTTCCGTATATTTTGATATTAAACTTATGTAATATAAATATAACATACATGAATAATCTTAATTCTTAATTAATTCACCGTCCATATGAAAATAAAATTGTTTTCATGTACTTGTTATGTTTTTAAAAACTATATGTTACATTTAATTTGTTTTTTGAAGTGTCCCGTATTTTTATTTTCTTTTTATAGTCACCCTGACCTAGTACATTTATCCAGAATAATATAACAAATAATTTTCCTTAAATGTAGATGAACTGCGTAGAATGAATTGTCGTTCTAAAACTCGACTGAAAACACTTAGAATGAGACAGCCACGCTGATTGTTGAATAGAAATCGTTCTTTCAATTTAACACTCACTTTACATCGGCGAGTAGTTTATTGAAAACAATTTGAAATCGAAACTTTTCTCGAACGTACATGACGCGCGTTATATAAAATATGATATTATTGCGTTTTTATTGTTAAATTTAAAAATCTAACAAACATTTACCCATCTGTAAGTTATACGTGTTTGGCTGCGTACTCGAGAAACAAATGACTATATACACGCTTAAGAGTCAAATGCAGTCTGTCAAAAGTATAATTTATTTTATATATATGTGTGTGTGTGTGTGTATAAATATATACTGTTTTCGTCTCATACTTTAATAATATATTAAATGTGAACTTTATTAATTTAGACAACTTTAACTTTGCGAGAAAATGAAAAAAGAAAGTCTAACCACAAACTATCGCATAAGTTAAAAATGAAACAACTTGATAATATATATAGATGATAAGATTCACACTTTATAATTTTTTATCTACTATAAGATTAATTAGTGTACATGTTTTTTTAGAGTTGGAAAAAATGTCATTATTGATCGATTCATTTAGGATACGATCTATATGTGATACGTTTATTTGTTAAAAAATTGAATTAAATATAGGTCCAAAGTAATCTAGCAGTTATTATAGCAACGGAAATAGTCCTGGTTCCTAGCTAGTTAAATACCTGTTTTAAAACATAATTCATTAAAAACAGTATATAGTACACGATGCTTATGATGGGTTCACATCATAATTTTTAATCTATTTATTCACGAATAAAACAACCGATTTTGATAAAAACTATGTCACTTGAAATGGAACCGCAGTATTAAACGAACATCAAACGTCATCTTGTTTGAAATGCAATCATATAATGATTGGTCTCAAAAATCAAAATTAAACAAAGGCATTCCTATATTATTGAAACTGCACTTGAAAATTGAAACCTTCAATTCGAAAACAACCTTTTTCAAAGAACTACCAACTTATATAAGTCGGAATTTCAATACTCTTGATAGAGCTGGGGGGTTTAAATCTATTTTAACATTATTATACATGTAAAAGTGAAATATTATTAAATACTTTGGTTAAGTTCGTTTATCGACTCACGTGTGGTATAAATGTATAATTACGTAAACGAAAAATTTGTGAAAATGTCAAAGAAAAAACACAAACGAAAAATAACTGTGTCTAATCAAATCTAGTGAAAATTATAGAGTTCTCTAAATGTATGCGTATTCCTACCATGTATAATTTATCACAGTATTTACAGTTTCACATGATTTTATAACTTTAAACACTATATAACATTATTAAATTTTGTAATTTATTAAAATTAAAGTATAAATTATATTACGAGTATTATACACATCGTATATTTCTGTTAGCACGAAATATTTCATTGCATACAAGTGATATTAAATATGGAAACTACTTATTACAGATTTTTTATTTTTAATTCGAGCGGGATCCCGATTTAACAGTTTTTACTGCTTTCTAATATTGTGTTAAAACTATTACTTAACACTTTAACAGTATTATAAACGATTTACATCTTCACAGCTATTGGAGTATAAATGTTACTTTCTTTGTTCTATTTCGTCTACACAAAGCTTTATATTTTCCGTTAACTCAGAGGAGTAACCAAAAGTAATCTTTAAAAAATTTATTTTTTTTTATTATATTTAAATGTCTCAGCTCATCGCATGCTTCAACAAGTGTTGAATTTTATGTTATGATATGTGATTACGACGAGGTGACAGAATAAGATTGCTGATTATAGTTGTGATTATATTATATTCTTTGTCATCGCCGTAACGTCTGATAATAGTAGTTGATGCGGTAGTCGTGGTCTTAAAGCCATCGCATAGACATACGATCGATAATTCTACACACTTCCATCGTACAATATGTACGAACGAAAGAACAACGGAGATTTCGCTAAGATAATAATGTTATTATAAAACACGTAAGACGTAAGTGTTACCGTTGAATATAATTGAATATTGTAATAACTGATGCACCGTGTTCAGCGTATTATATTATCTATTTAAAACAAAAGTAACAAGCGTGCGATGTTGCACTAGCATATAACGTTGTCGATATTTATGAGTGCAAGAAGCACACGTGTAGCGAGTTAGAATGAACGGGGTCGATAGGTCACGTGCACACAAGACGGACTGTACGTCAGACGCTGCCGCGTGCAAATGATAAACTATTGTTACTGCTCAGCCGTGGTTCGTTTTGTTCATGATCGATCTGCAACATGATCTCGTTTAAATTCAACCGAAATATCGTTCACCGTAACGGGCACGCACTACTTTTGCCTATACGTTACGCCGTCTTTGCAATTTTCCGAACCATATTATTATTGTACTCGAAACGTCTTCGAGCGGTACAATAATGATTGCACGACCATGTGACGTTTGACCAAAAATCGGCGAGCGAACAGGGCAGTCGTGTGAGCTTTTCGATTCCGAATGTACATCGAAACCGATGCGTCCGGCAACGATTATTTTTCCGATTTTCTCATATGCATTACGTATACGCACTATTTTCTCGTATAAATCGAAGTGGTATAGAGACTATACGGAGGCAAACCATAATATATATTATATAAACCGTGTTATCGAAATAATACGCGTTAACGTCACGTATAACTGTTGGCCCTTCCCTTAAGAATAAAAAACGAAAAAAACTCGATGCCGCCAGTTACGCCTATGGGCATTAAACGTCTATCGAATTATTATACCTATAATATACCGCTGTGCGTAGTATTATATAGATGTACCTACACGGGACCTTTTGAATCCCACCGGGGGTGTATTTGACAAACAAAATAATACATCACGTGATTCGAACGCTACACATAAACTCTATACAGCGTTCGGATTTTCGGCTCGATTTAAAATTAGTAATATTTTCAAGCTGAAACTAGAAAAATAATATGTTGGATGCGACGAGAATAGTGGTTTTAAAAAATATTAAGAAAGTGTTAAAATATATGAGGATAATATTTTTAGATGTTGTTTACAACAAGGTATAATAAACTATAAGAAAAAAATTAAGTACCTAATTTTTGGTTTTAGTAGGTCTTGTAATTTAATAATATTAGCTTGGGTTTGAGGTACGTTCGAGTTACAATAGTATAAAATAAGATATTTTATGTAATTGATGTTTATGTTATAAAATTACCTAATAACATATTATAGATACATATATTAAACATATGTACATTGATAAAAACTACACATTTTTGTTTTAAGGGCGATGAAACAAGGTATTATCAAAAAATAAAAATAAAAATTTTCTGGCTTACAACATTGCTCTCAGTAATTTGAATGAAAAATTATTGGTATCATAATGTTAACCATGATAAGCTAAAAATCACAGGTTGAATGAAGTACTCGGAAGTTTCATTGTATTATAATTGTTTAACACTTGGGAATAAGGAGTAGAAAACTGTAAATTTAAAAAAAGAATAATTATTACTCACGCATATCGTGTACGAATAAAATATAAATAAATATATTTATTGATTTATGCACTAAAATAAACATTCCTCGAGTCACCATAAAAAAGACTTTATACTTCCATACTATTTACCTAAACACAGTGTTAAGATTTGAACTGTAAAATCGTATTGTAAATACTCTTACGACGCGTAGACTGAACAACGATCACAATCATTTTTATTACATTTTTTTCACTGACTATTGTGAGTACTTGACTATTCAAACTTTACACTATAGAATGCTATTCGAAAATTTAATGTCACCAATAGTTTCCGTAGTTTCAATAACCATAACAGTGGACGCATCATCTAATCGCATGTATAAATCTGGACCACGTGCAGACCGACGATTTGACCAGTTTCGCAACACGACGATTACCGTTTCCTAAGAAAGAGTCTTACGCGGTCCGTCCCGCAATCGGGTACCAATCGTTACCACGTCTTGACACCGTAACAACTGCGTTTTATGTTACCGATATTGATTTATCGGCGCACGGCTCGGCTGCTCGACAAATGGATTCCCACGCGACCGACAGAACAATATACGTATCGACATTGACCCAAACGTTATCACGTCTTATCACGCCGTCGTACTGCCCTATATAATGTGCAACACGATGCCCACTCCGTCTTCGCGTTCATCTCGAATCGCTCATCTCACGGCCAATGTTAGGTTTTTACGAGACGGTGCACTAAACGTAATGTACGCGAGACGGAAGGTTGCCGCAGCTTCCACTCTCCAAGGACGGACATGGAGGTCCTGAACGCGAGGAGGCGGCCAATATGGTGTACAAATGAATACAGTTAATTCGCAGGAACGGGCGTGCGAATCGTCTTATTGTCGGTCGACGTAAAAATTAGTTGTGCTCAGAATTCTGCTGATAGAAATACTGGTGTGACGGGTCTTATTGTCTTAGAACGCACCAACTTTTGATTTTCAATGTAAAACTTAATTAAAATATTGAAATCAATACCTACTATACCGTATTAAAAAAAAAAACCGTTCGATCAACTTTTAAATCATTTTTTTTTTTGTTTTGTAAACGGCGGGGTGGTCAATTTCGCCCCTCCCCCTTGTATCCGCCCTAGCCGTTCACCCGTCGCGTGAACGCAGTGTCTTGTACGATATGTCGGTTTATCGGTGATAAATTCACGGTCGTTCTGAAAAGAGGACGTTACTGTACGATAATAGTATAACACTTTACGATGACTTTGGCGCACCGAGAACGGACGTGCGTTCGGTTATTTCGTTTCCGTTCGGTGACCACGGCCTGGGCAATGGACCTCATCTCTGCGCGCGAGTGCACATAGACGTGTAATAAAATTAGGCGTTTTACTAAACAGTCAAAGCATTCGATTTCTATGCAATTTCACCGTCTACCAATGCAACTGGCAGAGAGGATATTATGATTTATAATTGTTGAGAACCGTATAATTTTACTATTAACCAGTTAAATTACCCGGCTTCTATACTTTTTAAGTATAAGAAATGTATTTCTTTTTGCACCTATACATATAGTATACCGGATTAATCATTTTGGCCAAAATCGTATACGAAAACAAGAAAAAAAAATGCACACCTTATGACAAAACTAATGCAGAATCTCAAAAAATGATTTATATTTTTACTGTGTAATGTTTCAATATTTTAGAATACAAATTGTAGTTATAATATTATAAAAATTAATGTTTTATAGAAGTATGAAAAAAATTAATTATAAAAATAAAGTCTTTCCTTCTTGAAAATGATGCAAATTTTGTAACAACTTTGCCTGAATCTGCCACGCAGCAATGTTGAAAACCAGAAAAATACTCCAAAAATAACTTCGTCAATAATAGATTTTATTGTTTACAGTCAATAAGGGGGGTGGGGGTGACCCCTAAAGCTATTTTCTCGGCGCGTCCCTGGTCGTAATAGACTTTAACCTAAATGCATAGGCGAGTTGCATAAAAATTAAATTCTTTGACTAATCGCCTAGGCGTTTATTAAAATGCCAGATTTGGCTATATGCATACGACATTATTATGTTATTTTTCCGGTATGAACCGCGTTTTAATCTAAATCGTTTTTATCCCTCGTATCGCGTGTCTAATATTACAGAATATTGTACTAATATTCCTCTCGGAAGCCGTGACGAGTCAAATTATTCTGAATGTCTCACTCTGTCACTGTCGTAGACTCATCTGGAATTATAACGCCCAAAAACCCTAAGAGAAAATGTTAGTAAATGACGAAGGATATAAATAAGACTTAAAAATATTGAAATATATTTGCTAAACGTATACATTGGAAAATATGAAAAAAAAATAAGAATAAAACCATAGTTGTATGTATAATATTATAAATAATGGACACGAAAGACGAACGTATATTACAATAATGAAAACGAGATGATGCGCTAACTTTATATCATGTCATACGCGTGGAAATTGTCGTCGAGCTCGCGGTAGATAATATCCTGTACGTGTATGTACGAAAAAAGTATTCACATGTATAAATATTTTTTTTATCGTTTACATCGTCGAAAAATAACAACGCGATCGCATAATTGAAATCGTTTTATTTCATTTTCGGACAGCGACTACGCGGACCGCTTTTCGACAATGGAAAACAAAGAACATTCAAAGTGCACCGCAATGTTCAATGGTCCAGAGCAATCGGAATAATACATTTCGAAAACCGAGAAATTATTCAGACATTCTAACCTAACCGTTACATCATCTAGACACATAAAAACATACGTGATCTCGAAACGAAATGAGAACGATGGGTTGATCACTGTGCATAATAACTGTGTTGTAATAAAAGTAAAAAAAAAGAGTAGAATATCAATCATGAACGTGAACGCGGACCAGTGAAAATATATCATTTAAACGAGCTTGTCATATTGAAATCTTATTATGAAAAATATTTCGAGCGAAGCAATTCCATCAGCCAATATCGAGAGTATGGTGTTTTGAATATTATTTTGTTATTCCAATCACATCGAGATAATAATAAAATCATTTATTTTCTTCCCCGGTTTCGAATGAATTTATACTTTTTGCGAAAAAGCCCAAAAGTATGATTTTTAAACAATCACTTCATCAGCGCTGCGGTAACTACTGTTGTATAATATTTTATTTTTTATCTGTCAGTCTACGAATTCTGTCAACCCTTATCTTGTCAGGTACAGCACTCATTTCAATATTTTCAACAAAGTCGTTCTGGGTTCTTTCACTTTTCCCGAGAAAACACGGTCGAAAATCTATATTTACATTTGTAAGTTAACTTGCATATGGCTCAAGAGGACATTAAAATTAAAATTAAATCTATAACAACGCATACATCTTAAATTCGATAAAATTGAAAATTGTATTTGAATTACGTTATCAGCCCTTGCTGTTGCAGTTGTTGTAATACTAGAATGCTCTGCCTCAGTCACTGACGGTAAATATATTGTTACAAAATAAAATAATTGGTCTACTTAAACTACTAATATTATCAATAATCTCAATGGTTTTTGCTTTCAGATAATTACATTTTCAACGATACAAGTCGTTATGTTACTACAAAAAAACTGCTATAGCAGAGACGGTAAAAAGTAATACAAGGTGTTTGGTTCTCGATGTAACGGAGCAATAAATGAATATGTTATGTTACACGAAAATCGACAAAAGTCGTTGAAAATAATGACCATCTTATTTTTGACGAGGAACTAGAAATGAGCACTTTAAATACATTCAAAGCCTCCAGATAATTAAAAATACAACTACCGCAAACTTTAATAAATAATCGAAAAGTTTATTCGTTGCTATAAAAACAATTTAAACTAGAATTTCGTGTCACGAACGTAAAGCGGTGGCGTTTCGCTGTTTTATTGTAAATTATGTACTACTGAGAATCCATTTTTCCTGAAATGTCTTTCCTCGTATTTGTTTGTAAAGAGCGAGTTTGAATCTTTTTCGGCTCGAAACTGCCCAAATAATCATTATTTATTTCGCACTTTAATTACTACGGAAACAAAAAGGAGTCATGGGGTAAGTGATTTTTCGTGATCGTAACATATTTTTAAAAGTTTTTGTATTGCTCACTTGCCAAATCCGTGTAGGTTCTTTCGTCCTCTTCAAAAATTCACATCGACATCACCACCGTTGACGTGTGAATTTCCAAATCGAGTGTAAAAATAACATTAAAATAACCGATCGTTTTGAATGAAGTTCTTTTTTTATTTTTTCCGAGTAAGACACGTTTCATCGCGCTCGGACGAATATAAGTGGAAGCTCTGTAGACGCGACAGAATGAAACTTAAAAGCGAAAATAATTGCCCTATATTTTATGGCAATTAACATAATGCTCAAGATTGTTAATAAAACGCAATTATATCATCCAACGAGCGGCAAAAATGCGATTACCACTCTTAAGAGTAGCAATATAACGCACGGTTATAATTTTGTCTACAACATCCGCCAACAGTTGACGGTATTATAAATCTCTAAAAATTTATTTGTGTCATACATGACCAAAAAATATGTCTTCAACGTTATAATTCCTACTTATATTATCGTTGTTAAATTAATAATTATTAGATTTATAAAATAAATACAAAATCAAACGAAATACAATTGCAGACGAAAGAATAATAAGTTTGTCCCTATCGATTGGCTAGAAAGAGTTGAAAATAACACAAATTTACGAATAAAGAACGATGAGAAATAATAATTAATATATAGCTCGAGTTAATTTGTTATATTAATAAAACCCTTTTTTAATTCATCGAAAGTGTCCATGACGGGGCCATTTCAAATTTCAAATATTTTATCCAAACAGGCGTGTCGGTACGAAACGACTATAAGATATAAGCTATTTATACCGTGACGTTAAAACTTTACTGTAGAGTATAAAATACTATTTACTCTACCATACTCGTATATGAACACATGAAGAATTGATAAACTGATGATGATACGTACCGCATAGGTTTCAATTATAATTTTTTTCTTTTCTTTTTACATTGAGATGTCAAGTGTAAAATTTCGAATAACAATCATATTGAAATCGGTGGCGGGTCATAACGTCCGTAACCGTCACTGGTGCGTTTGAGTTTGTTTGAAAAACCGTAGAAGTCATATCGGAATCCGGGCCCTATAAACGAGCGACATAGTTAACAGACGATCGGTGGCGGCGTGATGGTCGCAGATCCGGGAAATTGTTCTGTCCGCGATATTGTTATTATGTGCCCCCAGTGGGTTTTCCTACGGGGCGATAATCGGTCGTGATTCGTATGGACGCTCGGGTGGTTTAACGTCGTCGCCGTGGGCCCGTGCGACCGATACGTAATCATCTATCATGTTTTTCTCTGATCTACGCCATTTCCTCGTATGTTGTCTGACCGCAAACGAAAAACGGAAAATCCGACGCCCTGCGGGTTCAGCAATATACGGTATGTGCAAATACAATGGCACCGTTGCCGGACTCTAGTCGTGGGCGTCCAGGATCCAAGATTACATTGGGATGATTTTTAAAATCTACAGGGCGCACACGGTTTCTACCACGGCTGAATATATAGTTTAATCAATTGATTCGTTTTTATTTTTTATTGAAATTTTGTTTTAATTTCGACAATTATAATAATGATACATACGGTTATATATCTATTCATTTATTAATATTATATGTACACATATTTGTATAATGATTTACAAGGTTACAAAATTAAATAAAAATAAAAGAATATTTGACGAAAATGATCAAAAAGTTACATTATATTATTAGCATGTATATTGTATACTAAAAAAAGTACTATGGGAATTATAATTTTTTTAGTTTGGTTGAGAATATATTTGAAATATTGAAAATAATATTGGAGGAGTTAATATGAACAATAGTTTAGCGCGTCGTGGTGATGATTTGGGATTAATATTATGTATATAATATACATGTATGTATTTTTTAAAAGAAGCGTTTGGTTATACTTGTTTCGAAAATTATTTATACATAATATAATAAACATAAAACACTAGGTTTTACATTGCGATATAATAATTTTAAACAATTATTAATTTAACTAATTTCATATATATTTTAAGCCACGAATAGCTGGTTTGTCTAAAACTTCTGAAAAACCTTGAACTCTGATGATTTTTCAACGATCTCTCCCCTTAGAACTAGCCCTAAAAGGGAGACTAGGGTAAAACTGATATTCATAGGCCTCTAAAAAAAAAAAAAATTACATACTTTATAATACTTATATACTTATTCATTGAGCGTTGAATCGAAATAATGCAATTTTTAAATTATAATAATACCAATGAGTTAAAAATCAATTAATGTTCAGGGAACACTTTTATAATTATATTTAATTTTCGTATGATAATTATTGATTTGAGTCATTCAATATTTTATAGTAAAACGTTTTTTTATGGATTGTTTTATGCCACTAAGACAATCTAGGAGCTGCATCTGGAGCACTAGAAAAAAATCACCCTCAGAGTCTTTATGCCCTGGGTGCATTGTACCCCCAATGCCCTGAGCAACCCCCGGTAAATCCGGCACCGATAACGGAGCACGTCTGGTATAACGCCTGGGACTGAAGCAGATCGTTTACAATAATAATAATAATAATAATAATAATAATAATATATAAAATCTCGAGAATACGCGTGCTGTGACCGTTGGGTTTTATCGTCGGGGGCGTAAACATATTATTATATTTATGTGCCCCGCGAGCCGTCTCGGAATACGAAATTTATTGTAATCCGATCGTGGATCGTTTGTTCGGGGATTTGATCCCCCCTCCCTCCTCCCGGGAAATATTATCTGGGAACCTGAACCCGAACACGTACGTACATTATTTCGTGAAAATAATATTTTACGTAAACTACACACACACACCCACACTGGTACGCCAACGCTATATTTATATATTTAAATATGTCGTGTCCATACCGCGTTATTGTCCGTTTCGCGAAATGCACAGCTTTTATATTGTTATCCGTCTCACCGTTTATAATTACGCTGTGTAGATGTACGTGCTACCTTTCACGACATGGACGCCTAAACATATTATTTTTATATTTTGTATAAGCACTATTCTATGAATATTTTTCAATCGTCATTATGAAGAGTTTAAAAGACATTATTGTTATACATGCACGGCCGACATTGATAGTTGATAAATTACGATAAAAGAGTGTAATAAAAATAGAAAAAAACAGTCAATAATCGTTGAAGGTGATATCACTTGACCGTACTATGAAATGTCTTGATATGACTTGTCAAGACGTCTCGACGTGAAAAAGTTTTCCAGCACTATCCGCACGAAGATTCGACGTCACCGTGCGACTGTTTTGCGCGATCGAGTGTCTCCGTAAATTATTATCTCTACGATTCGAAAACATAGCACATTCGGGACATGCGTACTTTTTTTTTTAAATGTGATAAAAATCCACTCGAATAAAACGACCAATTCGTGCGTACGACGTTTGTAAAAGTGCAGTGACCGACCAAGTGTTTATGCAAATATTGAACCAACAGTAGTGCAAAATGTCTCTCTTGCAATACGAATTTCTCCTGTGAAATTTACGATAAGTGTTCTGGATACAACAAAATCTTGCGGCGTACGTTAAAACCCAATCGGCGTAGAGTTTTTGTAATTATTATGATATTGATACCAGCTGTTATTATATGTATTTTTTTTTTCGCTTACGATTTCCGAACAACTAAGCTCCGGACCAAGAAAACCACACGGTCATGTATCAGAAGGAGACGAAAAACGCCAACGTCGGTTCGTACGCAGAGCGTGTCACAGCCGACGTGGAAGAGAGATTTTATATTTTATACGTAGCTTCTAGTAAGTCCAACTTAACTGGTGTTGGTATTCATATGGTACCTAGCAGCGGCTAATACGCGCTGTTATAGTTATTAAAGCAGCGTTAAGTTTGCAGCAGAACGTTAATCATCCTTATTCGGACCTATTGATAATTATGTGACTGCGCGTGATAGTGGAACGATAGCTAATAGTGAAACGTATTAAAATATTTTCAACAGTTGATGTAGTAAGAGCTACGTTTAGTTAATTATTGAAATTCATTTTTTTTTTATGCGAAATACGATTATTTTTTAAAAACACGAATCGCCCACGTTGACGCTCTGCTACGTGTGGATTAGGCTTTCACGGGGATAACACGATAAGAAAAAAAAACGCGCCGTGTGTAATACCTCATGCTTTTGAACGACTCGATGTTGAAATTATGATATTGTTGCAATACTTATTCAAGTAGTCGCCCGGCAAGCTATGGTGGTGAGGAAACGTATGTTTTTTTAACAGTATTGTGAAGCATTGTGTTTCTGTGAACACAAATAAGCGTTTAAATCGAATTGAAAATCTGCCTGAAATTTTAGCAGACTATTCTCCTAATAATTTCAATTATTTTTTTTCTGTTCCCCATGCGATTTGACATAACAATAGAGTTTATACTGTCACCAGTTTGTAGTGTCGCTTTGAATACCGCAGTACAACGCTTACGGGACTAGACGTATATTGAAATCGACATGAGTAATTTTCATATTTGAATTGCTGAAAAAATGAGACGATTTACCGCGGTTCCGAGTAACACTGCAAAATGGTACAATATTAGAACAAGATCGCATACATCAGCGGTCAGGTTAGGTTAGGTTAGGTTATTAAACTAGTTAATTAAATTAAATTAATTAAATTAAATTAAATTAGTTATTAAACTATGCAGAGCACTTCTGTAGGGAGGTGCTAGAGCTCTTTATGGTGGAGGCGTTGAGTAAATATTGCATACTTTCATTTTTAAACTACTTTGTCACACAAACAAAAGCATTTGAACATTTAAATTATAACGGTCGTAACATGTGTCTTATTATTTTATTTTGTTTATTCATGGTAGGCGTGATTATTTTTAATTTTTTTAGAAAGGCTTGTATTGAGAAATCTTGTGAATCGCTTCGGCATACCGGACCAAAGTAATATTGCGTTTAAGACTTGTTTCCGGCTTAACTGGTACGGTATTCTCAATATTCAAATTTGTGACGAGACCGTATCAAGGCAGGCTTTTGTGTTTTCGAGGTCATGGAGTATTGTACTTAGATCAATTTGTGTTTGTTAATGAGAAAACTTTGAAGAGCATTCCGAACACTGTACACTCCATTTAACAATATACCACTACAATATTATTATCATTATTACTATTATTATTATTATTATTATTATTATTATTATTATTATTATTATTATTATTATTGTTATGATTATGTTACCTTTAGTTATATTATTATTACTGTTTAAATACCTACTTGAAAAGTTTCGTCTATCGTTTTCAATAGGTACTTATCCAGTTACAACTAGCCGTCCCATCAACCTCGGGTAGTCCTTTGTATTGAGCCTCGAGGTCGTTGTACTATTGTAACCACAGTTATGGTTCATCCGCTACTATTAAGGGTTATTAGAGTTAATACCAAATACGTGAAGCTCATTATCAGTACACGATAATGGGGCACAAGAGGACTAACCAACCTAATACTAAAGAGCGTAGGCCCGTAGAGCGCGCTACTACCTAGGAAAACTGTCCGTTATAATGATAGCCGATCGCGTTTAATTCAGATGACAATCTAATATCAATAATATCAATTCCAACCAGTCAAAGTCATATTTGTTCAACGCTTAGAGCAAAGTCATCGACTTATTCATATTTTTATTCAATTATGACATTTTAAACGGAAATACATTAAAATATTAATATTCATAATTCAATATCATAATAAAAATGTGTTAATTTTGCTTACTGTTGGTCGGTTAATTTAAGGTTACTAGATAAATGTGCAGCATGTTTAGCCACAATTTTTAAGCAAATAACTACACAACGCTTACTTCCCTATCTTCTAGGGTATATCATATACTGCATATTGGTCCAGTATTCGGTGATATTTTCAACTCTAGTAGACTGTACTATATATTTAAAGTAAAGCTTATTTTGAGAGTCTCAATTATGTTTTATTTCATTTTAACGTTTTTAATCTAGTTAAAGCGATCGTCGTACTCGGTGTTCCACAAAACCGTTTATCAACTCTTTCTCATTATTTCTTTCACGTACGACGTTTCCCTTGACCAATTAATATCAGAGCTTGGCGTAATCCTTAGCAATTCGATGCCTTTTATTTTTCGGATTATATCTGTTATTTTCGTGTAATATTATTACTAAAAATAATAATATTATTCATTAATTACCATGTCATACGAGTACTTGAAAAGTTAAAAATATTGTTTCCTATTTGTGAAAAATTATATAATGTATAATGCATCATACGCAGCTTAAATAATATAATATGAACATTTTTTATTTGTTAACAGAAGTTTTTTATTCAACAACATAAATTGCATATTTCCAAAACGAACCGTGCAAATAAAAACAATTTTTTTTCCAGCTTTGCCCATTTTTTTTTTCACGTTACCCTTGAAATAATCTCGCACACCCCTTAGGGTACGTATAAAAGTTGGGAAACGCTGATCTACAAGTAGTATTTACTCGTATGGTATACATTAATTTCGTGGATTTAACTGAACGATGGGTTATTCTGATTTTCGAGAACAATTTGTTCTTATCAATTTTCAATTCGCAGTGTTCAAATAAACAGTACCTGAACGTTAAAAAATAAAATAAAATATTTATCCATCACTTATTCATATTTATTTCTAAAAATAACGCCTATAGTTATATGAATCTCATTTTCCGAAGCAAAGTTTATTTACATAACTATTGCGATTTGCAAACAAATCGACTGCGCGGAATCGAACGCACTATACAGCAGCAGATCGTGTAGTCTCTACGAGGTATTAAATGCTAGGGAAACTTAGAGGACAGCTCAGTGCAAGTTTGCCGGGTATTATTTACTATTACGTCTTCGTTTCTCGAATCTCATAACTTTACGCGTAAATAGTAATGATATGATAATAACAACAACGACCAAAAACAATAATTTCGGTTCAATATTGAACGTAACCTTTTGAAAACCGTGATAGTATTGTGTTGTATAATTATTGTATCGAATATAACTTTACGAAGATAACAATTTATCGGTCAGCACAGACATGGGACGGTTTCACGTTCAAAAACTACGTCGTTATACGGCCGTACACCGCAGAACGTAGAATACTATACAGAGTGCCCCAACGAGGATTTACCCGTTGCGATATCTCCTGAGTAGATATTCAAATTTAGTTTTTTTCATAAGACTTACAGGTACGAAAAGGATAACAAGTATTTCATTTTTTTTATCGAATTTAATGTTATGCTATAAAAGTTAAAAATATTTTTCGAACAATTTTAATTGAGAAATTTTATAGAGTTTGTTTTTCTGAAAATGTTGATGTTGTAATATTTTATTTTCATAAGCCTCATGATTTTTTATATTTTCTCGTTTAGCTTACAGAAAAATTGTGTATCATTTAGCACCATATAAGCAGTAAAAATTCTTTTATTTTTAACATTTTCACCAAAACATTAAGTTCAACTAAAATATAAAAAGTAAGGGCATAACTAATAAAAATTCGTAAAAAAAAAAACAACAGAATTCGGATGCTTTCATTATCTTAGACGATTTCGTAATGGGCAAACCGGTGGGACACCCTGTATAATATAGTGGACGGGATGGACGGAATGAAATTATTATCGCAGAAACGTACGGGTTGTTAAAATCGACGGAGCACGGTGTTGCTTGGAATTCGGCCCTCGGGATCGCCGGGGCGTATCGCGCGTCCGGCGGTGTGCCCCACGACGTTTACCCCCCCCCCCCCGGTCTCGGTTGGGTCGCAAAAAAGGCCAACCATATCGGTCGGACACGTCCAAAGTGTCACGATGATCGCGGTTTTACCCGTCACGTGGGCACCGTGACGCGGGCTCAACAGTAGTTCGCGACCACCGCGGTGTCCGTACGTCGAAACGAACCGCACGTGCCCACGTTGTCGCGAATGCCCGGGATTTTTAAGCGCACGCCAACCTCGGCGGTATTCATTACCCCGCGATTGAGATTTTTACAAGACCCCCGGTCCAAGTGTGACGTGGGTACACCGCAGTAGCGCGAACAGTGGTCGGTTCCGCGTAGCGGCATGGCCGAAGCGTTGGTTTGTAAATAAATAATTTGAGCGCTCGGCCGAACAACGGGACAAGCGCCAGTCTCGGCATTATTGCGTTTATCGGTGGAATAACGGGGCACGGGTATAATTTATTGTATATGTTCACTATCGCATTGAAATTACAAAAAAATAGATTAAAAGGCAATATTAAGTTAAGTTTTAAGCAGGGCTTGAAATCGAAATAACATTTTTCGATTTCAATTTTAATTTTGCTTATCGATATCAGTCTTTTTTTATATTAATTTTAATTTTGCTTATCGATATCGGTGTTTTTCGATTTCAATTTTAATTTTGCTTATCGATATCTAAGTTTTTCGATTTTAATTTCAATTTTAATTTCAATTTTAAATCACTATTACATTTTTGTGACTTTATTATTGCTATATTTTCTATTTATGTTTTGGTTTCATATATAATTAGTGATTATTACTAAAATAGATACCTAGATAGTCAGTTATTATAAATATAAAATTAAACAAATAATACAATGTTATGAAACGTCAATTTATAAAATATAAATAGGTATTCCCAAAACTATTTTAACTCAAGATTCTTACTGTCACGGTGAGAGAAATTAGGAAATACGTGGAAGCCGATTATGGATAAAAGTATACCATAATATAATATATATATAGTAATAACACTGATAACTAACAAGTCACAATAATATAAATACCGAAATAATAACATTTCTGTAAACGAAATACTGCCACGCGCTGTTTGTTAATTGTACCAGGAAATTATATTCTAATAAGATGGATACTTCGTATATTAGACATTATTCTTGGTAATAATAATAAAAATCCTATAACATACCTAATGGTAAATAATAAATACAAATTATAGTTGGGCTCATATTGTATTTAAAATTTTTTTCCAATTGAAAATCGAAATTGAAAATTTTCTTTTAAACCGATTACAATTTTGATATTAAAAATCGATATCAATTTTTTTCAATTTCAATTTTAATTTTGAATATCGTTATCATACATTTCAGATTTTGATTTCGATTTTGATATTTCAAAAGAATTTTAAAGATTTTTATCGATATTCAAAATCGATTTCGAAATCGATTTCAAGCCCTGGTTTTAAGTCGTGGAACAACGTGACACGTGTCAAATTGTATCATCTATTTATATGGTACCTAGTTATCTTATTGTTGCGCGCGGAAATCGTGTTATGACTATCAACGTTTTATATTTATATAAACATAATAATCCATTATATCTCTCGCACACTTCGTGTTAGTGTTTTTTTTTGTTTGCGTAGTGACTAGTGACAATGTCTTTAACCGTCAAACTTACTCAAAGTGACGAAATACGACTAAATAAAACGCGTAAACGTTCTATTAATCCATCTGAATGGGCTGCAAATAAAAGAAAAAGATTGCGCGATTCTGATGAATCATACACATCAAAGCGAGGAGCTATTATTCCTGGAAAAACTCCACCAACTGAGGTACTTGAGCTTGTTATGTAAAATAAACAATAAAAATTATTAAAAACTAGGGATGTAAAAAATGTATGAGTTTACATTTTATAATATGTGTAGTTGACAGTAATATATTTTTCCGATTGTTTTTTTTATTTATTTATACAATATATTTTATTTCCCAACAATACGTCATGTATATTATTTTCGGTGAATAAATAGATAGACCTAACTTTTTTCTATGCATTTTCTGCTACCTACCCAAATCATTCACATTTCTTTCATCAGTTGAACTGCATACACTCATTATATATTTTACTATACATTTATAATAGAAAGTTTAATTAAATAGCAATATTATAGTTTTTTTACGTAAATATTACAATTGCAGGCACGAGTATGTAATGCGGAAACTTGTCCTAAACGTGGTTGTACCGATTTAAGCCTTCCAACAAAAATCAGATTTTATAATAATTACCATAATATTACTTATGATGAACAGTCAGCCCTACTTAAGTCACTAATGAAAATTTCAGAAGTTGGTAGACGTAGGGACGGTAGGAATGATGCAACGTCACGTCGTACTTGTACTTTTAAATATACCATTGACGATCTCGAAGTATGTCGCTTAACGTTTATTGACACATTTCAAATTACCAAGCGTCGGGTCGAAACAATTCAAAATAAAATAAAAAATAATATCGATAATCCGATTGATGGTCGTGGAAAACATAGGAATAGACCTCATGCAATCCCTAATTTGGTGAGACAAATGATTAGACAACATATAGATAGTTTTCCGAGACAACTTTCTCACTATAGTAGGAAAAATAGTGAAAAGGAATGTTTAAGCCCTGATTTAAGTCTATCTAAAATGTATAGCTTGTTTATTGATCTAAACCCTGATGTAAAAGCAAGTAAGACACTGTATGAAGAAGTTTTTACTAAGGAGTTCAATCTCCGGTTTGGTGTTCCCCGTTCAGATACGTGTAAGTACTGTGACATGAACTACATTAAATTGATTTCTGCAAAAACTGAAGAGGAAAGGAAGAATATCGAAATACAGAGTAATTTACATCATAGCAAAGCTGATCAAGCGTACAAACAGTTAAAACAAGATGCAGATATAGCCCGTAAAAATAAAAATATTATTGTGTTATGTGTGAATTTGCAACAAGTACTTTTTTGTCCAAATCTTACACATTCCTCTATTTTTTATCAAAGACAGCTAAGTAATTATAATTTTGCTATCCATGATATGGGGAGTAATGATGTTACCATGTGCCTCTGGCATGAGTGCCAGGCAAAAAGGGGGTCCACTGAGATAGCCTCTTGCATATTGAAATACGTAGTTGATCGATTTACTATTATGCAACCTGGAGAGCAAAGGAAATTAATTATTTGGTCTGACCGATGTGTAGGTCAGAATAATAATTGGCGTGTCTTAAACTTATACGCTCTTCTTGTTCAGTATCGATATTTCTCTGAAATAAATCAAAAATTTTTATGTTCTGGGCATAGTTTTCTTCCCTGTGACAGAGACTTTGCCCTGATCGAAAAAAAAAATTCAAAGGTGTTCATTTCTGGAGATTGGAAGTATATTATCGCTGAGGCAAGGTTGAATAAGCCTTTTTTTGTCATCGAGATGCAACAAAATGATTTTAAAGATTTCACTCCAGTAGAGAAAGCACTGATAAGGAATACGAAAATGAAAATCACAGAAGGTATGTGGATGAAAGTGACTAGGATGATCCCACAAACGTATATTTGAGGAGCAGTCATAACATACTGAGACCATGGAGTATTTTTCAAATATACGGGAGAAAAATAAACTTAGCTTCATTGTGCAACTTGCCAGAAATTTACACAGAAGTCATACCTATCTCAGAAGAGAAGAAGAAAGACTTAATTGATATGTGCGATTATTTGCCACAAGAAAAAAAACAATTTGTTCAGGACTTACTAAACTTTTGATGGTTTATTATTTATATAAGTTTAAATCAAAATGATAAAAAATATTTTACATGACAGTTTCATTTTGTATACTTAATTTTTCCTTTTAATATTATACTCAAGTTTGTCAAAAATAAAATGAAGAATAAAATAACATAAATATTAAGTGAAACATTTTTTTTAAAAATTTAATATTATAAATCAAATATTTAAAATTTTAAATGTATAAACAATAAAATGAAATAATAATAGTTTTGCGTATTGTGTTTCATTTTCGTATTTATACTTTAACATAAATATTATATTTTGTCCGATTAGTAGACTCAGTGGATATTATTAGGTAAGTTGATTAAGAGAAGACGGATGGAACAACGAGCTACGTGCAATGTTCAACCAACACGGACAGAAATGGTCCGTAATATTTTAAACGCGTCTATTGTAAAATGCGCTCAGTGGCGCTTGTCCCGTTGTTCGGCCGAGCCCTTCGACGTGGGTACACCGCAGTAGCGCGAACAGTGGTCGGTTCCGCGTAGCGGCATGGCCGAAGCGTTGGTTTGTAATTGTTCAACCACGATGCGACCGGAAATCGGTTTCTTTCTCGTCCCACGCTCGTCGAGTCGGACACCGTTGCGCGCCGGTCAGTGCAGCCAACGCGTAAAAAGGGAAGATGATAACGTAGACGAAAGCAATTTGACTATGGGTAAAACACTTTGTTTTTGTAAATCGTTCCCAGGCTGAACATTTAATCTACAACATGTTAATGTTTATAAGTTCTAATAATATTTAATTTACCGTTTTAACTGGTGGTGTGAGGGCGCTCACAACAATCAGAGTAGAACACATTCTATTGCGGTGTGTACGAAGCCTGCGTATACACCCCGAATCTTGTAGATTCACGTGTCTATTATCTTTGTGAAATTATCGTTGTCTTAGTGCCACAAGTCGTCCCAGAGGAAACCGCTATAGCCACTTGTCTATTTACATTTTAAACAATATACTTTATAAGCTAACATTAAACGTATTTGCAGTGTACGCGCACCGTTACTTGGAATCGCTAATTTTACTTATCTAATTGAAATATTTATTGCAATTTTTTTTACGCTGTTTACGAGGTGTGTCTGTGTCCTCGGTTGGTTCGTTCTCTCGCTTATTCGTCCTTCAAATAATAAATAATTGATCCCCATGATCTACTATTATATATTTTACATTTGTAGTAGTAATATTTTCGAACATTTCGACGATTTATTTCCAACGAAATATGTCCAATCGGTGATCGCCGATTAATAAAGAGAACTATTTTGGTCGAAATATTTAACCGTTTTCCACGACAATCGTTTATTTTCTACCAACCATTGCGTATCGTGCACTTTTCATACTTATAACCTAATAACCTAAGACGTATCTTCTACGGTATAGTTTATTACGGTTGCAGGATACTCGATGCATAAAAACGAATGCATACGTTCAACGAGAATAATAAATTAAATGCACGCATTAGGAATCACCGGAATGATTGGAGCACGACATTGCAGGGTCCAGTCATGGGTTTTTATTGCGAACGAAAATAAAGCCGCGGGATGAACACGACGATACCGCAATAACGTTATTACGTCACTCAATGTACATGCGTATCGATTCATTAAATACCATGCAAGCGTGGATTTTGAAAACGAGAAAAGAAAAAAAAAAAAGCCCCACGAAATGTACGACAGCCGGTATCGATCGAACGCGAGCATACTGTATTTTATTTTTTATTCTATAACAACGACGAAAGCCTGAAATAATTAATTATTATTGTTATTATTATTATTTTTTTTTCGTACAAAATATTACGGTCGGTCATTTATCAACAGCCGGTGGCTTAAACTTGAAATTGTGTTCGGAACAACGGAACGATTACTCTGCAGTTCATAAAATTAAATCCAATTTCCTCTGCGGATGACGTATCGGAGCACTGGCGCAGCGTTCTTCTTTCGCAACGAGTTGTTTACCGTTTGCTAATCACGCGTACACATAAAACGTTATTAATCGCAGCGCATCGCTCAAGCCACCGCCGCGGCTTAAGCCGAGATTCGGCCCGTCTCGATTGGCCAACGCTATTAATTGTACGTATCAAATGATTTCCTCCGTCGGACGCGATCGCCGAATGATTACGTTACTCGCGGCTACCTGTGACCGAAAACCGTACACGCTGGTATAACGTTTTAATCTTTTTGATTTATGCAAAAAAGACACGTGGCGCATTTTTCTTCCTCTATCGAAACGAATCGATCAATCAAGCCGGTCGGTCGCACAACCGCGCGGGGTTAAGCGGCATTCGTAACGGCTGGGGGAACAGTATAAATGCAGACGTTTCTATGAACAGCTGTAAAACGAGGCGATAACGGACGTTCTGCGTTCATCCCGATCTATAAGCTCTGAGGGCGCAAAAGTAGTATGGATTTGACGAAAAATGGTAAAAAAAACGTTCAAACAAGGTACCCATAGAGAAAACACTCATTTATCGAATTTGATGACATTTCCGGCGTAGCATTGTTTTAGCCAGGTTTCTGGGGAATGGGGTGGGAAAAATCGTCTCGTCGAAATTTCTGATTTCATTACCACTATAAATAGATGTATATAATATCAAACACTTTGTGCCTGTCTACACTGTCCCTTGCGCAACCTAATCACCGAAAATGTCAGGACGAGAGATAATTATTATCACTCTACAATCGCCTGGAAATAATAACTCAGCCGCGCCGCGTTAATACGTACACTATATATGGTTTTTTTTTTTTTTTAAATTTGTATTTCATTGAAACGACCGTTAGGTATTCGTCAATGAATTTTCACTTGAGTGGGGTACAGTGTAGTTAAGCACTTGTATCCCCTTCTCTAAGAAGAGAACATTCACGTGTGTGGGCTTCACTCCCAGTTGAGTGGGTCCGGTGGGGAGCAGTGTAGATTGCTATCAGAATGATGGCGGGGACTATATAAGGTACAAAGAGAAATGTTGGTATATACGAGAACTATACACATAAAAACGGCATTTTTCGCGTATTGTCATAACAATTGTATAACAACGATAATCACCATGGGTTCAATTCTTTGTTATCATGTCAAAAATTTGCCCATTGCATAATTCGGTATTTTTCCACATATACCGTAAACGTGTGAATTATAGGAATATGTAAAAAATTTAAAAAAAACATTGTTAAAAACTTCGCGAGTGCAATTGTCCGTTTGTGGTTCTTTACAACAATACTAACAAATAATAATTATAATAATATATAGATATTTATAATATCTTAGCATTATTTTCCGGTATAAAAACAGGTATTCAAAGGTTATAAAGGTATAATTAAGAATAAAAGAGAGAAGTTTAGGGAAATGGTAGAAGTACCTCGTACATTAAAAGCGTAGATGATGTTGATCTCTGTGCATTTTTCTTACAGGTTTTTTTTCGTATCAAGAATATAATGGTATTAATTTTGAGCTAGGCATTTTTTTTATTTTTGAAAGTTTTTTCTGGCAATACGTAATATTATAAGGTTATATTACGTTTGTTTTTTTCATATTTAAATTAAAATTTACTGTCAATCGGTATTGTCTTTAAGTTTTTCAGTTAGAATATAATATTGTTATTATTTTTTAACTAATTCGTATTAACATTCAATGCTTATTATACCGTTGTTTATACTATACAGTAACCGATTTCATAGAAACTTAAAGTTGATCTAATTACTCACCCAACTTACTCAGTTATTCCATTTAAAGCGCACAAAATTTACAAAATTCAGTTATTTATGACAAGCATGTTAAATGACGCAGATTAAGATAACATTAACGGTTTTGACAAATAATTCACTCACCGATAACACTTCGTGGTGAACGATTATAATCGAATAATTAATATTATAACTAATTTCGAATAAGTGTTTTGAAAATTTCATGGTAATATAATTTGCTATTTTTGTGATCTAACTGATAAGTTCAAACGATGTGTACTTTTGTTATACATCTCGCATACGATAAGTGAAAATAATTGGTTAATTATTTATTTTAGTAGTCTTGACTGTTCGCTGGTCGAAGAGTGAGTGAGCGGTATATAAATATATATTACAGTAGAGTATTGAGTATAACCTACTGAATCAGTCCGGCACTCCCAGTCAGCCGGCATATTTTGAATTCATCCAGCTATAACTTTATTTTTTTATTATACATTTTTAGTAGATAACCGTTTTTTTTTCGTTTCAATGTCAAGATTTTCTGAGAAAACGATTGACGGAAAGGAACGAAAAACTATCAAAGACTATTTCAAAACGATTTAGGCTGTATAAAATGAAACGCATGAAAATAAAATACTACAATTTTTATGTAATTCAATAAAAGTGTTATGAAAATAAATACATTTTATTTTTTACTCGACTTCTGTATGATACACAGTTTTTATTTCGATAACCCGGCAATACTACACGGTCCCACTTGTGTCGGATTATCAAGAATCTACCGCTGGGGTCACCAACCCGTTGATCACGAGTGAATGGTCGATCTTTGGGCGAGTATACAGATCGACTGTAATAAAAATTAACCATATAGCTAAACCTTAATATTTCTCTTATTATAAATACATTGTTGTGTCAATCACTGTGTACAAATTGAATACGCCGCTTTGAATGTAGCTCACTTATTGGAAAACATTTTGCGACCCCCCGAGTATTTACTGTACACCGTTGTTTTTGTTGTTGTTGTACTCGTGCTCGTGTTTGATATTACCGAATTCGATTGTGTTGCGGATAAGGAAAAAATAAAACGAATCGTAGCTGCAACAAAGGACGCGATCGATAGAAACGCGCACAACGTGAAAGCTAGTACGTACCTGTGGAGTAGTGCGCGTTGGCGTGGGGGAGAAGTGGGCCGATCAGTCGAACGGCAGGATAATATGCCCCGCGGAGAACGGTGAATAGTGTAATAATATGGTAATGTGGCCTAACGGGGTGGTCGGATCGAGTGCCCCGGAGCGACGCGGAAAGATAATGGGGTGTAACAAAATTACGATAAGGGTCCGGGAGAAATCGCGGGGGTGTATCGGAAGGACGACGACGACGTGCCGCAATAATCACCGAGTGTAATCTCGCACGTGCCCGAGGGCGACTATGTGTGTAGAGCCTGCAGCAGGCACGTCACACTCAATAATGTACTCGGGACCTAAGTACCAACCGGTCGAATGTATTGAATATTTTACCATGCGTGCCGCGAAAAAAAATAAAAAAAAAAATGCGCAACAACAGTAACTCATCAGTACTTTTATTCGATCGCGGTTTCCCGGTGGAAAAGTATTATATAAACACCAAATATTACGCAGATCTCTCTAACATAGTTGCAACACCAAATAAAGATGTCGGAGTTTTTATTTTATTAATATTTCTTTCGCCTAATTGTCCTGTCCAATTGGTAGCCGCGGGCCGCAAAATATTAAAGAATCGCGGGTCACATATGCATCACACGTGCATTGCGTGAACTAGCCGCGGTACGGTTTACGGAGTGAAAAACTACGTGTGCAACCACAGGGTAAGCACATATTATGACCAGTGGTCCAAAATTAGTATCAAGTCATGGACTCTGTGCTCAAACTGAAATTGGACCTGGAAGGTTTCTTTGTACATTATTATGCTCGAGAAGAAAAAACAATTTCTTGTAATAATTTCACTTAATTTTACACACTTTTTTTTTGTAATAGCAATAGCAAATTTTTGCAAACAACACAATATAAAGATATTTTTTTGATATTTTATGACTGAAGCTCTTTAAATATCTTTTTTTTTTACTATACTACGAGTACAACCATGCATATTACGATTATTAGTTACAAGTCACTTAAATTAGTGATTGCATGGTTTTAGCAATTTACGAGACGAATGAATTGAGCCTTTCTCTTGTTTCCTTATAATGTCGTTCAAGTTCGGCTGTATGCTCGATACTTTCACTTTGAACACAACCGCAGTCCCCTAAACATCGACCCGTGGACCGCCGGGTCACCAGCTGAGAAACGCTGCAGGTATAGTCTGTACGTATAGGTACTGTAGTTGGATTTCAGTGCGCGGTGGCTCCATGGTGGAAATTTCGTGGTGGGGGAGGGATTCCGATTGAAACTCAAGACCAATATAGCAATAAACTTATGTACATACAATATATTTTGTATTATGTTTAGTTTAATTTCGTTTTGAAACAATTTTTTTTCTTTTTATTTACTGTTAAACTTGTGGAGACTTTTCAACGCTGCCCATACTCAACAACTCAATTTTATCACAACGGTTTTCAGGTTTATTCATTAATAAAACATGATATTACTTATGCGTCGGTGATAGTACAGTGAGTTTGGTATCAACAATTCTGAATGCCTTAAAGTCCCGGGCGATTCCCTCTAAAACTGTCTTCACTTAATATACAAACACACTGTGTACAATGTTCAAACTAATGTATAGTTGTTTTAATCGAATAAGAATAAAATATAAAATATTTTAAGAGTTTTATTTATTAATAAATATAGTATATAATATATAAATAAATAAAATTTAATATATAATTTTAGAAGTTCACCCGTCGGTGGATCAGATCTATCGGTGGTACCACTGAAAATCTCATGGCTCTTAGACCGCCGAGGTGGTGAGGAAACGTACCTGAGCGTAACCGATTCCGAGTTTTCTTCACGTATTCTTATTTATCGTCATCAGTTCGAGGTGGTGAACATTTTTATGGACAGGATAGTTTAAACAATGTTTTCCCGTGTTTAACTGGGTATATAATACATACATCAGTGGTTTAGTATACAATTATAAGTACTTATTCTAATCCGAACACGTTATAGTTAATTTAATTTAATTTTAAACTACCCTTGTTTGGCGGCTTCGTGGTCAAATCCGCGTGCAAATGAAAAGAATCGGGAGAGGAGGGAGGAACACTCTCACTCAACCTTTAAGTTTTCCGCAAATGAAACCCCCACGATCCCGCGATTTTTCACGGGACGACGCCGTAACCGGCGAACGTTCGATCATCGGTGCGTGCCCACTGTCAACATCAATAACGTCGGTGGTTATATATATACCCACCCCCGTCGTCGTCATTTGGTAGGTATTATACGTACACATATACGTATATAAACTCACATCGATCAAATTCTGCTCTCCTCGGAACGTCTCACCCTCGACCGACCCTGTCCCACGGTCAGCGATGGAAACCGCACGACCGCGTCGCAGTCCGACGTGCATGTGTAGTCATAGGTACGTACGCAACCGAGAACAAAAATCGCAAGTTACTGGTTGGTATTTGTTTCCACGTCCACCCTTACAACCACGACTTTAATTTACGACAGAATACAGGGATATTTTTCTGTCGTTTTGTCACGGACACGAATTCATTTTTTTCCAACAGATGCGCGTGTTATGGATCGGACCCGCCGTCGAGCGTCGTACCTACGCTCGAGATAAACGCAAAACGCGCGTCAATGGTAAGATACGAAAAGCGAAACGAGGTGTGATGTTTGTTTACTCCTGGGTGTAAAACGCTGAAAATAAATACCGAAATTTAAAATCCCGAAAAGTGTAAGCGATTTCGTACTTTTGGTTTAGTTGTTTGAAAAGAATTTACAAGTAGATCATTTTGATCTCTACTTTACAAATGATGTTATTACTTTACCGTTAAGTTCATTTTAAATTTACCTATAACTTTTTTACTAATCAAGAAGGGCATTCTGCATTTTAGGGACTTATAATAGAAACCATACGTCAACATTTTGTACAAATGTAATACAATATTGTTATTCATATAGAAATAGATTACTTGAAATAGGTTTCTGTTATTTTCATATTTATATATTAAATAGGTAATATAATATACGTACATATTTTTCGTATTTGATTTGAATTGAAACAATCGTTGGGTAATCGTAAATGACTTGTCAATTGGGAAGGAAGAGTGCAGCGTAGCCATGTATCTATTCTTTAAAAAAAGGATTTTCAAGTGTGTGGATTTCACTCCCAATGGAGCGTGTCCGGCGGGGAGCAACTCCCAACAGAAAAAGTCTGGTAGAGAGCAGTGTAGAGCAGTCAAAACTATGGCAGGGTAAGCGACTACAGAATTAATTTTGCAGAATGCTTTTTTTATGCACTGATCCGTGTTCGAACTGACGACTGCGCACGTCATAGACAGCTGTGTGACCACTGCACTGCTCTATTCCTTTATATAATGTATGAATAACGTTTTACAATTTCAATTATTTGTAATAATAGTTTAAACTATTTGCTTGGAACAATAATAACTATAAATTTAAAATTTTTGACTTTTTATATAAGTACTAATTAAATAACTAAATAACGTAATAATAATATTGAATCCATATGTTAGAGATAATTCGCGTTTATTGTTTATGCACTAAAAACTTTTCGCGATTGTTATTTGCGCTGTTCATTTTCACGATTTTTACATACACTCGTTTACTCGTGTATTGTACAATTATATAGCAGTGCGGCGCTTTTCGCTTTTATTGCATTTCGTAACGACTTGTTTTCCACAGTTTTCCTAGGATTTTTATTTTTAAGATTCCTAGCCAGAACGTATTGGCCTCACAATGAGTGTTTCAAATTGTTTTCTTATTTTCAAGACCGAGTCCGTTTGATTTATTTTCACGGTAGAAATGCCACGAAATTTTCGTGAAGTAAAGCGTTTTATACTGGAAATTTCATTAGGTTGGTACGTCTGATAGTTAAGCTGAACAAAAAAATTACCGAAAAATATGGTCGAAGCGGTATAATTTTTACGAAACTCTCGATTCTTAACGAAACCTATTTTGGTTATTTCATTATAATTCAAACAAAAATAATTAACTTTGTGGCAATGGAATTCAGCTACATAGAATTGATGAATTAATTTTAAAAAATATATATTACCGTGCAAGGTGTAGCATCTTATAATGAATACAATTTCTAATGTATATTGCAATATTCTTATGGTACAACATAAAAAATATATTATTTATGGACATACAATTTGACCTCGTTTTTACTTTTTTTTTATAAAATACAACGGTGTAGTAATAAGTTAAGTATAAAGTAAAACTGACTGCTACAATATGTTTATATGTTACATTAAAATATTTTATCATAAAAATTTCTCAGCTGTTACGGACCAAGTGACGGGGTCTCAGACTTTTAGTGTTCCACGACTAGCTTTTATAAAATTCCAAAACAGTTTACGGTTACACATAAGTACTTAGGTTTCGCTCAGACACGTTGTTTCGCTATTAATTACCCGGAACACACTTGGTTTCCGTATCCAGTTGGTTTTTTCTCGAGTATATGCAGTTCCGTAAACGCATACGAGGTGACCACAATTTATACGGCGTTAATGGGTTTTGAAGAAACCGACGGTAAAATATGATAGTGGTATTTTAGGTTTTTCTTTTACTTTATGAAAATCAATTTGATCGTATACTTTTCGTGCGTACTCACTTGGTTTAGGCTTATAATAAGTTCAATTTAAAAATGAATATTTTACGTAGTATAAGATACTCAATATTATATTATAGTCTATATTTTGATAAATCGTTTTGTACTGAGGGCCATATATTAAAAGGTTAAAAAAAAAATTCTTGGCGGATCAAGACTTTGAACTTTTCTTTTATGTTAATAGAAAATGTTAACATACAGACATTTGAAAAATATTTAACCACGTATCTCATTGTTTATCTTAATGTTATGTATTTAACGAATTATCCATTACGTCTTGATTATTGTAAACGAGAAAAAATTATTAAGTACAAACATATCTTTTAAATGCATTCATTAAATACATTACTACATAATTTATCCAAATCAATTTTATGTAGATGTCGAACAATTTCTCGAACAATATTATAGATGTACGAAAAAAAAAATAATTGTCATTTATAATGCAGACATAATAATTTATGTCGGCGTTCAGTGTATGCAATATTTCTACATTCATGCGTGGCTTACTAAATTCAAAGTATCACAATGATAATGCCACAATATTCTTTTCTATTTATTCTACTCGTAGTATTGCGTATTATTAATATTAATATTATCATAATAAATTATTTGATTAATTCATTTATTTTTATGTTACAGTGTAGTTTTACTTCCAGTTCAAAATGCAATTAAAACTTTCTTTGGAATTAAAGTACGAACAAATACGTACTTCAACTATATGCGTGATTTTTACATTAAGAATTCTATGGATAAATGGTTCTCATATTATTTATCACTTTTATTGTACTTGAAAATTAAAGAAGAGCTGCATTTCAATTGCCAACAGCTAACTAATCAATACGCGGCCGTGTACAATTTAGGATTGCGGACAATATGCTTGGTATTGAATTGCATTCCAAAGAAATTAATTATCCAAGTGTAAGGGTCGCTCTTGGTCCTTTGATTATGAATACTTTGATTTAATTATTTTATTTTTAAGTGATTCGAGACTCCCGTAGAGTTATTTTAAGAATTCGCACTTTGCGCAATAAATTACTTCCCGGACCGTCAAATCCTTATAACTTAGCGCTCCTTGCGGTATTACTCGTGTAACTTCGTGCTCATACTGTGCCCCCGTAAAATATACGTTTACAGATTTCATTATACCACGCTGACTTATAATTATCTAGTTGTTATGTTAGGCAATAATAAGGTTTTAACTTGAAAGCATCAATTAAAAAATGTGAAAACATACTTTCAGTGAATTGCTCGATTTTTTTTATCCGATTTATAGCTTGTAATACAATAAAAGTTGACATTTAATCGCATTGCGTGTAGTATACCTGGTGCCACAACCATTTTGGAATTTTAATACATTTCCAAACACATTAAGTTGTACTATCACCGGTACTGTTATCAATATATCTTATGGTCGTTATCATGTAGTATATATAAAACATTTTCAGTCTGTTGATCCTTAAAAACATTAAGAATAAAACACAACTACTATTATTTTAATCCTCCGAAGGTCAGATGTGTTTGTGTTGTTTGAATGTATAGTCTGTGCAACGATAATTGGTGATCAAAACGAGGAGTCAATTTTCTATATTATTAATCTATATGATCAATATATTGAAACACCACTCACTTAACCATTGCTATAGATGTCGAAACAAGACTCCATTAACTTGTAATTGTACACAGGTGTTCCTTTAATTCTCTAGATGTGCAATAAGAAAGGATTATTTCAAAATCAAATTTTTAAGCGTCGAAACTGTTTTGGGTATAATACATTTTTTCACTTTTTGTTTACCAAGGAAATATTTAAAATAGTTTAATTTACTAGTAATTACCGATCGACAAATATCATGAACGAATATCGTTGGAATATTTGTTACGACGATTGTGCGCTTTTTTCAACCAACGTTTTTTTTCCGCAAGCCGAATCAGCCATGGCTGTGATCTAAAAATATAAAGCATTTCCCGGTCGAGGCAGGTTAATTCAGCTGTTTTAATAGCGGATCAACAAAACAATTCATATTCAATGTATCGAAATTGATTGGGAAACGTGAGCTCTGTACGTTCGTTCGTCTACTCGTCGTACGAAAGAAAATCGTAAAATTAAAAGCGTTACAAATGTATACGCGTTACGTCGCCACTAAAACCCACATTGTGAAACGATAAGAATTGACGGTAATCTCTAGGGTCGATGCGAACAGCGTGTAAACGACAGTCGTTACACGCGATGTATTAATTTTCCGACGATGAAAACAACAAATGACCGTCGAATCCCTGCGGATCACAAATGTAGTGAGAGTGGTCCATCGCAAATGGTGAGAATAAAATAAATACAGTCGCGTATGGGATATAATGTCCTGTCAACAATCGACGGGCACGGATCCTGAAACTTTTGACGCTGCCAAGGGAACAAAGAAAAATACCGAAAACAACGGCTAGAGAACCATTACCCGTCGTGCTATTACGGACGCGCAGCGGTGTTTAATGCGTATTAAGCGATATAATTGATTATCGTTACGGTTATGTGTATGTGACAGCACAAATACGACAGTATTTTTGTCTACGACAGTATTTTTGTCTACGACATCGGATCAAGTTCTCATAACACAGGGGGGTGTCCTACCGAACATCCACCCGTTGCGGTTTCTCCTGAGATAATAAATATATTCAAATCAAATGTCTGTATATGTTCGTCTATTAACAAAGGGTTAAGTAAACGTCCGTCGGATCCTTTTCTCCTATTCTCGTAAATCTTATTCTCCAATAGTGACTCTACTGGATCATTTAATGTTCTCTAACCCCACTTCGATCTAATCGGAAATTGGTCCTTAAATTGGAAAATCAAAATCAAAGCAGATAAATAAGGACTAGTTCCTTTCACCCTAAACAAAAATAATACGCCTATTCTAAGTCTTCAAGGAGTACCTATTATTTCCTGGAATCAAGTTATTTATCTTGGAATCTCGCTAATATTAACATGGCATCCTCATAGCAAATAAGAAAAGTCGTCGCTGTCTTGGATTCTAGTTTGTGACCTCTCTTCATGAGTTCATTTTTATCACTGCAGTATTGATTCCCTATACTTAAAGCATCCCAAGTATTTTTTTTGATTGTTTGTGAACCTATTTGCTTATTGTGTATTTTATTTTGCACGTATTGTAAATGTCATATTTAAAATTAAATAAAAGAAACTTAACGATTCCAAGAGCGTCTTATTTTAGTATTTAGGTCATGAACATATATGTATACATTTTTGGGATTTTGTTGTACTCTTCATGACGTACATGCATTTTTTGAGGTATCCACATTCATGGCCTTGGTTTGTCATACAATTGAGTAATGTGATAGCACCTGTTCAAAATCGGCACTTTGCACGACATTGTGATAAATATATACGATTAATTTTAGAAATTCTAATAATCATAATAATAATATATGTTCATTCAGAATACTTCTAAATGTATCGGGATTACAGGACGTATTAGTGATCAATCTAAAGGACGATCCCGTTTTAAACGGGACCTACGGTGGTCGCCCTAGTCGAGGGGGCTCTGCTACTGCGGGCGCGCAAATATAACGATGGCAAATAATCGCAAACAACCGGTGCGAATTGTCAAATCGTAAATCATACGCGCGGCGAAGTGTCAATGTTGCGCATCCGCACCCGAATGAACGGATTTGCAGCAGTGGCACGCGGCGATAAATCAGTGGTTTTGCCCACCCGTTCGGGACGCGCGTCACTAGCCGGAAAAGTTTGACCGCGAAAAGCGGTGGGTTTTTTTTTAAAAGGATCTTTTGCAGGATCCGCGTTCTACACCTCCATCAACGCGTGGTGTTGTCGACGTCGACTCGATTCGCGCGGGCGAGAAAAAAAAAGAGAGAAAAAAAAACAATTGGTCTCGCCGAGAAATGCGAGACTCCTGGCGGACCAATAATCATTTGAATATCGATCGAAAATGCAAAAAAAAATAAATAATCGGAGAAACGGCTACACGGCAATCATAGAGAAACGGTAGAACGATCCGCAAACACATTTATGTTTATTCGCATATATACAGGGCGAGCCCGAAAGAACAAGATAGCAAAATAGAACGATACATGGTAGACTAGAACTAATTTGAAACCTGGCGGATGGCGGAGGCAACGATTTAGACAAAATAAGGCGGTAACGGTTGGGGCAGTGCGTATAATCCAGATATAATTGGGAGGACTTTGAAGGTGACTTGAGAGCAGGAGAGCAAGAGAAACGGTCTTTCCTGTAAGAATGTTGAAGATGAAAGAGAGATTGTATGTACGCTTGTGGACGAAGGGACTGCAGTCTTGGATTGGGGAATAACCATGGGGTGGGTGTGGAATTTCGAGTCTCATGATTGAGAACGAAACCGTCATAATCCAAAAGTCTGAGACTGTTTCCACGCATTAAAGCTATCGAGAAAACCGTAAAATGTTTCTCTACAAAACTATATATCGGTGCGCTGCAGGCTGCGGCATAAACTTACAATATTATACAATATTCAGCGCCACAGACGGTCGCGACGCATGTATTCTTTGTTTTTAACGCGGTTGATGCAAGAATGCACATCGACATCCGCGCGTCGATCAATAACGTTTGGATAAGTCATATTTTTATCGTTTCTTGAACGTTCCAAACTGCTGCTACGGTTTTATTAACGTTCTGTTTACAGTGATATCTTTATTTTATTACCATCGACGTAGAAAGGAAAAACAAAGTTATGGATTATGCGATTGTTTTGAATTTGTATTATTCTTGGTGAATCGACGCAACTAATCACGGATTTTTTTTTTTTTGTGCTGGAATTTTAATATGAAATACTGAAGCTTCTAATTAATATCAATTGTGTGTGGCTGTTTTGCACGGCGACATTAAATTAAAAACGTCCGTTGCACATAACTCCAAACTCTACTGCAGATTTGAAAAAAAAATATTAATGTACCTGCACCCATTTTTAAAAACCGTGTATAAATATATTGTATAATTACATCATTATTCGTAACTTAAAACTATATAATCTACTGAGTCAGTTTCGAATTGCGGAATTCACGTTTACTCGGGATAACAAATAATAACTGAAAAAAGATCGAATATCGACTCATGGGTTTGTCATATTCGCACACAATAAGGACGCGTCGCTTATCACATAGAAATTAGAATTAATGGTGGTTTTCACGTGTCGTTTGTCAGAAAACCGTTTTATATTTTTCGTAGAGCTGTTTGATGAGCACGAGTGAGACTATTCATGCGGCAAAACACGTCTGGTGCAGCTCGTCTAACCACAGCTCGGCGGGGTACAATTTGTTTTCCAAAAGCCCTTGTGTTACCGCTTCCAGGCATCTTGATTAGCCGTTATAAGGGACAAGTGCTTTGAGGTAGTCGCGCTCGAACATCTCATGAAATATGCTATAAAAATATGCAAATAGTATGCATTCAATTCGCTTTATAACGAATCGAACATTTGTTTGTAATGGCTGAACCGTCTGAAAAGCGGTTGAAAATATTGCCTTTTAAAAAAAATATTCCGCTATTTCTAATTTTTTTCTTTTCCCATCGTAGCATTACAAAATGTCAAAAACACGACGTCCGTGTACATCCATTGGTGTTGGACGTTGGAAGTCTACTGGTCTAAATTCAAATCGATTGCACAGCTTTTCATTTTTTATCCTCACAAACTTTTCATTCGTTTTAAAATATAATATGTTTCTACTTTACGTACTCTAGCCACTTAAATGTAGTGTATATCATTCTACATATGAATATTATACATATTTAATACCTGTATATCGTAAAGCCACGAGTGAAATATGCATGATATACGAGTATTGTATCAAAATATCAAAATATAACTATAATACTAAAAGCTAGAGCTTAGCTCATCTAGCTGCTAGATGAAGTACCCGTCCCCGCAAAGGGATATTTTACTATTTTAGATACAAGCAATATCACTATTCCGATGTTTTTAGGTTGAAAACAATCGTTGTACTCGGTAGATCATCGTCGTAAGTTCTCTCGCTATAATTATTTTTTTTATACTTTTCTAGGTGAATTATCTGGCCTCACCCGGAATATATATTACTATTTTTAGATTCGAGTAATTTCTATTTCGATAAAAAAAAAATGTAAGGTTAAAAAAAGCGCACAATTGTCGTATGACCTAGTGATATATTTTTTATTTGACTGTACTATATTAATTTACATACACCCTACACCTCGATTGGTAATTTTTAAATAACTTTTTTTTCGGAACGTAATATTTTTTTGGTAACCAAAAGGTGGAAAAATTCATTCGTCCAGCACAGAGCCCTAGACTTTTTGGACCCTCGAAATTCGATTTTCAAAACATCCTTTTTAAGCCGATGTTTACGTCGTAATGGCTACCTAATGCCCTCCGCCCAATTTTAAGTATTATTTCAATTTTATAATTGACATTTTTCCTCCAGTTTTTTTTAATTTGAATTTATAAGTTTGTTTTAGTGTTATATACGTGCCTAATAAAAAAATACCCATGCATGAATAACCTTAAATTAAATGGAAATATGAATAAAAAGAAACAACAGTTCTAACAGTACTAATAAAAACGTCAGGAAGGCGTGGAAATATTTCATTTTGAAATATGTACGTAACTTTTAATCGTGATATTAAAGATGTAAGTATAGAATATTGCTAGTTCTGAACAAACAAAACGTGCACAACATTCGAGTGAAAAGATGAAAAATGTATAGGTTAATGTTAATACCATCTGCGGCCTAGAGCACAAAACGGTTTCAACCCATAAAAATGCGATTTTTGAAAAGTGTTTTCTTAACGCGCCCACGCACAATCATAAGTATTTTATATTCCTTCAACGTTTCACGGACGAATCCGCACGGTAGTCTTGACTGTGCGCTGATCAGCGAGCGAGTGGTACTTATTATTTAATGTGGACGCGAAAAATAATAATAACGACAAACGCAACAGTACGTTCGTCCGTTTGATGTATACGAAACGGGGAAATTACACCGAGCACATGATAATATAACGTACGATTGCTCTCTACTCGGAAGTGCATTGTCCGGCGAAGTATGCCCCGGCCGTAATGTTATAGAGGCCGAAAAGATTATTATTATTATTTTTTTCGACAAAAGTCTGCGAGTCAAATCGATATAACCGATGAAAAACCCCGGACTGGAGAACGACAGAAAAATACCGTCGATATCGATGGGTTGATGTGATGACGAAGTTGTTACCGTTAACAGATCGAGGCGAGTTTAACGAGGTTTAAGATTTGAGAGTTTAACTTATTCGACCGGATCATAACACTACGTAGCGGCATATTTAATACAAATGCACTCGTACGCGGTATTCATCGGGTTCGACTAAAACACATCGACTGTAGAGTGTAAGAAGTTTATAAGGGACGAAGGGCGAGGGAAATAACGGCCGTACGTTACTATTAAGTACGTGGCAGCGCGCCCGAGGACGACAACGAAATTAACGGTGGTGCCCAACGAAATGAAATCGCCTTTCCAATAGAACAACCCGATTGCGTAATGAGATTACTCGTGTACGTCGTTGCCGGCGGAGAAGCTGTTTTCTACCGTTACTATGTACACACACGTGCGACTCAAGGGGGCTGGAGCGTAGCGAGTTATAGGGTGTACAATTTAGGCCTTTCACGTCGCAGTTACATCTGAGACGTGTCGAACAAAATCGCGATTCTCCGCTAAATGTACTATGCTTTCAAAGTCCATCTAAATGTATTTCAATTCAAATTATAAACGTGATACATATTGTATCTATTTTTGCATTTTTTCGTAAGTAATTTTCTAAGTAAAAAAAAAGCTTGGCAGTTGAAGCATTGGTGAATAAGGCGAATAATTCAAATCTGTTTTCAAAATTCACATCGGAACGTGATAAGCGGTATTCTCAATGGAAAATGTATCGTGCTTCAGCGTCCTTTTACGGCATGACGGAAAATATTGTTTTCGAATTGAACCGTTCTTGATTCCGTCGACGCCGCAAAACAACTGACCCACGAATGACTTCGTTGCTCCGGGACGACTTTCACGGTAGAACACTTCAATAGGTGCATTGATGAGATTTCCGTTATCATAATAATTATCATTCTATCGGAGGTCCCTGGCGAGTGATCCGAAAAGTAAGTTCACGCCGGTTACTCATTCGTTTCATTTAAACCCGAAACGCCCAGAAAATATTCTAACATCGTGACAATATAGTATATTACCGCGAACGCATTAAAGCGCCCGAAGTCACGATTTCCGCGATCGATTTCATAATCCTGGTCGCAACTCGGCATCAGGTTTATCGGACGACTGAACGTCAACTAGAATTGATCATTTTACTACCGCCTCGATCGGCAAGACTAGCAGACTACATTTTATAACCATTTGTCGACGGATTACGACAGTGATAATAATCAGTCCCATGGTTGGTGACTCGTATGTAGATTTTATTGTTTTTCATCGTACATTTGATACATAGGAATATATACCCCTTATAAAAATGTTTCTCGACCGACGAAGGGTTCTGCTGAAGGGCGTGAACATTGCTGGGGGGCGTAAACAGTCATCACGGACTAAATATTGTATTTATTCAATTATTTCAGATGTTTATGAACGGGGAAAATATTAAATTAACGACCGGTTACCACGTATTGATGCCATTCATGTTTCATTGTCTCCACCGGGTAACTCAATCAAGACAATAACACGTTCATTTCTGAGCCATTGTGTGGCAATAAATTGGCGCAATAAGAGGACAGCATGGATAAAAGTGCATAAAATGTATAAATAAAAATATATAAAAGGGTTATCAAATTTATCAATTTCAAAGGGGTTACAAAGGGTGGGTGGTCGAGATTCGTACAAAAGAGGGGTAGAATAAAAAGTTTGAAAACTTTATACATAAATAATATATGTGTAAATACGCCCATATGGGATCAAGTTATAATCGATTTTTAAAGGAACATGTTTAGCGCTATTTTCAATTTGTTACGGTAAAATGTTTATATTATTTTAACAAAACCAATTTTAACTATTATGATTTATTACTAATCGCAGCAAATATGATGGAAATATGTCTAAACAGAATGATACATAGCAATACATACATGTTAATTGATGCACTGATTACATCATTCTATGTTATTTGGGCAATACCAATGTTATGTTTCGTTAGCCATACAGAACCACGAACCCTGAAGCGATTTTGAGTGTTAAATTACTAGGTATATAGTTTACCACTACAGTGTTGAAACATTATGTTTTGTCCTTTGTTTCAATTTTTACACTATCTGCATGACTGTATCGAAGTGAATATACACATTTGTCAATGCATGGTAATTAAAATTTGTTTACAGGACTGTCTTGTGATTATTTTTTTTTTTTTTTGTGCGATTTATATTTATCATACTTGAGATCGTATTTATTGTTATTATTATTACATGACAAAAGTAGTTTGTATTTAACGGGTAAGAAGTTTCATGCCCATTAACTCGTATTTTTTGCTTACAGAGATAAGTTTCATGAAACAGGTAAAAGCGGTTTTACAGGAGTTAGTGGAATCATAAATAGTGCACTGTTTTGCGAATTTGCTGACCGTGGGTGTTTGCTAATATGTAAAGAAACCTTTGAGTTACAGGTATGGGTATAAGCGACGACAAAAGAAAATGTTTTCGTATGAAATATTTATGTTTTTTGTTTTTTTTATTGGAATATTAAATTCTAAACGCAACCACATTACATCAACACAATCTAACCCAACCAAAATATTGTTTATAACTTTAAAAGGTTATAATTACGTATCCGTTTATAATTTATTTTAAACGTCCAATAATACCTAATTACCCTATTAACAGGCCTCGGAGGTTAAAGCGCTAAAATAATTCATTTTACCATTATAATATGCATTTGAAGTTCTGAATAATGCATTAAAAATTGACAACATTTGCATAATAAAGCTATAATGTAAATTTCCATTGCTATATGATAGTAAGACTAAAAATAGCATTGAAAACCTTCATTTTGCAAAATGCTCGAATATCGTAAATATGCAAAAACTAGCGGAAAAACATCAGGGACGTGTGAAATAAATTGGTACCGTACTTAGGATGCTCTAAGATTTACCAGAAAAATATGCAAATGCTACAACTTCCGAGCTCTGTTCACGATCACAATTTGAATATCAAATAAATACATCAGTCATTTTTATTTTTATAAACAAAAGGCATTTCGGGTTTACGATTTACTCACCATGCGTCGTAATGTTGTTGAGACGGTAAACATTTTCCCTATGTGCATAATACTATATGACTATTTTATTTTAGCTTAGAAACAAAATGTTTATATCATTACAGTCTTCCCACCCTCGTGCTGTGTCTTTCCAAGTACTTTATATACTCTTGTTGTGCCTCATTTTTTCATTGTTAGTTGTTGAGTAGGACAGCGGTCACATTGTTAGCATTCGAATGTATGTAAGTGAAACCGCTCGAAGGTTTTAGCTACGCAATGAGAAGCGATAAAGGTCTAAAAAAAAAAAATAATAATAATAATAATAATAAGCTTTGGCAGTTGGTACCATGGCAAATATTATAATTATTTCAGTTGAATTGTGCGCTTCGAAATTCTGAAAAAATATAATGTACACCGTACGAGATTGAATAGAACTCAAAACCAAAATCAATAAATGAAAATAAATTATATTTTGGTCGGGAATCTTATCTATGATATGTGATAGTACGTAGTAAACTTTCAAATGTAACGATGGTGTGTTTATTTTGATCGGATATTATTTTTGATGACGTGGACGATATTGACAAACAACGATTGGACAAAATTATAATATGTCTTTGACCTTTGGAGTACAGTCGTGCTAATGAATAAGTTAAGGGATTCCGCCATGTTCACATACGTAAAACAAACAGATAATTAATTTTTATACAGGTATTCGTAAGAAACAATAATTCCATTTCATCAATAACCGAGGGAATTGATCATGATTATTGATTAATATCGTTTTCACGCATTTCTAAATACTATTATTACGACCTAATCGTATCATGAATATGAACTTTTAAAAACATTTTATACACTACCATACTGGACTTGAAAATACAACAAACGAATAAAATGTCCACTAAAAAATAATTCGAATACGTGTTCTATTTCCGTTTATCATCGTGAAAATGCTATAGGATATTCTTTTCTATCAGAATATTGCTTTTTAAACCGTCTAAAAGATTATTCGAGTCCGTGGTGTCCCACATCCGCTGGATATCGATAAAAGACGATCGAGATCAACCTTATAAAACGATGTTCGTTTAACTTACGACCGTTCAAGTAAGAAAAAAGCAAAAAATCAGAACTGTTATTTTTGACGTCACAGGACCTAAGACAAATTTAGTTTTTTTTAGGCCTTTTGAACATTTCGTTGTCGTTACCGAAATAGTAGAGCGATAAAAATATTCGAATCATAGTACGCACTAGTGTAATATTATATGCGATGTTTTGTGCTATTGTGACTTATGAAGAAAAATATTTAAGTTTTCAACCCGAACATCTGTAAAAAATGTGTTGATTTTCGGTATGCTTTGTCGAACCGTAAAGTTACGATACTCCGATGTGTAAATAGTTCGAAATTGTACGTTTGTTTTTTTTCGCATTCGTCGTGTCAGTGTAAAAAATAAAAAAAAGAAAAGAGCACGAGCCTTTGTAGCCGCACACTGCGTATATCGATTCAGCCGTTGCAGTGTACACTCGATTGACCACGACGGTGCACCCGTGGTTTTTGAACTCCTCCACAACACGAATCGAAACTTACTTTTTTTCAAACGATATTGGTCCTTAACGATGGTAGCTTAACGATCCGATTAAACGTTATGCAAAATTTTAACGCGCGTGAAAGAGATTATCGCTGAAACATTTACGGTATGATAAACACGGGCGGCGGCGGTCTAAAAAGGTAAGCCGAACGATAACAATATGTTAACCACGTACTTCGTATAATAGGCATATGACTTGTCTCTCTCTTTCGCACGACACGGTTTGTAAAAAGTACAAAACAATATTAATCGTAAACAGTACATATAAGACCGGAATATTCTGAGTGTAATTTTAATGTGCGCGTATTGCATAATTTATCACTGGTACGTGTGTAGATGGTCTGGGACCCCACGTGGTGTTGTGGTGTTGGGGTGTGGTTCTAAAAAATACCGTTTCATGTCAATATTGAGCACCTGTTCGATTAGAAGCACAAGGCTACAAACGATTCGTCAATCATCTCGAGTGCAATACTATTAGCAATACTAATGTTCCACTGAATTTCGGTTTTGAAACTAATGAAAACGTGTCCTGAACTATAATAATGAAAATAGTTAAGAATAATTTAGTGTTAAACTTTTTCGACACGAACCGACCAAATCGAAAAATGTCCACCCGGAGAAAATAACGTTAAAGACCAGGTTTAGTCGCGGAAGTAAAGACGCAATAAAAAACGTATGCGCACAAAATGAAATGAGGCCACTTTAGTTCAAAGTGGCCTCATTTCATTTTGTAATTAATTATTTTTTTAATACTTGTCAGTTGTAAATACCAATAGCATTAAGCCGGAGATAATTAAAAAATATTCTCGACACTTTATTACGCGATCCAGTAGCTAATTACTTGACATCATTGCGCAGCAGGAAAAAAAATATTCATAAAATTAGATTTTAAAATGTACTGTACATACCAAACGCGCACATTTAAATACATTTATGTATTATTTATTGTTTAACAAAACTTGACGTAATTTTAATTTCAGTAATATACTAATCGCATTGTAAAATTAAAGTTAAGCATGTCAAAAGCGACTAAAAGGCCCTAAGTGTTTTCAGTGTACTGTTGAGTACAGAATAACCCAGTTTGGACAAATTGTAATGTGGTATACAATCGGTGGGATTAGATTTTTATGGACCATTTACATTTTTTTATGGAATTAATTGAAATATTTTATTTTTTCGTCGTCATTTTTGTGATTACATGAAAATAGATTTAAATGTTTTCGACCTGCGGAAGTACGTGAAATCGTAACGGGACCAATTATTCGTGTAAACGATCACGTGCGGGACCGCGAACGGGGGTGTGTGATATAAGCCGAGAGAATTATGATAACCGCGACAGGAATAGATTTCTAAAAGTGGTTTGTTCTGTTCTGCGATTTCTTAAAAGCTTTGCTAAACCAAAAAAGTCTACCGGAGACGCACTAAATTGCTGTGGGCTGGGAGAAGGGGTTGGGTACTCCTCTGCGGGCTGACAAAATGCGAACGGAAATAAGGAAAAAATGAAATGTCCCAGATTTATGATTAACACGTCGCACTCGATCACGTTACGTTATACTCTTTTTATTGGGGAAAATTGTTCTTATATTTTATACGCGATGACAGCACTAGTCACTACATACTTCTCGAAAAAAAAATAACAAATAAAAAACACCCTTGCAGACATATTTTATTACACATAACGTACGAACCATATAGAAAGCAAAAGATGGAGGGAAAGAGAGAGAGATAGAGCGCTATCACATAATATTATATACCTAGCCCGTGAAATCGTAATAGATTTCATAAAAAAAATATCGAGAATAATGTTTACGAGAGAATTGTTGAGAAAAAAAAACAAGAAACACCCGAAACGTTAAAAGCGTTTCCTTTTTCTTTTTCATTCGTCCGCTCATGCCCCATGATACGTTCGCAGGTATGTGATATGATGTAGTTTATATGTAATATACGGTCTCCTCGTCGAAGTCAACTTCGACTTTTGCGTTTTATTCGTTCGAGCTCGTTAGCGTGGTTTTTCTTTCTACATCTCTAGTTTCTACCGTCCGTCTGCGATCATCGTACGTTTACGCTTCAACTACGATCCCCGGAGACTGCTATTCCGATCGAAAAACCGATGAACAATCGCACGCGATTTCGATTTCTTACTTGTCCACGACAACGATTACGACGACGACCATGGCCCACGAATGTTATCCTTCGCCCTTATCGCAAAAAACCTTTTTTTGAAATATATCCTTGGTATTACACTCCTTCATGTATATATAATGACATAATAACACATAAAGTTCACATAACATAGTGCCCGATAAGAGGGCACTTTAATTTATTTATTTGTATGAACCTTGGAGTAAGCTTCATACAACTTAATAATTATCGCACTTTTCATTACTTTTCTAATTTTTTTTAACCATAGATTGAGGCCAACAGCTTCGATGCATATTATATGATAAATTAGTTTATTTTTTCGATTTATGTATCACGCTAGTTGTAGACTTGCCTACATAGTACGATTGAGCTAAATAAGATCCCCTTTTTCTTTTATCAACTTTTTCTTATACTTCGATTTTTATTTCGTCACTTTCTATCAAACTCGTAATTATTTTTTTTCAGAACCCATTTTCATTCAAACGTATACTTGACCAACTAAATTTAAGATGAAATTAAAGTTGAAAGTAAAACAAAAGGTATCGGATTTCATATTGCCAGAGATGAAACTGAAATCTATTTGCAAACATGATCAAAAATATTTCGTTGTGCACATAATTGATGGGCTGGATAACTGACGTGCGGACAATCGACGGTCTACTGTATTATTATTACTATTATCATTATCATTATTATTATTATTATTATTGCGGACAATAAGTCTGGCGAACAAGTGTGGTGTACTCACCTGATGCCACTTGATAGTTGATGGATGACCCACAGCAGCTCCACAGCCACGAGGGATGTTTTTCTCGTAATGACATCGAATGTAATGAAATATATCAGTTCTACATTTTTCCTGTCACACATTGTCATGTACAGCTCGAGAAAACGCGATTGAACGAACGGCCGTTGGAGTCGGTGTCATTTCTTTTTTTTCGTACTTGTAAATTAATTTTAACATATTTGACAGTGCACATTCTACAAATATACGATATGCACATGTCTACTGGGTTTTCAGCACATGAAATCAAAATTCCAAGTACAAGCAGGCGTATTGTAAAAAAAATATTTTCTTCGATAGGTTCATAAATCTAGTATAGCAGAGGTTCCAAAACTTTTTTTTGGTTCGACCCGTTCAGGCCATTTTTCATAAGTTTAAAGACCCACATTAATCAATGATCTTTTTTTTATGTATTTTGAGCTTATGATGCTAAGCATAATTTGAACATCAACGAAAATTAATAAATGTATCATATAGAAACTCGGAAAATACTGAACCATATACTCGTATTCACATGAAAAATTAATTCTTCCCTATTGTCACCTATATCTATACAAAATGTTTACAAAATGTACTTGAAGTACTGAAACTATTAAAATTTCAATTAATATATGATAAAAACATTGTAATTGCAACAATATTTATTTTCAAATATTTGTTTGATTTGATATTTATGAAGCAATAAAAACTAAATGTACGTAAAACAACGGTAACATTTTGAAATTTCTACACTCCCCTAAGATTTTCAAACAAATAGATATATGAATATACCTATACAGCCTATCATATGGATATGACGTATTGGGCGAGACTTAATGTCATGTGAGTGAAAATTTCAATGATATTGCCGTATTTTGATAAATGTATTTATTTCGTAAATACGAGTATTATAATTTTTTTGTTATTTTTCGTCTGTTTTTCCTAACACTATCGTAAAGAGTTTTAATTTTATTCTAAAAAAATAAACCAAATTCACCGACTATCGTCGATGATTATAATATTCTACAATTACACAGTAAACTCGTACCAACAGTAGCAAAACGCGACTCAGGTACGTTTAATATTACATAATTTCCTAATTTCAACGAAACGACGTTGTAATTATAATACAATACCATAATATACCGTCGCCCGAGAACCGTCATTTTATGGCCAATCTCGAAAAATTCGAAAACACACGTCTTATACATCAATGGATTGCAAGACATTTTGCAATAGTTTCGAAGTTTGTCCAACAAAACCGATTAAAATGTGCACACAAACATTGACTGGCGAAAAAAAAACAATTTTTCGTTCCTCCCGAACAGTTGGGTAAATCGAGATTTACCGCGATGCGGTTCTCACGGGTGACGAAAACAATATAATATCTACCAGGATATTTTGTGCACGTGCCGCGGCGGTTGGAATTGAAGTCCTCCGCTCGATCAGAGTGTTCGGGTCGGCACGGTCTGTTTACGCACCACAAGTATAATGGGCACGAAAACAATTATTGCGTGTAAACAACAGATTGTACATTTTTCGCGGCCCTAAGAGGACGCCGTACGTTTTCATCGTCTTACGAACGTGTGGAACACGACGAATCCGCGTTAAGCAGGACCGATTTCGTGTTGTCAGCCGAGTTAGGTTTAACACTGGAGTAAACAAGCCATGACATAGTGTTTTCATGCTGCAAAGGGAAGAACATTATCCTGGCGGTGTTTTAATTTTAAAACGAGTAATGAACTATTTGAAATTGTAATATTTCACTCGATCACAATTGAACAACAGATAAAATACCGTAAAAAACTCATGTCGTCGCGTAACGTTCTCCCCTTTAAGTTTGAAAATAGGTCGGATCACTCAAACGCAGTGGTTCTCAAGCTTTTTTGTTCGCGGTGCCCATATGTTCCTAAAAAAAATTACGGAGCCCCAAAATTCAGAAATGTCTATTTGAAACAAGAATGCATTATGACTGAAGAAATAATTATATTATTAGAACTTCGAAAATTGTAGATGAGTAAACAAAATTATCGTACATGTAAAAAGAACGAAAAACCAGACTTTTATCAAATCTCATTTTGACTATAACACAATATATTATGTGGATTTATAAATAGTTAATGGTTTAAAATGTTTAAAATAATACATTGGTACGGTACAAATAATATTGAATCGTATATATAAAAATGTAGCTAAGAAATATAATAATAATTTGAATTTAACCAATACAGGAGCCACGGAACCCCTAGACCAACCTTGCGGAGCCCTAGGGCAGTTTGAGAAACGCTGCTCTAACGTTATAACTATGATAAAAAATCGGATCAGTCGAACGAAGATTCGCTATAACGTGCGTTCGTAAATCGGAGAAGTGCGGGAGATTATCTAAATTTTTTTTTTATTTAAATTTTTCAAAGATGATATTTTTCGTTCGACTTGTATGCTCCGTTTTTATTTTTCTCTTTTTATCGTGTTCGGACTCGCGCGCACATACCGTTACCCCGCGGTGTCGCGTACGTGTTCAGATTTAATACGCAATTACGTAGACCGCACGAACCCGGCTAGTTATTATTACCATAACGTGGTAGTGCAGGTAAAAACCGCACGGTCATTTTTCGCATTTATTTACTCGACATATTATTATTATTATATTTGTCCACGATCTACTCGCGTGCGTACATAGGAGTTCGACAACGGCCAAAAACGGCATCTCACGCGTACACGCGGGCGGGGTGAAGTTTTCTCGCAGTGATCATGGCGGCGAGAAACGTCGGGGAAAACAACGTGCGAAAAGCAATCAAACGTCGTCTCGCCGTCGGTCAATATTATTATTGCTCGGGCTGATATACGTGTATACCCGTCGCCGCAGTATAACCATTAGCCGACGACCGCGTGCGCGTGTGTTTGCAAGCGATCTTTGCGGTACAGCAAACACACGGCGGTGTGGGCACAAACGTGCCGAGTGTGTGTACTTTTCGGCGAATTAATGAATGCGTCGAGTAAAAATTATTCTCGTTTATTTACTTCGGCCTTGTGCTCTGCGTTTCGCTTTAACCGCGACCGCGATTGCGGTCCCGACGAACTCGCGCCTTTTGCGGAAATTTTCCGGGAAAATATGCTTCTGGGATACGTCGTCGTCGTCGTCGTCGTCGTCCCCATCCACCGAATTTAATTGTAAACAATATACCGAATCATAAGAGCGGAAATCGCCCCGCAGTCGCACCGGCAATGTTACGGACAGGGCAGTGTAGGAATTTGCATTTTTTTCCTCTTTTTTTTTCACGATTTTCTGGACACGGGTTCGACAAAAAACAAATGTGATCAAAATTTTCAATTGTTTTATGGTATTGCATTTTTACATCGATGTGGTTGATTGTGGTTCGAAATTCGTAACAAATACAATATCGTGATTCAATTTAATATAAATTAATACACAATAATAACATGTACAAACAAGTTACGTTTTCGAAATCAATGTTTATATTGTTACTTCATAAAGTGTTTCCTATTTTGATTTTATTTTGTCACTACGAGTGGTTGTATAGTTCAAGTGTCTACATTTTTTATTAAAATATTTACAAGTATCAGATTGTATGATTGTTTTATATCATCATCGGTCAATATTAATTTCTTTGGAATTAGTTTTGAAATTATATTTTTTTTATCTGATTCGAACATTATCTTCTTTGAGCCCGAGTGCGATTCATAACATTTCGGTTCAGGTAAAGGTAACTTGACAATCTCCACTGTTGCACTAGCATTACCTATTTTATCATTCCCTGATGTATGGCACCCAACTCTGATGCACCGGTTCCAAAAACGATCGTGTAGATATTACTCGTCGGTGCATGCGGTCCGCGTGTGATTAATGTGAAGGATTTAATTTTATCTCGCGGTGTCGAAGTTTTGGCCTTACTATACAATCGTTCTCATCGGGCAAACTATTCTAATAAATTATTTTCCGGAAAACGTTAGATGTCGGACTTCATTGTTTCAGATTCCTGTGATATTTACATTTTGTGCGGTGCAGATTAATTTTGAACAAGGCTCACACAAATAAGTCCGTATGTATTGCGGATGTATTCGTGTGTATGTGTGTGTGTGTAAGCGTGACAAAATACGATGAAAATCAACAAAACCGCACTCATTGGATACACAAAATGAAACAATGTATCTTATTGTTCCGTAGTTTCTAATCGTTTTAGTTGTACGGAAAATAATATATTATTACAGGCGTTACGGTACACAAGTTTTTTTTTCTAACAGAATGTCAGCTGGATTCTTTTTGATGTAATTAAAGTTCGGCCAGCTCATGTTCATAAATAGGGTGTGGACAGTTCTCTAAAAAACAAGTATAATGCATCAAAAAATATGATTTAATGTACTTATAAAAAAAAGGTTAAAACAATGCCTTAAATTATTTAAATTATTAATGATTTATCTTAATTATTCTCCTGTTTTCTTATCTTCTTAAACCCTTAAAATGATTTCCAATGAATAACCACAAAATTCAGATAGGTGCATTTTTAATAGTTTTACTTTGTGTTTCATTATGGAACTGGATTATGATTTTTAATATTTTCAAATATAATTGTTACATAAAGAAATTGAAATATAGGTATATGAATATTTTTCTTTTGAAGAATAGCGAAATTATCATTATCAAATTCTTTCAAAATATTTAAAATATGTACAACATAAGAAAAATTGTATTTAAAACCTAAGAAATGTACTAAAAAAATAATAAAAACCATGTAAATAATCCTAAAAATGCAAAACGAAAATTTTATTTTTTTATTCCTCGATATATGAAAAGATATTTGTACTTCATTGTGGAAATGGAAATCATTGTCTTGGGATTCTTAGAAAAAAAAAAACGCAATTTGCATTGAAATCCGCACTTTATTGATAAATAAGGCAGTGGGGAGGTAGCTTTGATTTGAAACGATTGGTGTGAAAAAGTAATGAAGAAAAAATTGCTCAAGTGTATTACTAAACTATAAGAGGAAATAAGCTGTTGTAAAATAAACATTTTTTTTTTTCAACGGAAATCCAACTAACACGAGAGTATTATTTAAAAATGACTTGTAATATAGCTTATCGGCAGTACTGTGAAATAAAATGTTTAGACAAAACACTTTTATGGTTATAGTTCTACAGTTATAGGCTAGGAAATAGGCTAGGACTTTTTCGTGCATTCAACCGTTCGTCAAACATTGTAATGCTGTTTTACAAAGTACAAGATTTGAACACTCAGCAGTGGCAAGGAATTGGATTTTTATTTCAGTTATCACGATAGTATAATTACGTCAGCTGATACGGCCACACCTTGATGACCTACGTGGAAAGTGTCGACGGGTATAATCACTGACCCAACGTGTCTTATCTTTCACTCGTGATTTGTCACATTTTCTGTGAAGGGTATCCGCGCAGTGCGGCTGAGGAGGGATAACGCACCGCGTCGAGGTAGGTACGTAAAAAAAAAAAACACATTGTCAAACATTTAAGTCTTATTAAAATTATTCATATAATTGTATTGCAAATTTAACGCAACAGCTATTAAAACCGTCTATGTGTAATATACAATTTAAAAACAATATTCTAGTTTATATTTTACGGTTTTAAAATACGTGCACGCAAAATGCAGCTATGAACTACACTTAGATTGTGGACAATAAGAAAAATATCATATTCTCTATACTTTATTTGTAGAGCTGTAATCAATATAATATAATATAATATAATGTGTTTATTAAAATAGATAAATTGGGAAGAGGGAAAGTTTCATATTACATTTTTAGTATCGTATTATAATACACAATGCAAACAGTAAAATATACCGTATTTATACTATCGTACAAAAATTGATGGCGGTACATGTTTATTAACTATAATTACTGTCAGAATAACATGTAGTCTTGCGAACACACATTAGATATAAATGAAAACGTACCGTTTTTATGTAATCATTTAACACGTGTCAGTTAAGTATAATAGTGTTATACTTAATTATCAAACGGGAACATTCATTAATTTTAATTGTAAAAACCAAAAAACGTAGTCATGAAAAACAATTAATTATAATAAGTACCGCTCGCTCAACAAATTATTATTACAGGATTTTAGAAAAAAAGCTGTATGTATAACACCATATTACATTATTTATTTATTTTCGATTCATTTTAAGTAACTTGCATCGATCAATGCGAGAAAATATTCAATAATATTTAAGTATACACAACACCAAGTCTTTAACGAAATATTTTGAAAGAATTTCAGATATATCAGAGTTAACTACAAAAAAAAAAAATTAGAAAGATTTTATTATGTCAACAACAAGTGTGCTTTCGTCCAAGGTGATCTCAGAGTCAGATCGTGTTACGAAAAATAAAACCATTTTGTATCTGATCGATAGAGAGCAATACGCTCTTAAAATAATCTCCTCTCTCTCTTTCTTTCTCTCTCTCTTACTGTCTTTTTCTCAATTATTGGATTAAGATGCGACCAAATCTGACGGAAATCTCACCGAGTTAATTTTTATGGTATTAACATAAAACATGATATACGATTAAGCAGCGATAAAATCGAATCTCGTTCCAGCCGGAATCGAAGTGTCGAAGTGGAAAGTTCCAGAGAGCAAACGACCGTGACGTAGGTACCTAAAATCGTAATTACAGGACTTGAGCCAATACACACTTCCGTTACGTCGTATGTATAGGTGTGTAAAAAAAAAATGTATGACATGTTTATAACGAATCAAGGACGACGAGGAGCTAATTTTTTTTCGCACACGGTTCGTCCTTATTGCCGTCCACTTTGATCGTGCAACCGTTGCTCAAAGCCAATTTCTGCTGGAATTCTTCATTCTCGCCCAGCCGGAAGTTTTTCATCACCTCCAGCATAGCCTGCAGTTTCAACACATAATCCGAGTACGCTGGACCGCACTTGAGAAACTCTTCCATAAGATTTTCCATGGTCGTTCTTAATGTTCGCATTTCCTGTAAACGTTTGCAAACAAAGTTAGGAATATTCAAACAGTGTATTACGTATTACAAACAGTGTGTAAATTATACGCGGAGTATTTATAACGGATATGTAAAGCGTTTTGGGACCATTCAGAGTTAAGACATGTTCGGTTTCCTATTTTAACTGGAAAACGATGAAGCGTTTCCGAGTAAATATTTTACCGGAAACGTATTCAAAATATATTGTCAAAATAATATAACAAACTACGAAACATAAGTTTGGTCATAACTATTAAGCCTTCGTACTTCTGTGTGTTACTTTATATATGTATATTTAAATTACTACTTAACATTTCGTCCGAAGTTTATTTGCAGTTTCGATAAAAATGGACCGTAGAGTTTCTTTCTAATTTACAAATTTAAGCTTGAAAATAAAATAAAATGTATTGTTTGTAACGAGTTATGAACAACTGTATTTAAATCATTGTAGATTTGACATTCGCATTATTATCGTACAGATTATTATTTATTATTATCCACTTAATCACTCACAAATTAATAATCGTCCTTATCTTAATGATTTTTTAAGTTCAATATTATAATTTTGTAATCAGCTACGTTAAATTTACAATAAATAGCGATAGTAGTTTACGAAATATACGATGAAAAGAAAATTAAATCATTAAAAATATTAGTTTTAATTCCTTTTTTTGATTTATGTGTTTCCGTATAAAAAAAAAAAATATTTTATCTTAAAACAAATAATTAAATGTAAATACTAAATTAAGTATATATAAAAGCAATATGAATGTCCAGTGATTGTGGTAGTCGATAAAATCGTAGAAATATACATGTAAAAAATATTTCAAGTACAAAAATGCTCAAGTGCCAAAATGGCCAGAGGGAAATATAATTATTTATTAATACATTTTATTTACAAAGCAAATATGGAAATAAGTTTAATTTAAATTATTAATTAAAATAAAAGCAATTTATAATAAAAATAATATAATAAGAATACGTCATTTATTATTATTTCAATGTAATTTTGTTTACATCACGTGTAAAATTATATTTTCATTATCATCCAACTATTTAGAATTGAACATTAAAAAATAATAAAGCAATTGGGGATGAACTAAAAATTGCGCAATGGGATATTTATCAACCCCTTCTCAAAAAAAAGTTATATATTACTTAGGTTATAGATATGAAAAAAAAACTCAGAACTTTGTGTAGGTACTGATTTTAAAAGCGAAGAGAAATCAATTTATTAAAAGCTATGGCTCCATAATATTGATCGCGTTACATCAAAAATTCCAGAAAAATTAATTAAATAATATTTCGCGTGAAAATATGGTGCTTCTATTCGAAAGAAAACAACATTTTTACAGCCCAGGTAACCATTTAAAATAAAACAAAACCGCTAACGTTCAATCAACTTAATTTCAATATTTTTATTTAAAATAATTTATTCTATTAATCTTGCTCCGATAATAATACAAGCCGTATGTCGTAATCGTTTATATTTTTTTACTTCTTCATGAAATCGAGCCCTTGTATATGGACATTTTTGTAAGTAAAAATGTTGTACGTGGAAATTTTTGTAGATGAAAATAATCTTGTGTATGGAAATGTTTACTCGAACCTTTTTTGCGTGGTCGTTTTTGTCAAAGAAATTTCATTTTTACCTAGACACCCGTAAAGTAGCAAAAGCGAAACGGAAATATTCTTCCGTTTAATCCTTATTTATGTACATGATTTAGTTATCGATAGTTTTTAAACAGATTATTGTATAATATTATTATACTATTGTACCATTATAATCCTACTAAAAAGTTTTTCTTTGGGGAATTTCAAGTTGCTATTCGACGTGACATCGTATAGTATTATTATGTTAATTGTGGTTATAACGTATAACCGACCATTGCGGCGGCGGCGGCGGGAAAGTTTTAGGAGAACAATAATTATTATCCCCGTAGGTTGTTCTCCCGAGCAAGCGGCACTACCCGATGTTCCGGGGGTAAAACCACTTCTGAGGCGAACTGCAGTCCACTCGGAATTTCACGAATTTCACGTACACTCGACGTCGATGCCGATCGGCGAATCGTATACTTGAAAGTTTAACTTGTGGCGGTGCACTGCGTATTTCAGCTAGGCGCTGCAAGCGGAGCGATGTGGTCAAATTACGTATAATCTACCGCGACGAGGTCGTAACCGGCGCGATAAATATGACGGGCGATCGATGCACGCGACTAAACGTAAAAAAAAAACCTTCGCATGTACGATCCAGGAAAACGCGCGCGCTCACGGAAGGGACAACGCTGCTGGGGTGGACGCTAAAAAAAACCGGCTGGTGAGGTGTACGCGTGTAACAGTTAGTCGAACATAACCGACAGGAAAACAAACGAAAGGAGTGCGACGGGGTGTCGTCGCTCCGACGGTTTTTAATAGATATCTTTTTGCGCGCGCGAAATCGCGAAATCCCAAAGTCGGACGGCAGACGTGTAACGAAATGCAAAACGTACTGAGACCACATGGTTGACGGAACGACGAATATCGCGCGGTTGACCGAGGACTAAGAGACTAAGGACTAATGGTTAGGTTAGCTATTATTAGCGCGTGATGTTTATCGAATATGGTATAATAATGTTCGATATTCGAGTTTTTCCTGTCCTGTAACTGAACGAGTTACAAGTGCCGGAAGTATAAACCTATTATACTTTTTTCATGACGGCGGTCATGAGAACCTGCAGGGGGGGCTAAAAGACCCAAGACCGAAAGCACGCAAACTGAAACTCTTGGGAAAACTGAAAGACCCTTGGTAAAAAAAAAAAAAACAACACGGAAAGTTTAAAACACGGGGAGGGCGTGACTCGATTAATCCCGTCGGTCATCAGAGTGTTAGGGGACGGGGACTCGGATAAAACGGTGAGTTGGTCTGTCTAGTCGAAAAATATAATATAATCCGGATGCGGTTACTCCGGATTAGAGACGCGCGCATCCCGTTCGTTCCACGATTTTCGCGCTAACGGGCCGAGGTACCTGCCCGATACTGCACCGACTGGTCCTCGTCGTCCGGATGCAACGATCAAGCGACTGCAGGCGGACAGGAGTGTATTCGAACGCATATATTATTATTAGAATAATATTGTGTATAACCGCACGCGCTCGTCTGTGAAAACATTTACGCGAAAATTTCTCCGCTATTAAATAGGTAAGTACCTGCAGTTCGGAGCTTTCCTTGTTGTCGCTAATACTTTCGTACGACGGATCGGATTGTTTTTGTTTGCTGTTGAACTTAAGCTTTTGCGTAGGCATTTTATGAGAAGACGTCTCTTCGACCTTATGTTCGCCTTTGTAAATAATCAAAGCCTGTAAACAAACGTGTAAGTACAACATATTTTACTAAAAACTGTATCAATATTACGGTTTAACGAAGTGGTTGCAGTGTTCTTACGTGATAATTCTCATCTTAATACATAATTGTGTAATGGGTTTTCTTAAATGCTTTTATCTCTCGGGTAAACATTTAAAACACATGCTTAACACTAGGGAACGGATTTATATGTAAATGCATATTTTTAAATATTTTTACATATTTTGGTATAATTACATATTTTTACATATTTCACTAATTTGTAAATATTTTTAAACATATTTTATCATTTCATCGTTCATACGTTTTCAAGCCATAAAAACAGCCATTATGAACTGTGACGATCCACATGGAGCAAATATTTAGTAGTTTTTATAGTCGTTATCTTATAATTTTCATATAGATATAATAGATATCTTAATATAGTATACATTTATATACGATTGACAATCGATAGCAGACGGGTTGACAGGCGATAGCAGTAGGTTTTTATAGTTAGTGTTTGGCTGTAATCGTAATCGTACATACCTACACAAATTTCAAAAATGCCAAAAATTAGTAAAACTATTATACATGAAATTATTTCAAAATTAGATCCAGAAACTTCTATTGCTATTGGAAAAGCTCAAAATATTATGAAACATTGAAACATTGAAAAATAATTTAATTTTCATCTCAGTGAATTTTAGTTTTATTGCACATACAATTACAAAATTAGAAACAAAAAATACGTCCTTAAATGATAGTATGCAAATTGTTGAATCAGCGATTGAAAAATTAAAACTCGTAAGCGGACCAATAGGAGATGTTGTAAAAAAGAAAATTCATGCAGTTACAGAAAAAAATCCAGGCTATATTGATTTTAAAACAATCAATGACATAATGAGTGGCAGCTACTCTTCTAAAAATTTGGAATTATCGCCTTCTGATATTATGCGCTTCAAATATGCTCCAATTACATCGGTTGATGTGGAACGATCATTTAGCCGTTTTAAAAATATTTTGAGACCTAATAGGCGACATTTAACATTCGTTAATTTAAAAGAAATTGTAATAATTCAATGCAACATATCATCTTGAAAATTTAATAATTTTAATAATTTGAATTGTATTTATTATTTTTAATTTAATTAAATTTTTTTCCCACATATTTTGATGTTTTCAGCACATATTTTATAAATTATACTTCCATATATAATATATATGTACATATTTTTGTATTTTTATTACATATAAATCCGTTCCCTACTTATCACCATATTTTCGACAAGAAACTTGCGTTCAGAATTTAAAAACAAATATAAATTTTTTTTTCGTATTTGATCGTAGTTTTCTTAGACGTATCGTGATTTTTCCTCTTCGTGCAATTTACTTATAGTAAACTCAATGAGACATAATCTTAATTTTTCTCACATATATTTATTCATTATTTACTTGAATGATATTAGTGGAACTTCATATTTAAGAGAAACACCGAGTGCATTGTATTACCATTGCGTAACAATTGTATTAACTATTAATTTCATTCATCTCATGCACTGAATATATATGAAGATAAGTTATTAAAGTTAAAAGAAATTAAAGTATTTTCTAGACCAGAAAATGTTAAAAGGACGCCATACTCACTTGTGTCATCTCCGTCTTAAAAACGAACAACAGAAAATGTGTCAAATGTTGTGTTTTAAATGCTTTGATATTTGAATAAACTGACCAGTTATCAAACACAAAGAGAACACAATTATCTGGGTTTGGTCGTTCGGTATTTAACAATATTGACATTTTGAAGAGAGTTAGGAGATATTTGAACGGGAACATCTCACATAAGTACTCATAATTTGCTTAAAAATTAAATTCCGTAAAAAAACCCCCTTCCAGTACGTAGATAAGGGTCCCCGTTTCATGTTTGATAATAAGTCTGAAATTTATAGTATTAAAGGCTAACATGAGTATAACATCACAACGTCTGGAGACTGAACAGCTGATCGGAAATTCGCTTTTTTGTACGTCTGCAAGACGGAGAGAACAAAATACGCGAACGTGGCGCCCTTTTAACACATGTATGTGGAAAAAAAACAAGTTTTAAAAGTTTTATTGTTTTAAGCGCAAAGTTTTATTTCATACGAGGCAATATTATTATAATCGAAACAAATTGGACATCCGTAATGATAATAATCGGCTTCTGCGGAAAAGTGACAGCCGAGTTGAAACGTATTACGTATCGTGCGTAGCGGTTTTATACGTACACGGATGACGTGGGTTTCGGAGCGGATGGGACGAGGGCGGATATTAAAATAAAACTAAGTACCCACGTACTGCGGTACTCGAACGTGGATTAACAAAGCGATATAAAAACATAATAATAATTGGTCTTCGGGGTAATGTAATGACATACATTATATTTCCTACCTTTTTATCGTACATCCCCCGCCGATAGGCAATAATAGTAATTGGGTCATTTAGACGATATATTTTTTTTATTTTATTTCTATTTTTTTTTTTTTTGTTGTTGTTGCTGTTCAAGAGTGGCTTTTGTCATTCGTACTTGGAATTTGAAAATTCTACCGCATCATGAAATTATAATGCGCAAATACATTCACAAAGCGTCCCCGTGTGGTGGTGCAGTGTTCGCGTAATTGACCACGTGACGTTCGTTTCGGTTCGGTTCACGGCACAATGCATACGGTGCGGCCGTCGATTTCCGGGACTTCATACACCCTAGGTCCTAGGAGACATACTCGAAATATGTTTCGAACATGTGAATCGCATCGATGTGAAACAATATGACCTCGGGATCGTTCCGAAGACGAAAAGATGAATGGAAATAATATATATATAATTATTACAAACAATTGTGAACGTCTGATCAAGCGTCGCGCGTAAGCTAACCACACAGCACTTAAACGTATACAGGCCAGTACTCGACTGTATCTCGAGTAAAAGTACTTAGTACCGTACGTTTATATAGATAAATAAATGAATAAAATAAATAAATACTTCTCGAATTCGAAACGAGGATAAAGTACAAATTTCTTATTTATAAATTATCTTTTATTTGACCACTCCGGTTTTATGTGGTGTCCAAATTTGTGGTTCTTCTGGACCATCAGACATAAGTCAACTGCAGGCATTTCGGTGCATTTTTTTCAGACTTGTAGCGGGTGTTTCTAGGTTTTAACGAACGAAGCTCTTCACAAATATCTCGAACCACTCACCGTCATCGAACTCGTCAGAACTCACTATAAAAGATTCCTCGTAACTCATAAGTTATCAAACCGTCGAAACCACCTATTATCAGTAACGTTCTTATTTTCCGTAACCGGGAATGTTCAAAATCGTCTAAGACAAAATTTTTCTAAATAAATCTACTAGTCTATATTAAAAAAACTAACAGTCTAAATTATGCAGTGCCGTTAGCAAACTGCTTCATTCACGACCTGTTCACGTGAACTTATTTTTCCTCTGACATACAATTTACCTATTGTCTTAGCAAAGAATATCAAAACAAATCAGATAATCTGATAATTCCATTTCGTGTGGCAGGATATCCTCGACCAAATATAAATATAAGGATATAAAGATATAAAGATAAATATTAGGTAACGATTATTGAACATACAAGTTCACGCAAATGGTAACACGTTGACCCCGCAGCATAAATGTATATAACATATGGCTACATTATTATTTATATTATTTTCGTTCATGACGTTGCACGTGGCTGCGTGGACGTAGGTATTACACTTGATCCCATTACCCTGCCGCTGTTGCGCGTAACCGAATAATATGGGTAAGAGAATATTTCCAAGTATGGAAATGACCACGGAGAAAAAAATAGTGTCTGCCGTTAAAGAAACCTTTAACTGCAGAGGAGGTCTAAACGGTTGTTTATACACACTTATTCGTGCAGTTTAAAGAAAACTTCGATTATGCGCGCATGCTACCGCCTGTATACCGTTATAAAATGATATTGATCTTGGCGATATTATATATTATACGTCAATATTGTATTTCCTATATTTTTTATTTTTTATTCACTTTTATTGTTATTGCTTTTTTCTTTTCCTCGAGTCTACCATGTTGGTAATATATAATATTCTTGTTTGCCGTTTTACGTTATTTATAAAATATAATACTACGGCGTACTTACGTATTATTCCGGTGTATAAGAACGAAAAAAAAAAGTAAAAACGGAACACCAGGTAAGTACGATAAACAAAATACGTTGTCACCGCAATTTCATGATAATCGAAAACCTCTAAGCTTGACATATATATATTTTATAATACCTACTGGAAAACGTACCATACGCCGCGGTACCACCTACTACTTACACTCGGTGGATAAACATTTGCGTTAGGGATATAAAATATTATAATGTGCAAGTTGTAATATATAAGCGGATATAAAATAAGTTTTAAACGAAGTACACAAAACACGATGATTTATATGAATGTCACGTGTTCTTACAGTGTACCCCAACGGTGAAAAATTGAAAATGACCTTCCAAAGGGTGTTCCACCGTGATTTCCCGATGGAAATTGGTCAAATTTGTATTTTCGTCCCTCAACCGACTGGGAAAAATAACTTTTGAATTTTCCATATATATATAATTACAAGTTATACAAGTTGTGATACAAGTCACTGCGATTTATAAGACTCACTTTGGGACCAGCATCGTAAAGTGAGTCTAATAAGTTATAACAATGAAAGTCGAATTTTTATCAAATGAGATTATAATACTAGACATTTTAATAAAAACTACCAAAATATATAATTATAAACAAAACTTGTATTTTACAAATTTTTAAATACTAATAATACATATTTTTCAATCGGTTAAACGATATTAAATTAATATAATATATTTCCAGTCCGGTACTACCCGTGTAACATTCACAGATGATTTCTATCGCGTATAACGCTAAATACAATTTTTAAATTTAATTTGCGAGCATACAACTTGCTAGCTGTAGTTACGGATGTTTATATTTTTTCCACAAGATCAATTTCTCCCCAGTTTCTTTAAAACAAAAAAACATGTATGTGCAGCGTTATTCATTAGGTATGATCACTGCTTTTTTATGCTTAGATTATGCATTTTTTCCACTCCAATTATCAACGATTGATGTGTACTGAAATACTACATTTTTCAATACTTAAGAATTAAGAAGTGTCCTGTAGCAATGTGAAATTTCTTATTCAAAGACCATTTTTTTTTCGCAAGCAATAAGTTCATTTTTTCAGATATTTCGATGTAGACCATTTAGACATATTTAAACTTCAAATTGGGTAAGAAAAATGTATAATAATATTTTTGGCGTGGAAAATGAATACATATACGCGAAAACTGACCTATAACAATTACTGCAGTTAGGAAGGAGCATTAAATAGAACGCAGAGCGTTCCGACAGGCGTGAAAAGTAAGTACGCGGACTTTGCTGAAAGGCTACAAGAAGTTTGAGATGACCGCGGGAAATAGATTAACAGAAGATTACAAGAGCCATGGCCCGTAATTGCCGGTAAAACGTTTAGTTAGAACAATTTGTTTTTTTTTTTATTTTATAATATTTACACGGAACACATCTTAAAACAATTGTAATCGTATTGTTCACTAGTTGGTTGTTGTCCATTTCAACTGTTCGATAAATTGTAACGGGACAAAACCGTAACCGCGACGAGTTGTGCAGGTGCGGTGAACTGTTTTGCGGCGAACAAAGTCGCGCGGTGGATCACGGGCGATTCGCGCCACGTGACAACCCTCCGTGCGACTATTCTCCGCGGGACCGTTCGCCACGTGTACGATTTACCGCAGAACGATTCGCCGCGCGTCACGACCTATCCAACGATCGAAGCAGAGAACACACAACTGACACGTGAAGAACGAGGGATTACAATCGATCAAACGTTTTGCGTAGATAATGTTGAGGAAAAAAAAAAAAAAGAAGAAAAATCCGTCTAAACGTTTGTTATGACAAAAAAGTCACTTGTTACTTAAACAATACAATAAATATCTATGGAGATATTTCCATCAGGATATCAGTATATCACGTTGGGCCACCCTGTATACAGGACCTGTTCGAAGTCCCATCCGGACGACGGACAACGGACTACGGACCACGAATTACGAACAACGGACTACTAATATCTCCTCTCAATCTCCTCGACCACATGCACGTTGTATGCTTCCCGTACCTGGCCTGGGTGATAGGCTGGGATCTGACCTGAGAGTTTGGATATAGGGAAACGTCCCTCCCGGGCTGATAAGTATATTGTCTGATAGATATTGTAAGTATAAAAACATTGTAAATATTTTAATATATTGTTATATTTATTAAATAAACAAAGTTTGTCAACTACAACCGATTACTTTCATCACGATACGGACTCATTCAAGGTGTACCTTTCTAGCCATAATGTAATATAATAACGAAATGCTTTAAATTATATACAACGGATCCAAGAGATTATTTTGAACAATTTTTGTTTTACAGTCACCGGTGAATTATTATTTTGATGGCAAAAGTTAAATAATTTTCAGAAATATTCCACGTGCGGTTTATTGGCATTTGTTCAAAAACATTTATCAAGAAAGAATACTGTTTATATAATTATTTAGTGGTATTTCAATAATGTTGCTAATATATAACGGCATAGAGACGTTTCAAGTCTGAATATTTGAAATAAAAAATTACTCAGCAATTATTATTATTTAGATGACGATGTTTTCCATGTTCGTGTTTTCTGTCGTTCTTGATATGCATAAACGTTAAATATTACTATATCTCTGCGGAGTTTCCTAGAGTTTATATACAATATTCCATGATTTCTAGAATTTTTTTACAACTACTTTGTATTTATTTCGAGCCATGAACAAATTGTAAATTTTTAAACTTATTAATTGTATGTTTTCGACTAACGAGATGTTTCATGTATGCATCAACTATTACTACTTAATTGGATAGTTACTTGTTTTATCTATATTTTACAAAAACTAACTTTCGAAAGACTGTCGGTTATAAATTGTGAAATTGTGTATTCATAAAAATAATCGTTTACTTTGGAATATTTTTTTTTATTTGTCTTACCAAACTATAAAGATATTATTATCCTTTGAATTAAAAATAATTTATACATAAATTTATACCTTTTTTTATCCGTCAATAATGTCAGAATTTGATGAAAATATTATTAGTTTTTAAAATCGTCTATAAGATCTTTTGAATTTCTACAAGCTTATACGTTATGTTATATGCTACTTTGATGCACATTTTTTAGACTGTGAGTTACACGATCATCATATTATTAATATTATTATAGTCTTATATAACTCATAATGTTTAACTTCTTTGTATAAATTTAATGATTAATAAAAATTCTTTGCTAAATAACTGAAACTAATTTGAACAGAATGATACATTTTATCGTTTTCACCGTATAAATTGTCTCAAACAATATAAAAATAGTTTTTTTTTTTATAAACTATGGATTTTAATAATCACACAGATAATTAATTGCATTCACAATAAATGAAGTTTTTTTTTTTTAATTTGAAATGGATTGAATTTCGCACTTTCAATCCCACGTTTAGAGCATTAATTGTCAGTACGTTTATTTAACCATTTAACTAATTTCACTTTTATTTTTTAATTAATTTGTTTATTATTTTACTCAATCAACACAGTTTGTTTAAATGAGAAAATATAATGAATGCGAATACACCGAGCAGTGCCTCAATTAATTAATAGTGAAAATATATTAATTCAAGTTTCTTCAATCAAGAGTATTTTGCGTTAAAAGTTCTCTTGATAAAATATCTTATAAGTTCTTGATTTTGTGTTAGAACTCTTTAAACATACTAAGACTTTATAATAATAAATTGCCCGCGTTATATGAACGGTTTAAATGTAAATTGTTTTTATAAATTGTATGTAATGCAGCTTTGATTTTTATTGAGAATCAGGTTAATAACACAACTATTAGTCATAGTGTGATTGCAGAACTTTCATCCCAGTGGTTTATTCATTGTCTCAGTCCTGTATCACATCCTTTAAGCTTTCATCCTTAGTATACTGTGCGAGGATTGATGAAGTAAAGACCAAACATTCGATCAATGTATATATATTATGTATACTTATATTATGACTGTGTATCATCGGACAGATTTTTTTTCATCAAGTAGTGTTTTTCATCAAGTATTTTTCATTCAAAATATCAGCTGTCATAAATGTTGAACAATTTAGGCATACAGGTGATTAGGCATTTATAATGCAGACAATTTTTTTTATTTATTCCGACAATACGTAATAATGTTATTGTTGCAGCCCATCACTATAATATGTTACGATTATTATGTTAGTTTATCATTTAAAATCAAACACGTGATTATAAGTGTAGCGTAGTTAACAACCGTCGGAAGTATTCAATAACTAAATATGGAACTCAATCAAACCAATACTGTGAACACTATTGCAATAAATTCAAAAATTGCAAGACTCAAATAACCTGAAATAAGCGGCAGGAGCTTATAGTATTATTTACAAATATTTCGTCACGAAGAAAGTGAGCATGTATATTGATTTAGTGCTAATTTGATATAAATATGTAATATCATTGCTGTAGGTCGAAGGACGGTTTTTTTTTGTAACAGCATTAATTATAGTATTATGTAAATAATATAAAAAACCTAATGGCATAAATAACTTTAGATAATAAACATGTGGTAGACATTTTTTTATTTGTGTGCTTCTAAATCGTCCTTTGTGTTGAAACTATTTAAATGAATAATTTGTTGAAAAGTTTTTTTTTAAAACCAGCATTTTATTTTTATAAATGATGACTATTATTCTTGTGCCACATGCACAGTTATGCATATTATTAATACTTTTCTAAGTAATTTCAAACTTGCGTATAGATATTTTAGAGATAAAACTAGATTGATCGACTCGGCAATAGGTATCTAAAGTATCATGAAAATGTTTACATTTTTATTCTTACGGAACTTAAATAATATTAAGCATGGATAATAAAATATGTTTTAACTTTTGGATTTATTTGCGTGCTCGATCGAATGTGGCACTTACAATAATTATTACATACTCTGATGATACTTCTGATCGCCATTTATCGTTGTGGATATAAATACTTAAAATCACTTTTAATTTTTATCACACCCACTATGTTTTTGATGAGACAAAATATATGCGAAGTACATTATTTCGTAACTTTCGCCAACACTCAACACCTGGGCAAAATAATTCTACCCACAATTAATGTATGTATAAGCCGATTGTCGTTTACGGATGATTTTCTGAACGTGATGAATTATCAAAACGTAAACTTTTAAAACAATACAGTAATGAGCTCCGCACCGGAAACGCGGTCAATAAACCATAAAGATGAGTGCGTTCGTTTCGTTTGTTGTACATAGAGAACGAACATATTAAATGTTTTAGCATTCAAATACAAACTTCAATGATAAAATATATTACGAAACCTTTTATTATAAGTGATGGCAATTCTCGTTGAGTTTCGTTGAATGTTTAATATTAATACGTTTGTGTACTTTACCTTGCTGCCAAATAGAAGACACAGTAGTACGGTAGCCGTGAGTTGAGCGTGACAGAAAAATATGACGTATTGCAAATCTGGGTTAGCTGGGTACTTCAGGAATATCCTGAAAAGTAATTAAACATTTTCAATGCAGTGTGAAAAAAAATAATAAGGAATAATAAACATCTTACGACTAAAGTATTTGATCATAAACATTTTTAACAAATGCAATTCAATGGCGTAAAGTAATAAAATTGTATTTTATATCGTATATTATTTATGCGCACTACTATCCTTACCTACCATTTTGCATAACTGCTAGGTATAGTTATTCTATAAATCTATATACAGGGTGTCCCGCCGAGGATTTAACCATTGCGATATAACTTGAGAAAATGAAGAAATTCAAATTCTGTTTTTTTTTATTATTTAATTCACACGGGGACAAGGACGACTAATAATATTTCATATTTAAATTTAATTAAGTGTTTTGGTAAAAAAGTTACAGACATTATGTTTTATCTTATAATTTTCCTAAGAATTTGAAGTGAGCCATTTCAAAGAATTTATTCTTCAGAAAATGTTGACGTTTTAATTTTTTTATTCAGTAACTTACTTCATGGTATTTAGTTATTTTTTAGTTTCCAGAAAAATTAAGAAATTTTTTTAAATTTTTTTAAATTTTTTAACTTTTTACACGGAAATTAAATTCCATTAAAAAATTTAATATTTATAGTCCTTTGCCATTTCAGTCATCTTATCAAAGAAAAAAAAAAACAAATTTAATATCTTTATCATCGCAGAAGTTATTGTAATTGGTAAATCTTTTGTGGTACACCCTGTAAAAGTCATATCCCAAATTAATGTTTCTAGTATTAAAAATTATGGCTCTTTTACGTTTGATGTAAACATGATTAAATTTCACAATATGCAAAACGATATACGCTTATAGTGTTGAATTTAAAATAAGTGTTAAGACGGTTAAAGCTCATTTATCTTGTGAAGCAAACAAATTGTAATCTAAAAGTTGTTAATATTTTATTATCAAATAAGTATATTTTTATTGTGACAACAAAATAAAATAAATTCAGAATATCAAAACTAAGGAACGGATTTATATGTAAATGTTTACACTTAATAGAATGATATATTTGAAATGAGTTTAGAAAATATGCCCATGATTAAAATAGCTCTTAAAATAACACCAATTTTACATTACATATTTTCTATATTTTCAACTTTTTACAATTTTTTTCGCATTTAATATGAATGTTTGTAATTCATATTTTCATAAATATCACATATTTCTGTTTTGATCATCCGGTCGTACAATGAGCCATAAAATAAATTGATAAGTATACGAATTAGATAATGGATGATAAGTTTTTTTTAATTTTTTGAATAATTTTCAAATCTAAGTAACATTAAAAATCTACGTATTGAATGAAATTAACAAAAAAAAAAAATAGAATAACCCGTTCAGAAGACATGGTGATCCAATATTACGGCAATTCTGGTATACACCGGTGGTAGCGAACATTATAATATTACATTTTAAAATACGTTATAATAACAATGTATACCTAGGTATAAAAATCTTAAAAGATTTAAATCCGGTAAACGGAGTATAGAAGTACGGATACCAAGCTTTGCTCTTACTCCGGTTTATACCGTACCTTTTTTTCCCCCAACAAATTACACGATACGACTATTACTTTTACTGTTCCGTAAACATTTTTATAATATAATAGGATCACGTTATTATATGCCTGGCGGAGTGATTATTTATTTAACATATCGTAATAAATATCGCGTACCTACACGTAAGAATAATGTTGTGATCGATAAAAAAATGTACGTTTGGCCACCGTCACGCGGCCCGACGACGGTCATTTTGGTTAGGCGAGGATTTCGAAAACCCGAAAAGAAAATAACGTAATACGCACTGTTATTATACACGAATAAATGTGAAAATGGAGCCCGCTCGGAAAAAAAGCGCGTTAACCGTGTCGCATCTGAGAGTCTTTGTTATCGACGGAATGGATCTCATTTCTTAGTTGTATCAGCACGAGTTATTCCTAAGGGAAAACGGAAGTGCCTCGGAAAACGCGATATGCTCCGACCCCAAAACCTGATGGAATATTGGAGTAGTGTGCGTGAGTGCGTGCGTGTTTGTGTGCGTGTGCGTGTGGGTGCGTATCATTTTGAAAGGGTCTTATGGCACGAAAACGAGTCAAACACTTGCCCTTCAATTATTGGCGGAATAGCAAATCACAATAGTAAAACGCATCGAATAATTGGACTGAGGCCGCGTGATTTTTGGCCATTCGCCTGGGTCGGGGGTAAAAAAAAAATTACCCGGCGAAAAAGGGGAAATTCCATCAAATATATATTTCGGAATAAAACATTATGGATTACCCGAGGTAAGGCGATTACGGCGATTTATTTACCCTAAAAGTTTTAAATCTATTGACCGTCAAAAATGTACACACCGACGGTTTCGTTCCGTGGTCACATATTATTTATAATGTTAACGTTATTTTTACACTTATCCAACGTAATTTTATATGAATTAAATCGTAAATTGAAACGCGTTACATTTAGACAACCAATAGTGCTGTGCGTACGAGTAAAATATGGATAACTGTGGAACGCGACCAAAAAATATTTGGATTGAATATTATAAAAACAAAAAAAAATGATTGACCGATGAAAGCCTTTACAAATAAAAAATACCACATCAAACGACTATAACTAACTCAACGAACTGCAACCGTATCTTTGCACGAAAACAACATCATACCATTGGATTCGACTACTCATTGATAAGTACTGTTGAGATAAAACATTGCTTTCGTCGTATAAGAGAAACCCGCAATATAGTTTTGCGTATTATAGGTAATACCGAAAGTTAAACGGTTTTCATGTATATTTTTCCGATAACGAGAGGTTATAATTAGATTTGTTAAAAAGTATTTTTCAAATCAAATTTCTGTTTCGGTGAAAATTATATTGTCCACTATGATTTCAAACGATTGTAAAATATTTGACCCGCAACATAGTTTGTCAAAACGTGTAACCGTTCGCCGTACGGAATGTTAATGGAACAGGTGAAAATGAATGTTTTTGATATGCATTATCGTGTGCGCAAAAGTTAATTGAAATTTCGCATAGTTTATAACGAAAACGCGTACGAAACACGGTGAAATACCAAGAAAACAAAATACGAATCTTAACCGCATTATGTTGTATTGTGAACGAAATCTCTCCCATTTAATGCGTGGTGTACTATTATTGTACACAGTTTTGTGTAGCCCAGACGATAATGTGCTAACCGTTAAACACATAAGTCAAACACACATTTTTTGTGGTCACCGCGTGATAAAATATTTATTTTATTAATTTCGTAAATATTTTTTGTTCCGTGAAAAATTCGAGGAAAAAACTGTGAAACCGCAAAACTGCGAAAAAAAAGTAATTCGAAACTATTTAAATTAGAAAACATTTTGGCAGCCCCAAAAAATAAACAATGTATTATGCTCATTTAACTGTTTGAATAGTTCCCGACCGCAAGAACACAACAATCTATAATCCTACACAATAACTTTTTCTTTGGTTTACCTCGTATTATTAAAGTTTTATACGCATTGTTAAAACTTTTGAAAATATGTTTAAAGGTTAAACGATCCATTATGATAACCTACTATTGTAAGATATAGATATATTGTTGCAGTTTTTTGAATTATATTAAAGTGCCTTTAAAAAAATATTTATTTTATTTACTTCAAATATAATTTCGAATAATATTCGATATTTTTAGTTTAAACAAAAAACTTTCTGAATTAGGTAAATATATAATTCATTTTAATCTATCTTTTACAAATGTATTTCCAATAACTTTTTTTATCTGATTATGGTTGACTTGGAGAATTATTTTGGGTGGGTTTCAGATATTTATTTTTCCTAGCTTGAAATTTCTAATCCTGTTGCTGCTAATATTGATTTACTGAATCATGATAAACTGAATGTAATTTTTAACCTAATCAGACCTTTAACAATTCGAGTTTATAATAACTGTGATATTGTCAAGTCTAAATTATAACTGCCATAATAATTCCAAATGAATCATAAGGATTGAACAAATTGAAATCGTCATAACTAAACCAGTTTCTATCGAAAAATCGTCAATCAGCTTAATGAATAACCATTTAAATAATCCATTTGTAACCAATCGTACAAAAAAAAAGATAAAGATTTATTACTGTACTCAATCGTTGTTATTTATAAATATGAAAATCATACTACAGAAAATGTGTTCAGTAATAAACTTATATTATTGTAAATGTTTCACAATGTTTGTTGTGATCTCATAAAAAATGTTATTACGGTGTGCTAAAGAAATTATTGAAAAGAGCACTTTTATTCTGAAGTTCAAACACTGCTACTTTCCTAATTGGATGAAACATTCTGAATTGCTTAAAGAAATTTTATTCCACCAAACTTTTAAATTTATGTACGTTTTACGAAATACTCTTCAAGGAATAACTTACACAATTCGATCATCAGCAATAACTGAATAAGTATAAACTATACACTATACACTATCGATATAATATGTGTTTAAATGTGAAGTACTTTTTCTTTTATCCCATCATAGATTTTAACTGCGGATATTGAAAAGATACAATTGTAAATTTGTCTGAATTGGAATACATTTTTAGTTTTATGCGATTTCGTCTTAAAAACTTTTTGACTTTTTATCGTACTAAGAAGTTCAGAACTCTTTAAGTCGTAAAGTGAGAAAATACTTTGTGACACTTTGTGTTTTCACCTAACTAACAATTTGGAAAACAAAATGATTCTTTGAGGATTTTCCGAAAAAATGTGTTAAACAGGATTAAATATATATTGAAATTATGTTTTGATGTTATAACTATAATAAGAAATCCATGATATTAGATATTAGATTATTAGAATTGATTTGTTTCTATGGGATGTTTAAAAAAATAATACCCTTTACTAATCTTAGCTTCAGGTTTATCTATTACTATAATTCTTAATTATCACTTAATTATCATTTATTCGATAATAAACACTCAGCGGCGAGTTTATCCCTTAATATATTACCTATTCAATTCAATAATTGTCTGTAGTCGACAATTTTATTTTTTATTTCAACACACTATTCGCGTTATTAAATATTTTACGCCGCAAAAACTTAAAAATCTATACTCGCAGAATGTTATTTATATGATTAATTACTCCGTAGTGTTTGTTTTATTAATTTTTTATTCTGATTTCATCAATCATACTTTATTTACCTGCCTACTGATAATGACCATAAAATAATTAAAAACTATATTATAATGAAACCAAAAATTTAAGAATATTTGAAATAATGTGTTTCAGGAAAACACCAAATAGTTGTAATTTAAGAGCGACCATTTACGGTTGAGAATAATTATTTTTAACTCAATGCGAATAGATTAACTGTAGTTTTCAAGAAATGTTTTGTTCCCGAATTTTGTGAGAAAATTACCAGACGAAGTGCCGTAATGAGTTATTAATATTATGCCGGGTGACGATAATGACGTATCACTGTGACAACATAATAATATGAAAAGTGTATTTGAATAGTCTGGATGATAGTATAGTACAGTTTACAGTTTACCCTTGTCAAACAATTAAAAATAAACATAAGTTTCCGATAATCTTAAATAAAATCAACTGAATTGATGAGTCGACGGGTGGTATAATTTTGTATTGCTCGAGCGATTTATTTTTCAATAAATATCTCAATAGTGGCTTAAAGGCTATATAATATATCATGCAATAATTATATGTAATACTCACATTGACACGTTGAGAAACACGGACATGATAAACTCGTTATATATCGCAATGGAAATGAATCGACTTTCATTGAATGCAGATGGCGTTTTCCGAACCATTACACACAACCGAATACCCCAGATTAAGAATACAACTTCCACTGAAAAAGAGAAATAAATGAAAATGAAAAAAAAAACAAAACCCCCGCAAAACTAAAAATATTAAATATTTAAAACTTAATTACAGTTTTAATCGCCGAACAATGTATTACTACGCGGAGCCTAAAAATGTGTAGAAATGTGCGTCGTAATAACGCAAACGATGAAAAACCGATTTGTGTACACCAGGGGTGGCCAGCATAAATGTGTTCACGAACCGTATGGACAAATACAACGGTATCAAGAGTCAAAACATTATTTTGTTTTCATGAATATTTCTATAATTCAATATAATCCATTTGTGGTCAATGTCATTGAAAACGGATGCCCAATCCTGTATAGTAACAAACAAGGTGGTTCTCGAAATCGAACTCCTATAGTTGTTAGAAGATGAATGTCTAAAATAGTTCAAAAACAGTTGTCCCATAGTATTGAAATATTGGAAGCATGTTACTATTTCAAAACACCCAAGCATTAAAAACTGTGCTTTAAAATGAATATATATTTTTGGAACCACATGTCCGTGTGAATCGCTTCACAAAATCAATGCAAACAGTTAGGTGAAGATATCGTTCGAACTCGACTGATGATAACTTAACAGAACTACTCAGAACTGCTCTTACAATAATGCAAAACCTAAATCGTAGGAAGCTTACGAAAAGAATACCGTGCAAAATAATTTAGCTTGACATTTGTATTTTATTCATTATTCGTTTGTATTTATTGCGTTTATGTTATTTTATATATCTGTGTACCCCAAACGCTGTACATTGAAAACATTTAATTATTTTTATCTTAATAATCACATGCCTAAGGGATTAAAATCCAAAATAATTGTAACGAGTACGTTTTGGTTTTTGTAAATAAGACGCGCGAGCCTCGATCCGGCCACCCCTAACCTGGTAGCGAAGCAATCGCGTACCGCGCAGACATTAGCTGTACGCGTCGGCGGTTAAATTACGGTGGTATGTTCGTCACGGGAACATTCAATGGCCCTCGAACGTACGCATGTCCTGCTGGTACACTTACGTATTGAGAAAGAGTGATCCCACCAATCAGTGGGACAAATATCCGTTTTGAGGTTGTCCGCCGTGCGGCCGACAATCGTGTGTGGCGGAGACACCATGGTCCTGATGAACAGTATTACCGTGACGAACGCGATCATTAGCAGCAGCAGTTTAATCAGCTGTTTGTCGGTGATGCGGACGGTCTTCGCCGAGTTCACTTTGAACACTTGAGACACCCTGCGAGCACACCAAGCAAGCTATTATAACGATGTGTCTGGTTATGCGATTATTATTTTGATCCGCACGAGCCGGTGGTCTCGAACCCGCGGCCCACTGGCTCACTTCTCGCACGGCCATCGACAGGAAGTTTATCCGCGTCGCAGCAAAACGTTTTTATGTTATTGGCCATTTTTTCCTTTTTTGTTTTTTTTCCCTTTTTACTTTACGATACGAACCGTACGTTTTCATAAGCCCTTTGTAATAATTACATTTAATGTACACATTGTTCGTACGTTGTTTATTGCGCGGTATTCATTTATGGTTAAAGCGAGAAAAAAAAAAAATGGTAAATTACACGGGTTGTTTTCCTACTCGTTGCTAGTGGTGCGGCCCCGGAGACCGATAGTAAAAACGGCTAGAGAGTGGCCCTAGGTCTCAAAAGGTTCAAGATCCGCGAGATGAAATCAGTGATTTTATGATGGAACGTTTCAGTGGCCTGAAGTTTTTATTTATAATCCTCAACAACAACGTACACGTAATACGATAGCAAATGTTACGTTTTTTATCCACGAAGGCCGTGAAAAAATTCGAATAATATTTATTTTGAATGAGATTAATAAGAGAAAAAAGAATAAACGGTACAGTAAAATAGCGTCAGAGACCAATGCAGTGCCCATGGTGTGATATTTATTTTTTATCGTGAATAAAATTAAACGGAGTTAACCATTGAAATTCAAGTGGAACACATTTGAACAATATTTCACCGCAAGTTAAGTAAAATAAACCGAAAACGTTTTGTTTGAGATTAATCCGAGTGTAACGGTAAGCGTGAGCTATACGTTCTTCCGGTTGACATGATGTGATTATAATTTAAAGATGGCATAGCAAAGCGATTTTATACAACAGATTTAATCGATTTAAAATAGTTTTATTAAAAACACGTCGAAACACTTTGAACGTTTGACATAAATAACATATTACACTAAAAAGTATCCCTCTCGGTACGGAGAGAAAAACCGATTCGAAATATATTTTACGACAAAAAAATGCGCAAACTGTCACACAAACCTTCACTTTATATTTTGTGCATGTTTATTAAAAATAAGTTCCTCCATACTCAGTTCATGTAATCGATTTGATTTTTCTCCTCGTTACAAATTTTCTTACGTTATGCACCAGAGTTGGTAATTTTAAAAATCTCGATTACATTCTTGCTGTTGAAATTGAAGTGTTCGAAGACATTACTTTTATGTTAATACCAGAGGTACATCTACGAAGATGGAAATGATCAAAGAAAAAATAAACATTTCACCGCTGATTCGGATAAACAGCGTTCATATCTTCTACCGGTACAAATGAGATGGTTTTCACAGAATATCTGTTAAAACGAATAATTCACGCCCGATAGTAATTATTAAAGAAAATCATATCAAGCAAAAATCGAAGTCAATCTAATCGAGAATCGTGTCGAACTCTTCACGTTTTCTACTATCATCATTTATTTCAAATATCTGCTCGGTGAAATCACAATATTGATTGTGCACGATCAACGAGAAATAATTGCGATAAAATCAATTTAACAAATTGTAATCAAATATGGTTACAGAAGTCTGTGCACGACGCGTGATTTTAACATAATACGATGTAGCAGTGCATTTTTTTTTATCATCGCCGACAACGTTATTGGCAGCTGAAAAAAATCACTTTGAAATACACCGACGAAAAATTATGATGAGCTCGGGTGGTGTTAATGTGATATATACACGAAATACGTCTTTTTATCGTAAGAAATTCACGTACGAGTATTGTTGTGACGCATTTATATGATGTGATACATCCATAAATATTTAATTCGGGAGCATACACTTCAGGTTTGCGATACGTTCGCAAATGGAGTTGAGATGACGGGATAAACGTACATATTCTATAGTTTATAACTTTTCGTCACGCTCAAATCGTCTTCGAATTAGGTCGGAGTTACATTGTGTTAACATAACCGCGTGTGATAGAAAAAAAAAAAAAAACTAATGCCACGTTCGTTTTGACGTGTTACGACCTTATGTATTTTTATTCAACTTGATTTCCGCAAACGTCATTACGACCGATTGCGTTTGTTGCGTTAAAATACTATTATACAACTCCCGACCGTACGTAATAGATTATGTTCTCGCTGTTCTACGTGTAAACACATTTGTTTGGACGGTGCAAAATATTCTGATATCTCACCCGGGTTCGGGAGAGGGATGAGAAGGTACGCGAAAAAGCGAAGTGTAAGCGGGGCTGTTTATTGGTTTGGCGGAAAACAAAACCTTTAGCGGGGGGGGGGGAGTAGGGAATTATTTCCGTATCCATGGTCGGCCTACGACCGTCGAGAAGGAAGTAAGCGAATAAATTCACCTCCAAGTTTTCAACATGAGTGCGCCGTATGTGAGGGAAAATCCAATTTCCCGGAGCCAAAATCTCGCGGTGCACGTTACTAAATTCGGTGTCGGGTACATGACGATAATCTGGAAAAGAAAAATGGAAAAAAAAACACGATTAAATTAAAACAATAAAACGCGAATTTTCGTTTTACTATTATTATGCGCACGGATTATGCACGCGGACGTGAAAACGTTTTAATATATATATATATTATATCCACTGAGGTTTAAGCTCTATCTATTTTGCGAGAACAACAATGTCAAGGCGGTAACCTTGAGTGTTTTAAATTCGTATTTAGTTTTACTGTTTTACCGTCTTACATACCGGTCTAAGAAATACTGGGTCAACGCGGTAATATTATCTCGTCGGAATTTTACGCATGCATTATCCGCAATGAGTTTTTTTTTTTTATATTTTTAATCAACGAGCTGCACAAAAATCGATCGACTCTCCGTGTCACGTCGTATCTTACCGTTGTGTACATAAAAAAAGCTCCCAAGACTATAATCTGCAACAGCACCGGACTAGCGGCTTTGACAATCTGAAACAAAAATGTAATATTTACTATTTACACACGGGACGCCGAATTGAAATCATTTTTCTCTCGCTCAACACGTATTTTTAAGAACAAACATATACTCACACACACTGTGTGATGTGTGTTTAAGGATAGGTATTACGACAACAAAACCAAATGCACGGTAAAGAATAAAATTCCGGTACACCTCACGAAGTAATAATCTACCACGGAAACGGCTGGTGTAATACTGTGAAAATCTCAATTCCATTCTTGATATAAAACAAACGTTAACATATTTTGATATTGTTTATGTTTATAGTAGTGCTTCCTGTAGTAATGAAATTGCGACAAAGAATTTAATAAAAAGAAAATAAACGTAGCCATAAAATAAGTGCTTGTCGACATTTAACTAAAAACTTACAGCTTAATTGTGTATTTATTATTTACTTTCGATAGTAAATATAAGTATTTATAACAATAAGTATAATAAATATAAATATAATTTATTAATATATTGATATAACAATGTACTCATTAATTGCTTGATGAACTGATATACTTTTGCACAAAATAACATGATTATAATCGACAGAAATTATAATTTATAGTTCTTAGAATAATACTTTCCAAAGAAAGGAGGGGAATCATGAGAAAATAATGTTATAATATTACGAATTTTTAATATTACGTTTTCCATACAATTTTTGAATATCATAAACCAAGTTATTCTCAGTCACTTTCAAGATTAGATGAATTAGTAAAATTGCAAATTTTTTTCTATAAAAAGTAGCATTTTCCGCATGACATTATGTGTACTAGTCCCTATTTTATATTATTTGAACCTTTACGGTTTTAAGTATGTGTTTGATGTATTAGCTCTCGTATTTTTACATTAAAATAATTCCGAAGCATATGCTTTTAAAATATAACGTGAATTCACGCCTGAGCACTTAATGAGTGTATTTCAAATCAGTCATTTTAAAAATAATGTGACACGTCATTAAGGATTCATGCTAGAACAGGGTGTAATTTAGATTTAAAACTTTTCACTGAATTTCAGTAATATCACGTGCTTCAACTTAGTGTTCTATATCAAACGATGAGTAAAGATTTTATGATTATTATATTTTGGAACGATGGAACTTACGTGATTCCGAAATATAATCACTACCTATACTTTAAGTATTTTAGTTTTCTACGCGGGTACCTCATCGTATATCGTTTCATATTAAACCTAATAAAGTCATGACGTGCAGTCTGTAGATACAATAGGTGACGAAGATGTTGTGTTTATAAATTATAACACATAATATAATATAATATAGTGCTCTTATAGTAACGATATATAAATTTTAAGTTTTGAACGAAAATGTTTTTTATTTTTGCGTACACATATAGTTCAGCGATAAATATAAAAAAAAAAAATAGTTGAAAAATTGCTGTTTTATGTGTGCGAATGGATCAAAAAAAACTTTGACATATTACGTGATGATCAACATGAGATACTGCATAGGGCGGAAAAAAACTAAATCCAGCACATAAGTCAACGGCTCTATCTTTTCTCTAGAACAAGCTGTCTACCGGGATATAAAATATTTATCACGTTTCCCTATACATCTACTATACGTGTTGAATTTTCAAAGAAAAACCGGTAAACAATTTGAAATTTTTTTTCGCTTCGACACTATTTTTCTTAGCGCTTATTTTTTCACAGTGGCTGTCGAATTTCTCCGGCCCCGTTCAAGACATGGTTTTAGTTTTTGAACCGCAGCGATTTATAATGGTGCCGACTATATAATTCAAACGGAGCTACGTTGGCTACGAACGTTTATATTGGACATGAAACAAACACGAAAAGTTAAATATGTATCATTATGGCCCATCATGGTTATCCTTTAAGTACGAAATAATAAAGAAGCATTTTTGTTGGAACGGAAAATACGCCTCAGTGCTGTTCATTGTCTCTGTCTATAATACTTAAGACACGCAGGTACAGCTTTTCGTTGGAATTGCGTTGCGCAAGGATATATTATTTGGTTCGCCGTCGTTGTTAAAACTAAAACGTTAAACAAGTCATAATATACCGTGAGATTATAGAGAATTGATTATTTTTCGACGATGAATTTGAAGTGCCTACTAAAATAAATTTTATACACCGATTTATGTCTAAGCTCATAACATAATACAGATAATAAATATTTATGCGCATATACATTTTTAAATTGAAATTAAACCACCGGCGTTCGCCGCGGGTCTCTCCGACCGGAGGTGAAAAGCATTCTAAAGTAATGAGATCATCGCGAAAGCTGCAGCAGATGCTACCTTGAGTAATGGATCGCGTTACCTCCGTTCGTATTAAACGTGCGTTTCAAAAATATAAAGTAATACCTCCGCGGGGACGATTGAAAACATACGGTGGATTATTTCTGCAAATTTGCCTCCGCAGTCTCACGGCCATACGCGTTCAGACCGCCGTCGTATACGTTTATTCGGCCGCACAAATAATGGCGGCGTGCGTTTATATTCGTTAAGGGTCCCTCGTTTCGTCGCGTATGCAGAGTAGTCGCTTGCGTACAGCGCAGCAGTGGAAATAACTTTCAGTGGGCTACGACGTAAACGGTCTCCCCGAGCAATAACCGTTTCGGTGGTTTTGATATTTTTTGAATATTTTATACGCGTTGAATTGCGAAACATAATACGACTACGATGCGCCAAGACTTGCAGCTCCTGCAGAACTCGCGATTAAAAAATAATAGACTTAACAGCTCGACGGTAGAAAAGTTAAGTACTTTTTTTTTTTTCAATCTTCATGAACGTGATTAATGAACTATTACAAGTGGCAGATTTTATTCTAGGACTGCGCCGTCAACGAACAAATTATTGTAAAGAATCATGTTTTACGGTAGATCATCGATTACTCAAAAGCTTCTTTTCTCTTTTCCATATGTTTACAATTATTATAATATTGCACGGCAATGTAAATCTTATTATAAAATACACATAAAACTATATTGAAACTATTGTTTCTATTTTTCTGAGAGAGGTTTTATTCGTATTTTTATTTTCTACACAACTAACAAAAGAGTAAACATGACCTTATCGGGACATCATCGCCGTGGTAGATTATTATATTATAGGTAAAATAATAAACGTTTTTTTGTTTTCAATGTAAATTTCAAACGTTCCGAGTTACGATTTCGGGTGACAGATAGACTCGAATGAAAAATATACAATACCGTAAATTACACTACGTACCTTGAGATCGCTGTACTTGTACGTGAGAATAGCGACCATCGGCAGAAACCCAATGACCAGAAGCGTCAACAGTAGTATCGTGATCCTAAGTATGATGTCGTATGTAGCTATGCACGGGCTGAAGTCGACGCAATCATCACAACCCTCGGCGCATTTTTTACACTGAAAGTTGACGTCGACGTTGTACGTGTTTGGTTTGTTCTGGAAAATTGATTGGGGTTAAAAAAAAAAAAACTCCACGAGACCGTCGCGTTTATTTATCATTATTGTTTTGGCAAATTGTGTTACGAGAGTATCACGCGTCGAGAGGACCGTTTACTTGTCACACTCACCAGCATGAGTTTTTCGTACTCCTCTTCCACCACCACGCCGTTGAACGACTTCTCGGTGGTCGTGGTGTTCGGGAAATAATAACCTCTGCGGCACACGCACTTGTAACTTCCCCGACGGAATCCGAAGCCTGGCAAAGAGACGCACTGAAAAATAGAAATAGTAAAAAATCGAAAAAAATTTTAGAAATCAATTCTAACAGTCGTGCGCTGGCAGAAATTATTTTAAATCGTAATTCATTTCACGAGTGAGCCCTTTCGGCGTGCGTGGTCTCCGTGGAATCGTAGGGAACACGCACGTGTTACGGATACTATTTTTTTTTTTTTTATCGATCTGCATAACATTTAGATTATTTACAGGTTCATATTATTTAAATACATTATGTTGAATTGTATAATTCGGAAATTTTAAGAAATTTTAAGACTTGGTCGTTTGTGCACGGGGTTTGGCCCGAGTGCTGCGTCCAGGGTGTTCGTTACGGATACTTTTTGTTCAACTCGTAACGCGATGTCTAACGGCATAGTAGAAGCACCCGGGGCGTGGACGGAGCCAATTACAGTGTAATACGCATAGGAAACGCTTTTCCGTTATTAATGTTTATCGAATATTTAACCGGACCGTTCGATGTGCGTTTGTGAAAAGCGGACAAGTCTATAAACACAAACAGTGGGGGGGGTGGGGGTTCACGGTACAATGCGGTATATACGTACACAGTTGTGATGGAAAATTCAAAAAATAAATTTCGAAAATACCAGCACCCCGGCAATGTAATCGGCAGAAGTGAATATTTACTATCACTATAAGGCATTTCCGTGCATTGGCCGTACGTACATATTGGATTTTTCTTCATTTTCACGCCCATTACGACCGGGTTTATAGGGTTTATATGAAAATCCACTGTCACGATGGATATTTCAATTGTTTAATAAAAATAATTTATTTCCAAGGAAAATCATGTTTTTTTTTTTTAAATCTTTAGTGAATCTACATCTCGTCCATATCGTATGGTGATGGTTCTCATTTAAATATCAAGTTATATGCTCTACGCAAACATTTATAATATTTAAATATAAGAAATAAAATAGCTCTTGGCCAAACGTTAACAGCCTATGAACTTTAAAATGTATAAAAAAAAAAAATCGTGTAATTAAATTTTAATATTTTCAATTATAGCACGAATGACTGTAATGGTTTTTCAATAAAAAATTATGTCAGAAAATCATGTTCCCTTATCCAGCAAGCGAAAGTAAAACTTAAAATAACCAGGATAAATGATTTGTTATTAAACATCAGTAGGTAAAAGGTTTTTGATAATTTTCAAAAAAATACTTTTATATGAAATAAAAAATTATATCCTTCATTTTAAGGTTAATATTTTTTTATAATACGCGTTGAAGTGAGAGCGATTTGACTGAATAAACAATTTCATAATATTTAACTTTACTTTACTTCTGATGATTTATCTCTACAAATATATATTTAGGACTTAAGCACACGAAATTTAGTTTTAATATGGCATATAAATTACAGGTTAACTACTAAATTATGTATACTGGTAACATGGTGGATGATATAGGTGTCATAATAAATTAGATAACGTAAGAGTCTGAAGAAAATAACTTATAAGGGGAAAGATAAACATAACTCTTATCATTCTTCTTAAAATTAAAACTATTATTTACTTGTTTTAGAGATGTCCAATTAAAATAATTAGCATAAAGACTAGTTTTGTTTTAAATATGATAATGCTGAAAAAATATAAAATACATGAATGTGAAATTGTATTTGATTAATAATTCGATAATGATACATCCTTGATAGATAGCGTCAATGCTTTTTAGATTTAATTGAAGATTCCATACGTAATTTCGGCTTTATTAATTAGGATCAACATCAATTTAATATACATATAAATACGGAATATCAACGACTTAAAAATATTAATTGTAAATATTTCTATAGAATGTTTTTATTTTTGGTTTGTAAAAAAAATTTGGTTTTTGTTATAATTAAGTTAAAGTTATATTACTCATAAGCTATACATTATTAGATTTACATTATAATGATATTTGTCATAGTGATTAAATTATCCCACAACTGTTCAATTTAAAAATTACATTTATGTTATTTACTCTTCATTGTCTCGACGAATAAACGGTAAAAAGATTAGACTTCTTAAAAACAATAATATTCAGAATATCCATATGAATAAATAACATTATGTTCTACAAAGTTGGTAAACATCTAAAGGATAAGTAGGTCATATGTATAAAATATCAATATTAGGAAAGAATTTTGTTTTATTAGATTTAAGTAAATAAATTACAAAAATAAATAAAAAAACACAATTCAGCATATTGAATTGTTTGACCTAATTAAGTTAGTATATAAGAACGTACGTATAAGTAATAAAGAAGTTGATTACATTATTGATAGTGATATCATATAGTAGATTAGTGTTATAAATTGAACCATTGATTAACGTAGAACTTGTGATTGTCTATTCGGTTTTATACCTAATTCTTAACTTAATCGGCGAGTACGAGGCCTAGGCTAAACGGCGAACAATATTCATCTTATACACTCATAATATTCTACCTATAAATGGATCGCTTCTCTAACGAATACATGAATACTAAATTAATTTAAATATATTTTTTGGTTATTCACCCTAATTGAACATGGAGCTTTTAGCTATGTAAATTGTAACTAATTTACATAATTTTCAAGTCGATTATCAACAAATAAAGGTAAATTATACATTGAAATGAATCGAAAATTGAAATTGATGGTGGTGTATTTTACTCCGATAGTGTATGACGAAATAAGTTATTGAGAATTTGCAATTATTTGCGTTTTTTTTTATACTTCTTCGGAAAATACCATTAATTACTAAATTACCACGGGAGGATGAAAAAATTAAAAAACAAGCACCTATAGCGAAATTACGACACACGGTATAGTATACTCGTATGCTTCCACTATCTTTGGGTTTTATCAACTTTTACTGAGAGATTTTTTTTATGTACGAACTCTATAATTTATCAATGCTTTGAACTCTTTTGCAGTTGTGAATCGCGTTAAAGTAAGCCACACTTGAATAGTAGGTATTTAAAATTAAACCACTGCAAACCAACTGCTCTGTTTAAATAATCTTAAAATGTTTTCATAGATATAAAGTTTTTGTTTACGTTGAAGTTTTTTTGAATTTAATTTAATTAAATTATTTTTTTTTTTTTAGAGATGATTTTCTCCTTAGACTCTAAAAATACGTATATATATATACATTTTACAGCAATTATTTATACAAACTTTCACGGTTTTTTTTCGTTCTTATTTAGCCAAGTTTTTTATATTCATTAAATTTAATTTAAAATCTGTTCAGTTCAACAATGAGTAACATTGACGTTATGTTATTTGAATATTTAACGAAAACGGCATGTAATACGGGGTCGTTTAGCGATAGTACCTCGAGATTTTTTTATCACAATAGTTATAATTTACGGTTAGGGAATCCTTGTCCCAATTCAGTTAACGCCGTCGGAGAATATTTCCAATTAACGTAGAGTACAACACATTCATAACAAGTGCAATGGTTTTGGGCTACAATTAGTACGGTTTCTTGTAGTGAATTTTAACTAGTCTACATATCTTTAGCAAATGTCAAATTCGACAAGGTAAAATAATTGTTATACGAGTTTGAAAGTTTTTAATCGGTCATTTACATAGAGTTTATTGGTCAGAGGAAATTTTACGTGACGGATATTTTATGTAATTACGTGGTTCAAAGCATCGTAGATACTCTACCTTACTAGAATTTAAATGGACTGTTATTGGACTTGAAAACTAATGGTCTGAGGGCGAAAGTTTGTTTGTTTACATTCGAGTTTTATTTAATCGGACTGCTCCAGCGTTTTGTGATAACCGAAGGGATATTGTTAATGGTTTCAGCATCGCGGCATCGTTTAATTTTAAAGAAGTAAGAAAACGTCATCTTTATTAATTTAATTCTGGATTTAATGTTCACTGGGGCAATAAATTTAAATTAAATTGAGTTTTATTTTCACCGTGTTCACTGTGGATTTCGACCTCATGTTAGGATATACAATTCATAAATTAAGCAATTAAGCAATTAGGAGTACATTATGTATAGTATCAGACGTAAATACGTTTATAAGTGAAAAACTAACCAACTATATTACCGGAGGGGTTTCAGTTTGAAATCTACGAGGAACAGAATTATGATTGTTTTAACACACTGTGGCTGTCCGATTTTTAAGAACACAAAATAAACATTTAACATCGAAATAATTATACGCTAGTAAGTAAAATATCCACCAGTTAAAAACAATCTTATTTGATTTTAGCAAACATGTACAATTCATATTGACTCGGATGCAGTAAGATTAACAATAAAAACAATTTTTATTTTAATATTTTTATCTACTTTTTGAAGGGTAGCAAGGAAACTGTAGCCTTAAGCACTTAATGTGGGTTTTTTGTCTGTAGGTGTTTAGCTTCTTAGAGAAATTGTAGGGAGTTAAGCACGCGGGTAGTGTATATGTGTAAGCATGTGACAGACCGTTCCAATACACCATGTTAGTATACTGATTACTGATTATTTTCATTTATTTATCTTTTTTATTTAAGAGTTTGTTTTAATAACGAAATATACAGCTATACAAATAAGCATATCAAGTAATAATGATAAGGTGTCTTATATGTAACGTGAACAAAAATACGATATAAGAGGGAGTGATTATTACCTATAAATTATTTCATAATTGTAATTTTAATAATAGTGTGTAACATGACAATATTTTGTTGTAACCTCAGTTCAATGGATATTAAAATAAAATTAGAAATCGCACAAGCTATTTTTATCACAAAAATTGCGATCGTACGCTCTCATGAGAACGTAGTGTTCTAACCCTGTACTAAATTATTTCATGTTGATTTTTGGTTAGGGAAGTGATGCGTTGATGGGCCCATGCAAATATCATAAATATAGACCCCTTTAAATATCACGCGTTTATTTATGATGTTCAAAAGACGGGATAACAGTTGTAAATTGTAATGGGAGACAATTTAAAAGTATCGATTGTTTAAAAAAAAACATATAAGAATTATCCGGATAAAGTTTAAAAGACAGCAAAATAAAAAGTATTTAACAATCTATAATTATATTTGACTTTGAAAGATAGTTTCCGAATACTTAAAAAAGTATTTCAATGCATTTCCAAGTATATTTTGAATGCCTCATACTAGGTATCAACTAAAAACCAAAAACTACATCAGTTTTAGTTAATATTAAAAAAAAAAAATGTTTAAATGTTCTAATTTTTCGTAAAATAATGTTGAATTTAACGTCATAAATATAGAATGAAATAAATGTTTCAATGGATATACGGCCAATGTGATGAACGTTTATCATGTTATTATCAAACCCATATAAATCTTGGTTTAAATAACGAATATTAACAATATTATTAATATATTATACACTTAAAATTTCAAGAACTAGTATCTAAATCTTGTTTGAAAATACTTATTTAAAATTCACTTTCGTCGAATGAATTTTAAATACCATCAGAATTCAGATAAGCTATACCTAGATTTAATACCATATATTTAATTGATTATTAAAACTATACATAATATACTAATATACTAATATACTAATATACTAATATACTAGTTTATTTTATAAACTTACTTGAGTCGTGTCATTTTTACACTTATTAGAAGAAGCAAAAATGTTCAACTTTGTACTCCCTTCGGGTAAACTGCACTGATCAATATCTACTCTTCTTAGATCGATATCGATTCCACTCGTGCCTCTGAAATAACAAGAAATATATTATTGTTGCAATAACTATTATACAATTGTTTAATTTAAATTAATAATAATCATGTTGAAATGTAAGTCTAGATTTATTGAATAAAACCACAGGATTTAACAACTCATATAAGGGATGTGATTCGAAAAATTCAGTTTATCTTGAACTATTTTATGATGAATGAAAATCTAGTCCTCGTGACTTTCAGAAACAAAAAAAAAAATAATTATCTTGTATAAAATCTGAAGAAACTCGTCGTCAATCTTTTAAATACCCTTTTGGACTTTGTTTTTATTTTATACTTATATAAAATACTAGAACGTTTGCGTCAACATATTTTTATTCCGTGAAATTTCTAAATTTAAAATGTATAAAATAACAATAATAAGAAAACGTAAAAATTCAACAAATCAATTATATGTAGTGAAGTAAACTACTTATTGTTAGTCATATGGATATTTTTTGTAATATATAAATGAAAAAAAAAAAAATGCCAACAAGACAGAATTTACTTTAAAAAAATAACCATGTTGGTATACATCGGAACAATTCTTCTCGAAGTTGTGTACAAAAACACAAATAAATATAAATGTGAACTAACCACACATTGTGACAAAACCAATTCGTTCCTTGTTTCACTCAGAATCTAATAAACGTATTTAAGAATTATTCTGCAGTATAACGAACTTAGAATTTGTTAAAATTATAAAGATAATGACTCAAAATTAACTATTCTGAATATGAATGTTTAATAACTAAAATAGTTAACCTATAATTATTATTATAAACGATACTTTGGATTAGTTGTAAGAACTAATAGGTAAATAGTATACATACAAAAATTAATCGTTATCGTTCTTTGTTCAATTTTATTAAATAGTTAATAATAAAATAATTCAATGTAATTACTAATTTTAATATCTTATAAACCATAAGTACCTAACAATATGTATTTACAGATTTCATATTGTAGTAATACATTTTCATTATAAAGTTGAAAAAAATGAGAAATGTAGACTTTGTGTTCTAAATAGATGTAACAAATAACATTATGTCCTGTTCACTTGAATTTAATTTAATTTAATTTTTTAGTGCATTATCAATACTTTGTGCATACAATTATGAACATTGCTAAATATCGTTGGTAAGATATTATTTTGATATTTGTGTTTCAAATTTCTGTAGAGTTCTATAGAAATAAAAATAAGACCAAACAATGATAAAGCGTATTCAACACAATTTGAATTAATTATTAAAACCCGCATTTTAAACACTTCATTGAATACTCAATAGCGAAAGCATCGATAATAGTATTTAATCCAATGAAAATTATTTAAACACCGGTACACACTTATACTGACTTATATATTGAAAAGTAATTTCTGAGAAAAAGTTAAAAAAAAAAAAACAATAAATGAAATTAAGTATTTTATATGGTATTCCTCTAAATCCACTTACCTACTTAGACTTAAGTAAGTCAAGTATAAGATGTATTAATGCCTTCTCATTGTTTCTAACGAAATATCAACGTGGTACCGTAATGAAAGGAAAATACATATATAGGAATAACACTTCACAGGTGTGTAACAAAAAAAGAAAACACCTATTTATGCCGAGAAAAAAATATACGAGTGTACAATAATATTTTAAACCGATTAAAATTGTCCACGAATATTTTATCGACTTTCACGAGACGTAAAATATCATAACAGTAGATTTGCTCGGTAAAAAGATTATACATTGTGACTTTTCGTCACAAAGCAGATATGTTCTGAAGAATCAAAAAGTTAGTAATACCACACTCTACAATTACAATAATATCTTTAGCGGTTTCCTGTTTCTTTTTTTTAAAAAAAATTATAAACGTATTGTAATGTGTAGTGTACAAATTTTGCGATTCGACTGTTGACTGATTGTGGTATGATTGATTCCAAACGAATCGAGATTCATTCGTCGTTCTACAAGAAATCGCCTAAACTCTCAGCTCTCACTGAGTTAATTTTCTTAATAAAGCAATTGTTTTCTTTGGGACCAAACGAATCACAGTTTGACGTTGGAATTATAATATGTTTCGGTAGTGTACATAAAAAAAAACTAAAAAAAACCTGGGCACGACAAATTGATCGTAGAAAAAGTTATGAGACGAGCCAAATGCTTGTGTAAATCAACGTCGGCCAAAGAAGCTGAAAACAATAGAACGACCATGTGTAGTGCGGTGCCGTGTTGCATTGTCGAACATTTACGAAATCCGCTTACGCGTGCTACGGATCGTCGAAACGATGTATACACTGCTAGGATGGCCGACCGGAAAAATCGGTCTTTGCACGTGAATTATATGTCCGCGTCGATTAGGATAATCACATTTCGTTAACATATACTTTCCCGAACCTCCCGGAAACCTGCAAGAACCGTGCCAAGTTTTGCCGACGTATTGGGCAATTTAACGGTATTTACAATGCACGCGGTACATGGCCGCGGGTCCGGTTCAACGCTACGGCAAAATAGGCAGTCGCCCAAAGGGTGGCAATAGGTTAGGGGCGGCAAATTTTGAATGAACCAAATTTATTGAATCATTTATTGACCGAGTTTGCACGAGAAAAAGCTCGCACAATACATTTTATTTGATATATTTCTTTATTTATAAATTGTAAACGAGTGAAAACGTGTAGAACTAGAGAAAGTACAAGTAAAATTAAAAATACACTTAAATCTAGATAATAATATACTATATACAATAGAATTGACGAAGAACATATTATAATGATAAAACACGTTAAAAATATTCACTTAAAAAACTCGACGAAACATAAAGAAAAAATCAACAGAGTTTGCAATTTTATTTGCTAACAACAGGACTCGTGGAAAATATGATGCTGAGCTATAATTAGTGGTAAGGAATGGAACATAAGACAACTTATTTACTCTAAAGTAATGATTTGAATTATGTGAAAACCACCCATTGGAAGCAACTCTAGGTAATCTAAATTACCATTTAGCAAGTCATATAAAAATATACGTTCACTGTCTCTTCTTCGAATTTCATAAGATTCAACACTTATCTGAGTAGACTGTATATGATATGAATCCATAGATACACTTAAATTCGATTGGAAACAGATAGATTTACTATAGTTGAATCGAACATTTTCTAATAGACTAATATAAGCAGCATAATGAAGGGACCAAACTAAAGAACCAGAACTCGAGCTTAGATCTAACAAGAGATATATTTAACAATTTTAAAGTACATGTTTTTTTAAACTCTTTTGCACTGTAAACTTAAACTCCTGAAAGCATAACTAACTGATAAATTAATGAGTTTAGAAAAAGATTTTCCTCAAAGACTATTCCTAAATCTATCGGATGTATCCGTGAGCATTGTATAGGTAATTTTTTTTTTTCAATGTGAAGTTTACTTATTTCATGTTATCTTTTTAATATATACTGAATTCTATAATGTCAAATATAAAATACATGTCTCGTATTTTTTCAGTTGCGTTTCTTTCAATACGTATTGTCTATAACCCAACCCTCCGAAAAAAAAATGAATAGGGGAGGCAAAAATTACCCCTTCTTTAGGTGGAAAAACCTAAGGCCAGCCTTTCGCGGTCGAGTAGTTTTGTACCATTGTTAACAAGCTGAAAACTTGTATATATTAAAATGTCCGATGAAATATTCACGCAAAATAATAAATAAACAATTATCAGATTATTGAATATCGATGCGCTGGCCTATGGTGATGTTATTGTAGTAATTGTTGTTGTTGTTGTTGTTCTATTCGGAGTACGACTATGTATTGCACAATTTTTATACTTTTATCTCGACCGGTAGTCGTCTTCCACCGAACGATTTCCAGCAGAGAGAGAGAGAGAGAGGATATTATATTGTTGTCGACCATCCGATGGCGTCAAGACGACATAAATTATTATTATAATAAAATATATGATAATAACGGTTTTTCCATTTTCGGTTGTAATCGCAGTTCAAAGAATACACGCGTTGGCCCCGTTTCACAGTAATATTAATTATCTTGTCAACAGCACTCGCGTCTTAGCCGAAAGATTGCGCCGCGGAAACGGCACGGGCGAATGCATAGCGATATCGTGCCCCGGGCGCGTACGAAAACTCAAAGGTACGCCGTGGGACAGCATTTAATCAAAGGAAAATACGAAAAAAAAAAAAGGAGAAAACGTCCCGTTTTTAATGACCGAAAGGACGCGGAACGTCGTCGCGCCCGCCACTTGAAAGGACCGTTTCGATGCGCTGCGCCCGCGATCGCCCGCAGCGCATCCGCCGAACGAGCCGACGCGTCACGCGGCCGTGTTCTACGCGCGAATCGATTCGAGTGCGTCTCGCCAACCCGACCGGCGGAGCGCGTGATGTGACGCGGGATCGGTGACGGAACGGCGTACGTGCGGCAAACGGAAGTTACCTCGAGTAATCGAAACAATAATACGTAGCATAAGACGTGATACGCAACAACTAGTGCAAGGGTCGGCAATTAATTTCTATGGCGGTCCAGATAATTTGAAAAAAAAATGTTCGGGGGCCATAAAAAATTTAATATAATAATAATAATTTCACAATTTTATTGTTAAAAGTTTAATGAGAAAAATGACATTTTTTGTCTTGAGCCAGTTTTTTTAAAATTTGCTACTCTTGGTGCTGAGTGTTTTCAAGGCGGAGGGCAGTTAATCTTAAACGATATTTAAAAACGTCATTTTGGAGAATGATAAAATTGAAAAATATTTTTGGCGGTCCAGTTATTTCCGCTCCACGGGCCGGACTTGGCCCGCGGGCCGCCTATTGCCGATCCCTGAACTAGTGCAACGCGAGCGTTGATAATATGAAACGCGAAGTCAACCGGTTCGGAGTTGAATTATTATTATCAGGGACCGTGGGTTCATGCACGTTTTTTTTCGCTACACAGGAAAACGTGCTTACTGAGACACGAATCCGTTTCACAACAATAGCAATAATAATATAAAGTTTAATAGTTCATGGTTTTGGGTGTAAGGCCATATTGGGCATAGAGTCAATTTTTTTAGAGTTATTAACGCATATTGTTTCAGAAAAAAATTTTTAGACATATATTTGAAAAATAACTGGTAAATAAACAATGAACAAAGATTTTAACAAAATTACAGTGTTTTTTTGATTTATTTTTACTATCGTGTGACTTACTAAATGGATTTTATGCGTTTGCGTTTCACGCAGTACCGCGGAACTTATAAAGTTTTAAACTTTACAAGTATTGGTTTTATTTTTTATTTTATTAATTTTGGGTTTTAAAATGTACACAAATTAAAAGGAATATAATCATTTAAAAATTAATGAATATATTCATATTATTTTATAATTTGCTCATGAGTTTTTACATAATGCATGTTTTGAGTGCATCATTTTAAAATGTAAGTGCATATAAATGCATTATTTCAAACTTTTTGAACTTACAAGCCCTGATTATTATTATCGACCGATTGTGTAGTTTATAAATGGCGTAAATTTAAGCCTCCACAGCGCAGTTTATTGTTTATCGTGTGCGCATATTATTTGGTTATAATATTTAATCAATCGGTGAGTATTGTGAAACCCACGGATTCGTCCGATCACATGTTTTATGCTCCGAAATCGATTACGTTGGACGGATGCGTCGGTCAAAGTTTAGCAGCAACGTCCAAAAACATAACGTGTGGTATAACATAACGCTGATGGTGAACGTTTGCCTTGTACAGTAGACTCTGGGTGATTCGAAATTCAGCGGACCGTGTGGAGAATTGGATTTAAAGAGGTTTTCGATTTAACCACATATCGAATTGTCGAGGGGGAGAAAGAAATAGTTCGAATTTAAGATTGTTGAAGATTTTTATTCTAACACGTATATTTGTTGTTGGATTCAAATAAATGAATAATTTATAGCAGACAGATGAGACATAAATATGTTATAATACACATACCTAATTATACTTCATTATAAAAATCAATTGTTGTCTTTCGAGATACGAGTCTGTTCGCTTGTTTCTTAGACTTGTAGTAGTGACAAATGATAAATGCTAATCAATACGATAATAGTAGTCAACAGAAAGTGTAAGATATATTTAAGAACAGAAAGATACGAGAAGATAAACCAAAAGATAATATACTATAAACCATCGTTATTTTTTTTCTAACGCTAAAAATTAAATTATATTTTGTTCTCATTGAATATGAGTACGTAAGAAGAACCATACTTCTAAATAAATGTAATTGAGATAACATTATATTTATGGATTCAAATTATAGAGGCCAAAAGTATTCGAATAGTTGAATTGTTTCCACTGTCTCACGCTTTATTATTTTCGATTTGTCGGGGTGATCTAAACACATTTGTTTTATTTAAGCAACAGAGGTTTTTTCGGTTTAGTTCGGTTTTTCGAGGTTTTCGAACATCGATAGTCTACCGTACATGCTATATTAATACGCTGGATGGTCCGATAATCCCCATTCAATATACATACAGGACCTAAAGCGCGACACAAACCAAAGTACACAATAATGGGTTTTAGATAATAAACAAGAGACGAAAATCAGTTGAAAGCACTAGCTACTACTGCAGTACTAATTCATTAGGTAGTGGCGACTGAAACGCAATTAAATTAAACCGCTCTCGCGTTACGTGACAGAACGACAAGGTTTTAATGCAGTACCATATATTGTCTTCACGCGCTAGGTGCTTGTCGCCTTTATCATTATTATACGCGGGATATCATCAAAAAGGATCTCAAGGACCTCGGCTGCTGGTATCGTGGAAGCTAACCGTAGTCACCTGAAGATAACATCCTAGCTTAAAATCAGCGCGCCGAAGCTAAAGTAGACCTTTCGGCGTGTTCGCCCGCAATCGGATTGTTTGCGTCCGGACAAAAGACTCACGACCCTTTCGCAGTACGCGTAATGAGAGCTATACTACTGGGCATTGATTATAAAAACGCATTAGTAACTGCGCAATAATATATTCTCCTGCAGCAGAACACGAACGCTGTCGCGAGAAGCGGAAACCCTGCAATTCGAGTAAAGCCATGGTGTGGCGGTGACAGCTAGCGGTGGTGGTCTTACTTGAAAAAATACTTTCCGTCCTTGAAAGCGAAAAACGGTACGGTGTACGTGAGCATCCATATGTTTCCACCACCGCAATCGTAATACGGTTTGCTCCATTTGCCGTCTTCGTACGAGACTGCTAGGATATCGTCGGGGAAACTTTTCGTGTGACTCGTTTGATTCCACGTGTACGTGTTGATAGCTGGAAAAAAAATAATAACATTTTCATTTAATAACTTATCGTATAACACGTCCAAGGACAAGCACAGAAATAATGCCGCGAGTAACGATATTCATATTATAATTTGTGTACTTGTTAAACATTTCAAAGACCGCCAGTCGACGACGGTCGTACCGCAGTAGAAAATACTTTGATAAACATTATATTATTACTGCAATAGTTCTTGACTATTTAAAATTTTTCTCAAATTTTTTTCAATCGTTTTCGCGTTGCGTTAGCGCGAGCGTGTGCGAGTCTGTTCGTGTTAGCTGTGGCGGTCAAATCTCCCGTTCGTAAGACAATGTCATAATCCCTTGGTGATAGATTACACGGACACTATATTTCGTTATCGTTTTAATCGAAGCGTAAAATCGGTTTTACGAAATGTTCTTAAACGTGTACGTGTTTAAAACATAGCCGAGACTTAATCACAGATAACGTAATAGATGTGTACTTACGTAAACGTATTGTATGACATAACCAAATGAAAATAGATATATACACATATTATATTGGGCTCTTTTCGGTCTTTTCGGTTAGATAAATTTAATTTTTCGTCTACCGTTAACCTAGTTTTACTTGTAAGAATCAAATATAAGATAGTTTTTTTTGTTGCTGTAAGTCATTGGAAGATTATAAAGATTTTATATTTTTATTTTTACTTATGACCACGTATTATTTCCATCAACATTTGTGAAATTAGTTTTTTTCGTACTGCGAAAGAGCTTAGCCGTACATTGTGAGTTTTTGGTTCACAGGTTCAAATTTTTAGTTCTAAGCACATACATTTCTACATAACCTCCAATGAGTGGATGACGTTTTAAACAAATATTATCTGTGCGCCATCTTGTTAAGTTTTTTATTTTTCATTGAAATACGTTAATTTTGCAAATATGCTGTTTGCTGATAGTAAAATCAGATGTATTAGAAATATACCAAGTAAACTTTTGAATGGAGAGTAGAACCAGGATCAATAAAACGAATTTTCTTCAAAGCTGTTCTTTAACATTTGATCTTGGCAGACTAATTTATAACATAAAATCAGCTTAATGATGATCTTAGATGTAAGGGGGGTTTTATATATTTTTTATGTGAATTATCAATATAAAGTCAGGCAAAGTCGGATACAATTAATACGAAGCAAATCATAATTTATATAATTTATATACTTATATACGAGCTTGTAATTAATTACTAAGAAGCAAATAAAATAATTAGAAAGTTATATTTAGTAATTACATTGTTATAATTAATACTGTTAAATTGTAAACAAGTATTTATTGTAAAATCATTCGAGAAGAAAGATTGAATATTATTAAAATAAATATTTTGAACTAATAATGTACAATTATGTGCTACGGCTCAAATCATGTGCCACTATTTCGCTTAGAACAATCAACAACTCATTTTAATTAATAAATTCATAACTGTTGGACTTGAAAACTGGAATGAAAAATTGAAATCTGATTTCTCTAATAATTAATCTCTATAATTATAAGTCATCAATAGCCTTCACTTGTACACATTGCCTTCACAATTGTACTTACATATTTTTATATTTATCTTGTCGCGTTGAAAAACCGAAAAAAACGATTGCTTCGAAATTTGATTCATGCAAATATTTTCAGGATTTTATAAAACTGTCAGGCTAATATTGTTACAAAGTTTTTCTTGGGCACTGAAATCAATGTGTTTCAACATTTAAAACCAGTGAGAAAAACTAATAATAACCTGTTTAAAAGACAATAAGCGTTTAATTTACAGTTGACAGCGTGAAACGTTTTATGACTTTTCACAACTTTAAAAACTGGTATTCGGAAAAAAAGCTGTCAAACAAAATAATTCACTCAGAAAAAAACAAAAAAAAATTAAATTAAATTTGAAAAAAAATTAGAAACTTTTCGAAGACTGGAACAAATAAATAGCATTAATAAAAAGCAAATCTATCAGTCACTCTATATTAACTTTTTATTTTGAAACAAAAACCAATTCATCGATACTGTTTCTAATAAGACAAACAACAAATAAATATATTTGTCGCGTATAAATCTGACATATTATTCTATCACAATTTTTATCTCATTATTAAATGTTTTTGTTTATGCATTTAAATTCGAATATTCATAATGACCCGACTTTTTCGAAAGAAAAAATCTTAACGTAGCAGAGTCAGACATTCAGAGTCATCCATTATAAAAAAAAAAAAAAACAATTTCTGAAATACTTAAGTAAAACAAGAAAAAAACTTTTAAACTAGAAAGAATGCATAAGAACTTTTCTAAACTCTAATGAAAAGTATTTATTCAATCTATCGACCAGAAGGACAGATTGTCAATACGATATTCAAACGCATTTAGGGATGACTTTTAAAATAGAAGTTTTCGACATATTGTTTCAGTGTTTCAAAATTAATGGAATTATATTAACTAAATGGTAAACAGTATGCAGTGCGTAAACATTAATTTAACGACCGCAAAAATTTGTTTGGAAATCATGTACCACGTTAAAAATCTATAAGTAACACAAATAAGTAACACGACTAACATTGTTAATCGACGCATTGAAATGTATTTGATTTGTTCAATATTATGTTTAGACTATATCATATACATTTTGAAAGTCAGATATTTTCAATAACGTCAACGAAAATAGAAATTTTATAAAAAAATAAAAATAAAGGTTCACTATTTAATATTTTATAATGTCATAAAAATTTAAAAAACCATTTTTTGTTAACGTAAGCTCATTCGTTTTTTCGTAACAGGCTAAATTATTTTATTCATACATATTTCACGAATGCATTTAAATATTTTACAGATGAAATAAATGTTTACGAAATTATTTTCTCTTAATTTTTTAAGGGGTCAAAACAATTCCTCAAAATCAAGAGTTATGAGGCTCACATATTTTTTGCTACCGGGATAAATGATAACCCCTCATGTCATACAGGTAGAATGACCCATCAAATGATAATAAATAAGGCTTACGACTAAGAACCATAAAAGGAATAAGTTTAAAGTTAAACAAATAACTATAACTCAAATGGTCAATAAAATTATATGTACGTGGCAAATGCAAAATGATAAAATGGTAAATGCACTTTTTGAGAATGCATTATGACGCTGTATCAGAGACGGTGGACTTGAAAAATGTGCCTAAGAAACGAAAATACATGCAATTCGTAGTTATAATATAATTTATTTAATTACGTATGAGTACACGATATTTAACATAAAATGTGTATTACGTACTAAACACATTGTACATTATCTATGATAACATAAAAATAAAATCTGAAACTATTTACAGTCACGTAACTACGTACATAAGATCAACTACATCGTAAAACATTAAATTGAATTCATTGAACCCAAAACTATAGCGCACCAGTAGTAATTTTGAATAGAAACAGCTCCATTTGTTTTATTGATGGACTGGGATTATTAATATTGTCCAAGGGCATCTCTGGGTTTTAAGCAAAAATATATATAATATTTTAAGGAAGTTCGTGATGGGTATTTGAAATAGATGGGTTTTTTCGGAAAATTAGATTTTAAGAATATTAATTTATTAACGTTCTGTTAATAATATAAAATAGTATTTATTTATTTTCTGTCGTATATAAAATACTTATTTTACATTATAAAAAAAATACGTAAATTGGGTTTACCTTCTTTTAACAAAAAAAACCAAAAGGGCGAAACTCCTTGGTTAGGTGAGATACGATAATGGGTGAACGATACTGCTGTATAAGTCTTTTGAACTTGAAACCAATGTATTATTGACTGTCCATCGCTCTCGAGACTATTCCGAGTGAAAGAGGTTAAGTGGATCAGATTATAGTTCTAATGATGGTCGACACAGTCGTGAAATCAATAAAATAAATTTTTTTTTTAATAATATCGTGTAATCAAATTTCGTTGAAATACCTACTAATTTCGTCAAATTTTCATTTTCTAATACTTATAACGTATTTTGTTTACGACACCCCGTTATTTTTTTTCCAGACTACAAAGTGAATTATAAAAAATCTTGAATGAATGTATTAAATATAAACGAGACAATTCTTGACACCGGTTAAAGTTAAAATTACTCCCTCAAAGTACCCACATCATGATACAACCAATACATTTCTCGTTCACCCGAAATCTATAGCGTTTACTTATTAAAACAAAAACGATTATTATTAAAATTAATACCTACGTATACTGCATTGTAATTGTTTATACTTAGAGATAAAAATAAGCCATACCGAATTAAACTTGCAAAATAAAAAAATATATTATATTACATTAATAGACGTAACAAAAAAAATCATCCTCGTTTTCATCTTTACTGCAGCTACTGATGTCAAGATTTTTTGTGATTGCGGCAAGCTCAATAATTAGAACGCATCTTCTCCCTTTTTTTTTTGATAATCCTTCTGCGTACCGTTACAATTATTTTCAGTATTTTACTATCGTCATAACATACAAGGCCTAGTGCACAAAATTGAAAATATACTTTAGCCAACTGAATAGTGTTTAATTTTGTTAGCCAACCTTCCTTGAACTTGAGTAAAAATTAATTAAATGCGGTTGAAATAGTAGTAGTATTAGCAGGAGGAGTAGTAGTATGTGGGTAATCTCACTACTTGGGGACCTATTGTGTGCCTGTACTAAATATTTAGGCTCGTATAGTCGTATGTTTATTCCTTTCGCATACCTTATCGGTATGACATATCTCCAAATGGCAAATCAATATTTCCGTTATTTCCGCACATCAACCTCAACCCCGGTTAAATCATAGATGTTTTTTACAAGACCAAAACGTTATTTGAAGCACGATTGCGGCTTCTCTAATTTCTGTGTAAATCTGTAGGGTCTTATCGTACCCGCATTAGTTAATTAACTCTATTTATTTCTCCGAAAAGATAACGAGCGCGTCTGAACAAGTTAGAGAAATACATATTGCATATACGTCAAACAACGATTATTCTTTGAGGTGCGTTGAACATTTTAAAATATCGAATAGATAATTCGAAAATTTATAGTTGCAAACAGAACATTTTTGTATCGACAATTTTAATTATGAATGCCATAATCGTTTGAATAAAAAGTGTAGTGAACGGGATTACAAGCTTTGACCCGTGTTTTAAACCTTAATCATGTTATTTTGGTAAATAACACGGTAATTTCCTTTAACGATGGCTATTTAAATATTTTTAATTTTTTTTTGAGATTTACTTATCTGTGCGCAGGATTTAGAACGGTTTTTTCATCACACACTCTCCAACGATCGTTTGATCAATAATTAATCAAAATTTGTAATGTTTCCCTGTTTCTAATTTTGATACAACTTAGCCTCTACCTCTATTTTTAAATGTCCGGAATAATCGTTAACAAAATAATACTATGCAAAATGCATTGCACATAATTGATTTTGAATTATTCTATTTATTTTGATCTTCAATATTATAATTATTATAACGTATTTTTTTGGTTTTTTTTTTTATAATCATCTATTATAAAATATTAAAATATAATAAATTATAATACATTCGAAAAATTTTATTTGTCCCGTATTGGATACGGTCCAATTAGACTAATTCGAAGTGAGAACAAACTATTTTAACATTGAAAGACAAAAAAAAATATTATAAAATCTAACCTTTATTTAAAATAAAAACTAAGGGTGCAATTTGTAACTAAAAAAAAAAAAACTCTGCTGTGTAATAAACTGGTAATATCTCTTGATAATATTCAAACAAATAATTACTGCATAAGTATAAATCTGTGTTATTTCGATACCAGTACAAAGTTTTCAACAATAATTAAATAGACGAAGGAAAGTTGAACGATTTAGTTTGAACATCAATAAATTGTATGCGCCAAATTGTTTACAATAATTGACCGTTTGGCAGTTGAGAACACGTAATGTCCACCACTTTAAATTTAATATTTCATTAATACAAACAAGAACATTGCAATTTGAATCGTACTGCGCAATAACGCAATCGTTAAAATTTGAATTATTCTCGGATCAAATTTTACTCAAAACCCATTGTGATTCAAAATTATTAGTGCAGGAAAGATAAATTCGCTCTTTAAAATAAAAATGCTTAAACACTCGTGATAAATCGCGATTGTGTATACCTAAGATTGTTTTTATTCCTTCTGAGAAAATTCTCGTCTTAAACAATTTACTTTTGTTGAATATTTGACGTGTGTCCTTTGATTACTTAGCGATTGATATAATATTTTTCACACCGTAATAGTATCGACTGTATCACGGACGAACGGTGTTTCCATGGTGTTTGCTGTCGAGCAATCGCTGCGTAGTATACTGTCAACTAGGGCTTGAGAGTTGATGAGTTTTGCACTTACATTTAGGAACTTCTTAGACGACACTTTCTTAGCAGACATATGTTTCATTAGCACTTGAGTCTAAATAACTAATTTCTTTTTTTACTACAAAGGTCATTTGCCGATATTTTTGTTCATTTTTACTCATTTCCCATTGGTCAAATTGGTCGAAACATAACGACATTATTAAAACCCCACTGTAGAAACAAATCTTTCATCGTCCGTCAAATAATATGTAGGCACGCGGCATGGTGTGACGCAGCGGTTAGCCACAGTCGTTGATCAGTGATGCGGTTAAGCACCGTTTGGTGTAGCTATCTCCCGGATGGACGATCACCCGGGTTTTTTGCAACAAAGCCAAAAACCAACCGTTACTATTATGCAGATAGTTTGCGAAGCTTAAAATAATAAAAAAAAATAAAAATAAATAAAAAAATATGTAGGTACTATTATGCAGATAGTTTCCAAAGCTTAAAAAAATTAAAAAATAATAAAAAAAAATAAAAAATATGTAGGTACCTATATCCAGTACTCGGTATTTATGAATCAATAAAATAAGTATAAATTATATAGAGATTACATTCGAATCAGTTAGTAGTATTGGAAATTTAATGAAAAATAAACATAAGCTGCACTCGAGAAAAATACTGGATTTCAAACGATGATAACCATTTTGAAAATTATAAATAGTGAAGGAGCTGCAAGCGAGTGTTTACCTCATGACCTCATAGTGCTGAAAACTTGACTCGTTTCAAATTTGCTCAAATCACTTTGGTGCACGTGAAGACAAGTTTTTTTAAACATAAATATTTACCATCCGATAATCGTCGTTCATTTAATTTCGATAACGGCAAACATTCTCTAATATAACGCATACATTGTGAGTGATTCGTAAGCTTTTATCGTTTGTATTTTATAAATTTAAAATAAGGATATCATATTTTTATCGGTCTCAAACCGTTAAAAGTAATTTTTTCATGTATTAATTTTTATCATTTTCAGGTGATATCTGCATTTAAAATTGTTTTCCAGGCATCAACTTCCGAGCCCCTAAGTTTAACTCGACCATACAGTGCGACTTTTGTACTGTCACAATTAAAAGCTACTGTCGAATGACACACCGTGATAGTTCCAGGACTCCAACTATCGTCACTGCAACTGTCACCATGTGCACGCGCCCTTAAAGATTATCGTTACGTTTCCCGGATCTCCCCAGCACGAATACGTTACGTGTCGCGTGTTTTTACGCAGAGCACGTGACGTGCATTCGGATAGTGGGGGGGGGCTCGATCCTTCGGCCCCTTCTCCTTCACCACCGACTTAAGTGCCCGTTATACGTTTATGTGCGATGTGTGCATTGCATGATACGTTAACGTAAAGTTTTACCTGTACCAGGGGCACACTGAGCGAAATTAAACCGATTCGGGAAGTTTGCGAAACATACCTATATATATATATGTATGTATAAAGTTTATGTGAATTAAATATTATTAGGCCGGATGAAATATCACAATATTGTTTCAACCCTTCAACCCCCCCCCCTCCACCCACTCCAGCCAACCAAGTTTGTCATATTTCACCCCCGGGCGACACGCGAACGCAATCGACACAAAATTCGCATAAAACGCTCTTGGCCCGGCGGGCGAAACTTACGACTTGCAGCGGATTCGCAAAGTTATCGGCACAACGCCTATTGTACAAACGATCGTATTTCATGAGGCTACATTGCCGGAAACGGAGGCTGCAACGACTGGCCCGTAATGGATTCGCAAGTTCGCAAACGGTGGACTTTCAATCGCTGTGCGCCCCATGCCGTACGCGAAGCGAAAAATATCAGTGCTGGTACAGAACACGCGCACGGCATTTGTTCCCGGTGGAAATGTCTCCATGCTTAATAATGTCTTAGAGTATTTTTTGTCTTTCAGTATGAACCGCCCTCCAGGGAGTCACACGAAAAACGTAATTTAAAATTCGTATTTTATCATCCCTTAACCAGCTCGCAATAATTATTTTTGAACTTTTCATTTCAATTGAATCGCAAACAATGTGAAACAAGGTGTTGTGAACATTTTGAACTGTCGCAGTTCAAAATCGAACAATTGGTTTTGTGCAGTAAAAGCGAATGTAAGTTTTGAAAAGGAGGAGTAACTCGTACATGGTTAGGTTTAATAGCTAGTGAAATACATTGGTATAATTTTGAAAATTATTTTATCCCTTCTTGGTTGTCGGGTTCGCTTAGTTTACACATTTAGCGCGGTGTCTATACTATCGCAATAATGAGGAACGAGTCCACCGATACATGTATTTATCCTAATATGACTTTTGTTGTTGAAAATGTAATCTAATTTATTTGATTCGATCTCTCTGAGCTAATTAAGGGATGACAAATAGTAATTTTATATCACGCCCTTCATATAATACATTACTGTTTACTATTAAATGACACTGAAGCAAACAATTTCTCCAGGAAACTATTCTGGGCTACATCCTGTATCCGTTGCATACGAATTGCGTCCCGAAATGAAAGTACACGAGCTGCGCACCTAGTACTCTAAAATTACTACACAAATTGCGGCCTTATTACCTAAAATAATTTATATATTACGTAATACGTACAAATAGCTGCTAAGTGGTTTGACTAGTAACTGATACAAGTACAAGACTGTAACGATCCTATAAAGTCGTAGAGGTATAATATAATGGTTAGTTGTCACTCGTAGTAAATCATGATCGAACGTCATTGGAAAAGTTAAAATAACTTACAAGTTAGAACATCGGCTGATTTATACAGTAAAATAATCATAATATCCACAATTACAACTTTAGATTTAACTTTAATCTGTAATAGATTTATCACGCCAGGCCGAATTTGTAAAACCTGACGTGATGTATATTGTTACAGATTAAGGTCAAATCTATGGTTTTTAACTTTGGAGATTATGATTTATGTACTGAAAAAATCAGCTGATGTTGGGGAGGGTTTAAAATTATCTAACTGCGCCAATTATGACTATAAGGTAAAGGAAAAATAAAAACAATCAGCTACGTGGTGTAATAAATGTCCGTAGCGTTTATGTTCCTCCCCCAAAGGCTATTCTACGTCTATTTTCCGTCTATAGGTTTGTGTATATTACACGCTTCTTGTCCCTTGATTTCTATCGCTTTATGGTTGAGAAAATATTGACAGTATATTTAATAACATCAGCAACGGTTAAGATTTCGAGACGTAAAAAGATTTCGCTGGTGAAAAGTTTTTTCCAAAATCCTAGTTTGACGTACACAAGAGACACGTGGTGAAGGTCGCTTTGTTTTTACTCACATGTGAAACGTGGAAAAAAGATCGTGCCTTTTAATAGAACGCCCGTGGTGTTATGTGCTCAAGTGCACACGAGAGTTTAATTTAATTTTACGATGAAGGGTCGTGCGAGGTACATTATTGAATGAAGAAGATTGTGTTCTATTTTCTTATTATATATAATGGAGACTGGAGGGCAAAAAAGTAAATAATTGGACGAAAAGAAAAAATATATTGTTATATTTTCTTATATTTAAATATAAAAAAAAACCGACGAAAGTAGATAACTATGACAATTTCTTCGAAGTATGAATTAGATGTTATTTTCAATAAGAAAAATTAACAATTTTTTATGTGTTTTTACATGACTGAAAATGATCGCATAGAGTTTTAATTATTATTCGTTGTTGTTTTTTCAGAACAAAATGTAAATTTATTGATCTAATAATGTAAATAATTAAATTTTTCCTCATAACTTGGATAATTTTGTTGTCCAAATCACCTTAATACTTTACGTTTAATTATATGACACCACGTAGTAAAACATAATTATATCATATTAAAACGAAAACTAAAATTAGACGTTGACATAAATATCATGTTTTCAATTCTTTGTAATAGTAGTGATGTGAACAAAGTGGTAATTATAAATATGAATATTGTACATGTTATGTACGTTTAAATAGAAAACTTGGGTGACAAAACTCTAAAGTCATAAACTTATTTTCCTTACAAGCAGAAGTGCAGAATCGTAGCTACTGTAGTGGGCAGTTCAAGATAAAGATTACCCCTAAACCAAACCATTACTCTATAAGTTCAAAGGGTACCATTTTTCTTATTCTTCAAATCGAGTTTTCGTCTCCGTCGAAAGTAACAAAATATTCAAACAAAAAATCGAAGTTTCATTCGCCTTAATCATTTTTATTTTCAATTTTTATTACTTTTACAAAGTTGTAACCACTGAAACGACAGAATGTATCATAACTGTTCACTGCTCTAACTGATATTTAGAAAATTGATAAAAAATTACTTTTTTATTATTAATAATACCTGGAAAAAATAAACAAATTCTAATTTTTTCAATACCTCGCTTCAATGGCGTCCCAGCATGAATTTTAGTTAAAACTTTTAATCACGTACAAAACTATTTCCCGATCAGATTTATAGTTTATACTGCCTTCTTTTGCATTCACTTAATTGAAACTGAAACTAGTATCGTGGCTGTTAATGTATTATTATAAAATTGAACTTTAATTATAAGACACACATTACATTTTTATCTCAGATAAATAAGTCACAGTTGGAGTATAACTATTATTCTTCTATTATAGTACCTAATAAGATCGAGCGTTAAGATTCGGTTTGATGTTGTTTGAATTTCCGTGGTCGATTCTGATTTGCAAATGTATAATTTAAATTATTTAAAACGCTTACGAATTATATGACTTTAACCAAAATCAACAGCGATTTGGGCGTCTAAAGTTACAGGCACTACGAGGGACATTTTAATATAATGTTTCATACCTTATATTTTTATCGATTCTCTACCCGAAACATATAGAAATGTTAATAGACCAAAAGGTGTACGAAATCATTTTGTCGTTCGGAAATAAGGATGGGGATTCCATTTTCAATTCTGTGTTAAAATATATCCAGCTGGCTTGCTGTGTTTTGATTGTTCCATTTATTGAAATAGAAAATAAAAGTTCAAGACTCAACAATAAGGACTATAGAATAAAAAATAAAATAAAATACTTCTCGAATGAAAATCTTTCGGAAACAAAAACACGACCAGTATTCAACTAAAATGAAATTGATTTGAAATAAGAAAATATTCGCTATATGAAAATTGACCCAATATTTCAGTTTTAATTAATAATAAGCAAATAATAATAATGAGATAGTAAAATATAAAATAGTTTAAAAAAAATATTCATAGTCTTATACCACGTTTTTGGCTCAGTTCATTCGTAAAATTGATTATAACATCGAACAAAAATAATGAGAATCATAATTACAAGAAAACCGTATTGTATTTATTTTACCTAGCTAGTAAGTATGTTTTATAGAGTTAGCTCAAATTATAATAATGTATCAGTGTACTATCCGCATGTTTGTCTCATTATAATAGATTTATAATATTTGGATTTAATATTATATTTAGAAAATGTATACTACTTAATTTTTTATTTAAAAACAATATAAGAATATACAGAAAAAATACTTTCCTAAAAATTTGCTCATCCTCATTATGTAAAATATGTAAAAATAAGTACTTTATTGATGAAAAAAAAATAATAAAAAAAAAAACCATATAGGCATGAATCGAGTAATAATTTATTGTATGGTTTAATTTTTATTTTCGAAATAGTTATTACAGCGAGGGTAGAGTTTTTCAAATATAGCATTTTAAAAATTTACATAACTATCATCATTGATTACCTACAATAACCTTGGTAAAATATCCTTAAAGGTATTCAACGACATTTTGAAATTATTTATGATCATTACAGTATGCAAAACAGGAATCATTTCATTGGGTTGAAAACTATAATATCTTTTCGGCGGTTTCCTGAAGGTCATTTTAAGACTGTTCCAATTTGCTGCCACGTAATTTATATTATACAACCTACAGCAGTCATTGGACAATACAAAAACGTAGAAACAATCGAAAAAAAATATCCGAGAAATCGCTGTCAGTCTAGAGGGACCAGCAGGTATTGATCAACAGACAAAACTAAAAATTAAAGTGGAGTCGCCCGTTATCTCAAAGTTTTCCAGGAACACGGGAAATCCAACGACTTGAAAACATATACTAGTTCGAGGGTTTCATCGTTACCAAAATGTTTTTTCAACCTCCTTGTCTCAAAATATATAGATAAGGTAGAACGCTGGTGTCTTAATTCTCTCGACTTACACATTTTGCTATGAAGTCAATTAAGTTTTTACTTTCTAGAAGTAAGAACGAGCAGACAGTAATAATTATATAGATTCATATTATGCTACATTTTACGTGACGTAAGACGCTCGACAATAGTGCATCAATGGCTTTTCATTTTTTAAATAATAAATGTGAAATTCTTTTTATTTGTTTGATTGAAACTTAAAATAATTGGTTTTGTGAATAAAACATATGTGAATTCCACTCATGAATTCCTTGTAAACCATTTAGGGATATTTTCTTGAAATAGCCATAAAATAAATTAAAATATAAATAAACCTATACAGTTTAATTAAATCGAGGTACAACATAGTAATACTTTTTTTAAGAATATCAAAAATGTAATTAATAAAAGCTGTATCTTAATAATTATAGAGACCAGTAATGTTTAAAACTATTTAAATTATATGTTATTAATTTAATTGGTTTTTATTAAAATTAGTTATAGTATAGGACTTCATATTCTTAACTATTTTAAGGTAATAATGATTACTTTATATCGATTAATTGGTGCGGTTGTCATAAAACGTATTATCTTATTCCTTAGTCCTTACTGACCTTACAGTCAGCAAGTTATCCTCATCACAAAAGTAATAAGCTGATACATTATCTACTGCTTAACCAATAACTATAGTTAGTGGCATCTTAAGTTTTCCATTGAACCTTAATTAATGATCGAAACGATTGCGTTACGAAAATGCGTTTACATCTATTTCATTTATAGAATTTCAATAGATCCACGCACTCCAGGTGGATTCTATAAATGTAATTGTTATTGCGTTCCACTTATTTTTATACAAAACCCTTTTTTTGCTTTATACTTATGAATATGATGTTATTTATTCCACGAATTGACGAAAACGATACAATAACATGAAACATGTGACTTACGTGAAATCATTTTACCCGTTTTTGCATGAAGACCAGATATTTTGTATTCCCTACGTCTATTTACAAAGCATAAGTAGTAATAATAAATACTAGGACCAACTGTTGTTTTCATAAACATATGATCACAGTATGATATTTTATTATACAACTCGTGCGCAGGGATCTTGTATTTCTAACGTTTATTTCCGGAACGACAAAATAGTACGAATTACATTAAAATGTAGGACCGAGTGTTTCGATAAATATGTGATTGTTGCGAACGATTTACATTTTCCTCGCGAACCCCGTGAACGTATACGATGATATTTGTTAGCGATCGATAGTCCGGTAATATTTAAACAACGCGGGTTACGGAACACGGCCGACGGACGATCTCTTATGCGGACGATAATAGGCATTTATCGTGTATAATCGGCCCCGGACATTAGCCACGGCAGATTAAACATTATGTGGAAATTACACGGGGCTCCTTGATTCCGAGGAACCCATGTGTTGTCCAGTGATGCGCAAAGAAAATGGTAAGATAAACATTTGCCTTGCTCGCACTTTATACTCGTACACTACTACGCGATATAGTTGGTTCCACGCGAAACGGAAAAAAATCATGAAACGGCCTCGACTCGGTGAAGTGGTCGACGTGAAAATGTATAGAACTACATATAACGAGTTATTGTGTACGGCGTAATAGATTAAGACCAATACTATAAACCCGCGTACCGCTACCGGTTCAATTGATTTCTCTTGGAATCGATTAATAGCCTATGGAAAATAAGTAAATAATAAAAGCTGACTTAAAATAGTTCAAACTTCAACTATATAGAATTATAGTCAACAGCGAGAGTAATGCGCTGTTTTTTCATCCTATCCGAGGATAAAATTTTTTTTCTCCATTAGTATGAAGGTTCCAAAGACGACGGTAATTGGCCAAGAGCAATATAGCTTACATAATATGTAATATACTTATGGGTTATAATTTTAAAATATTGGTGGTGTAATAGTGTCCATCTATAGTGGCTTCTTCTGGTGTTGATGGATTGCTGTGGGGATGCCGTGAAGTGGATTGTCTGGGATGTTCAACGGTTATACGGACACAATACGATCTACAATTTTTAATCGTAAGAATCTACAAATTTATCGCCAAACGAGATTGTTCGCATTAAAAATGGTAATCTAAGTAATTTGTGTACTCTTAATCAGCAATTACTTATGCCGAAAGAAAATTAACAAGGAAAACGTAAACATCTGATTACCGCAGTAGACGCGTTCGTAATATATGTTTTAAAAAAACGTTGATAAACTCGAAACGGTCCCAAAACGAAATGAAAATACATCAACGTTGATTACATAGTTCATACCATATTATGTAAGCCTATTAATATAGTGTTGTGATATCAATATAAACAATTTATAGATGTTTTCACTCACTTGCTCACTGATTCATCATCGTCTACATCTCAGGCGTGGCCAACCTTTTTCTATGTTGTGCCAAACAAATGAAAAAATTGAGATGTGCCGTAGAAAAATTAACGCTAACCACGAATATACGTGCCTACTATTGTTTGGTATAAGATAAAAATCGACGATACGATAATATAAAGGTTATAATGTTCTAATATATTACCTAAAAATTAAACATTATTAATGTTATTTTGACGCAATTATCGCGTAATATAATATTTACGATGATTATGAGATAGTAAATAGTTGATTAAAATTGAAAAATATGATTTTAAAATGAATCATAAAAATTGAGTGTTCCCCGTGAAATCATATCTTGTTTATTCTATCTGACGTGTGCCTGTGCCATTTAGTAACATCAAATGTAACACAAAAGGCACGAGTGCCGCAGGTTGGCCGCCGCTGGTCTAGCCGGTACCGGTGAAGCTATGAGCATACGATTTGGTCGGTAGTTTCGTTTTATGACGTGGAGACCCGCCAAGAAAGGATTTTTGAACATTTTATCCCTAAAAGGGTTCAAAGGGGGTTCAAAATTAGAAGCCCTTTTGTCGTACATCCCTTTGCGCATATCTCGAGAAGTATTCAACGGTTTTTAATAAAGATTTCACCAGTGGATTGGTCGAGTATTAGGGACGGTTTTAATGTAGTATAATCCGTTTTGGCAAAATATTTTATTTATTTTTTTTTCGTCTTTGCATGTAATCTGCAGGCGACTCAAATACTCACATTAATTACATAGGCTTTTGATGTGAGATTACTACCACATAATGTTATACATAACTTTACTTCATAACATTTTATGTTCATGGCTTTTATACCTGTTTCAATATTTACCATCACCTTTATATCATAGCGTTGTTCGCGCTGTAATATTCGGATATGCGTAAACGGTAGGCAGGACAGGTAGAAATCGTGCGTCTCTGGAACGCGTTGTTGTTTATAACGCGAACCGAGAATATATTAATACTTCAACAAATTTTGTCGCGCACGTTTATTTAAACGTTGGAAAATGCACCTCTAGAAATCGCTATTGGTTATCGTTTGTCATACTGATCCGTACACTACTGCGCACACATCTATTGTGTGTAACACGAGCTGGCATTTTTGGTTTGAACGTTAAACATCATATAATCGATTTGATGTTGTAGCGCGCGAAAGTGCAAACGCAAACGAGTGAAAACCGCGTAAAAGGTACGTATCATATACAAAACGTTTCGAGTGATCTAAAAAGTTTGATGGATATAATACCATCATTACTATTGCTAAAGTTATTGATGCAATGTTTTTATGTTCAATATTTGTTTTCATCAGATTGCGAAACATAATCTTCAGCCCGGGCGAAACGCATTAGGGTCCGCGCGCATTAAATAGATTACAGATGAAACACATAGACACCACCCATGGCTTCCACCGGTACGTCAAAGGATGCGCTACCACTACGCATACGATTCCGTATAATATTATCCACCGCCGTGTGTAAGCCAATAATATTGTGAAACTCGCGAACTGCACCCGCTGACGAAGAGTTACAGTAGACGAAGTTACAGTACGATACACTGCTGATACACTACCCTGCGATGTTAAGAGAAAGTAACGTGACTAGAAATAAAAAAATGTAAGCTCTCTTGAAATCACATTAAATATAGGCTATGAAAAGTGTTTATTAAACGCAATATCGTACAGTTCTTCGGAAACGCCGTAGGTATAACAAAGAATTAGCAGTACCTACCTACCAGGAAGTCAGAATTCTGTATAATCTTACTAAGCGCAGACGCCGTAAATATTTTTATGAATACGGCCTTTTCGTCTAACGTTTTCGCGTACTACCCCAAGCTACGGAGGTTTTATCGCCTGGCATTTATGTTTTTTTTTTTTTTCGGAAGCAACAACGTCATCATATTGTATAATAATATAGTTTACAACTAACGTTTTACTAACTATTGGTAACCGGAAAGTTTGATATTTTATCGCGGGCAAGTGCAAAACGTGAGATTAACATGTTTTTATTTCGTTTTGACTAATACATTTTGTCATAATATTCACGAAAGTTGTGAAAGTCAGGCACGTCATATACAATGGTATATTTTTTGTATCTACTACTATTTAAAAAAAAAAAAATTAAAATGGATTTACAAGAGTAGTGCATTTACGACCCAAAGACCAACGCCGTTCTTTCCGCACCTTGTAAAATGTAAGACAACGAATAGAGAATTATGTTGTTGATTTAATTAGTACTACCTATATGAAAATTATAAATAATCGTACACATCCAACGGGAAAATTCGACGGAGAACAGAATTTTATTCGACGATATAATACAAATTATGATACAATTATATCTATCATTTTGGAATTGATTACAATAATTCAAACGTATGTTTGTTTCTGTAGGCTATTTTTTAAAATCCGTCATTGTAAAAGCACATCAATTATTCTCAATCATTCTCAATAATTCCATTTTTTCCTACATATTTCGACAATTTGTTCATTTACGATTTATTATTTATAAATACAGACAATTTTCCATGCTTCCAGTAACAAAAATTATTATTAATAATACTTAATAGAGCAGTCGATCGAACCGCAAGCTCAAAAACAGAGTTATATTATGTACCGCACTAAATATACGGTGTATAATGTATATAGGCCGTACCCGATAGTCTCGCAGCCTCTGCTCTATACTCCACATGTGGCGTGGAGTTGAATGTTAGATATCTCCTCTCCAACTACCGTGAATATAGATACAAGACACAAATTCAACATTTCAGAGAACATCGCGATATCTCTCAGAAACAGTCCAAATTCAGCCAAGTCAATGTTAATATTACTCATCAACGCAACAGTTCAAAACAAAATCTAGTTTACCGTGATATTATAATGTGGGTTTTCAAACCCCAATGGTCAATGTTTTCGAGGGATGAATTTGATAGAAACAAAAAGTTATATAATTCTGTTAAGTCGTACGGACAGAAGGTATGTAGTTCATTGCAAAACTAACTAATAAGCTAAAATCAAACAATCTACGGTCGGTATTTCTAAGTTTTTTCTGAGTATTTCTAAGTCACTAAGTTGTTCATCGTAAATCCTAGTGCTAACAATATAAACAATTATGATTTTGTCGGTACGTAAACGATCGTACCGAATTATATCCGGTATCCGGTGTTTTCAATATTTATTGTTATTATACCTATCATGTTTTCATTAATCGCCAACGGTGCTGTTCCGGTACGTTATCGGTGATATATGAATATTCCGCGGAAATGATTTTCGTTTTTAAAGAGTTTACATTTTTTTTTTTTATTAAATCTATTGACGAAAACGTATATCTTTAATATATTGGTTTTCGATTATAATCTCAGCTTTATTCCATTGTTTATACCCGTTTATATTGTTAACCATACAGTCAAGGAAACGATAATCATAATTTATAATTTGAAACGGGTTTTTTTATCATACGTATATTATAATTATTATTAGTTTTTTATTCAGCTGGCGCGCAGCTTAGACAATCGGGTGTAACGATGAGACTTTTGAGCACGTTTTTAGCGTTTTCGCACTAATTTCATTCGGGATATTTTGACGTTTCACTTTGTACTTATACCGGGTTATAATATAATTATGCCAAGATATCATAGATATATATATAATTTAAATTTACGTAAATATATCAAATACAGTAATTTTATAAACACAATATTATTATCTTACCCTCTCATACGACGTCAGTCCACCATTTTGCCTTTTCGGGTAGGTATACACATATACGCAACTCGTTTTTTCTGAACATTGAACGTATCGGATTCCGGGTAGGCGTCGATACTTAACCATATTGCGGTCGTTCACGATCGTGGGTATTATTGCCACAGTTGACTCGGTAAAAACGATTAATAACCAACCGCCGCGGTCCTAAACGCGCGTATGTGCACCGGCGAAAAGGCGCCTTCACAGCTCAACGTGAAACGTGAACCGTGATGGTTAGAAAAATATTCTAGCGTTTTGATTGGTTGAACAATAAGGTTATCTACTGGTTGACCACTGGTTGACCATGATTTTCATTGCTACTACCTTAACCATACCACGTATGTATACCGCATGGTTGAGTACTACTCAGACCGTGTGTTCACGTGGGGTAATACATGCCACCTACGATTTTTTTTCTGTTATTTTAAAGTGTATAATATTAATTGTAATCAATAATATTAAAATTTGTTCGTACAATTAATTACTATTTTAATGCAATACATATTTACCTATTCTTTAAAACATGAACTGCATATGCTGCAATTAATAATTTGCGTCAGTAAATCTTTTTTTCCAACTCATAACGGTCTACTAAAGACATATTTAAATATTTGTACAAAAAATGATTTTATAACAATATATTTCATACATATTAGAAATGTATGTTTATTGTATTATAATCAGTGCAATATATTTCCCGGTTTATTTTTTATAATGTTCAACATAACCTACAAATATTTATGGTATTAAAATATATACCAAGTTCTTTCGGAAAAATAACGTGATAAAAATGTATGAATTTATCACGTTTCACGGTGAGCTGTGAAGGCGCCTAAAGAATCAGAAAAAAATCAAACCACCGCAGATACCATGGTATAAAAAATATCGCGAACATCACTATACAACCCCGGAATGTGGAGGGGGTACCTGGAAGGGAGTAGAAGTAAGAACTCGTACGTTGAGGACACACGCAGTATTGTTATCTTGTTTGTACTGTATAGAAGTATAGAAGTGTTGAGATTGAGACGACGAGCGAGTGATCATCGACAAACTACCCTCACCACAATAGGGTTGTATAAACTTGCCGAACCCGGTGAGTACACTGATACGTCCGAAAGCCGACATGAAGCGTTCATTATTTCGGTTCGATAGAACTATTTTTACGTAAAATTACGATCCGATGTAACACCGTGCGTTACGATGAAGGGGCACACGATGTTAGACCGTACGATAGGCACGTGATTCGCGTAATTATAATAACTACTAAACTACCGCTTTATCTTTAAAGATATAAATTCCTAAAACATCGAACTCTAGGAGGAAACAATGCGAACTATGCAGAGCTCATTATTATTGTTTCGTACGACCGCCGCTGAACGCTGCAGCAGATTGCTATGCTATTAAAATATCGAAATCCGGGCTCGAGTTTAAAATAATAACAATAATATCCTGCTGAAATGCGTACACGCGTCGAGCGGTAGTGGTAGAACAGTAGCGTTTCGGCGTCTTAAAAACTTAAGCCGTTCAGTGTAAATACTCTTGACACCGTTGGGCTGGCAAAGTTATCGTCGCGGCGGGAAATTATCCGAAACGTTCCGTGTCGCGGGCGCAGCGGTAATGCGGCGTGGTAAAACGTTGTTTTCGACCGACGAGAGCGGTTTTACGTAGAGATTTGTATAGACGATCATTTTTACTGCCATGACGAATGCGAACTTGGCTGAAAATATGCAATCTTAGAATTATATGCTGCGTACCGCATGATGTGTAACCGAGTATGACTTGTAAAATGTATACAGAAACATAAATTCCAGAGTAGGGGTTACTTGGGTTTCACGAGGTACGTTTTGTACCTATGCACACACGTGAGTACTATTGAATAATCGGCGTCGAATAAAAGGTAAACTCTTGACGGTCGTTTCGGAAAACGGTGGATAGCGATTTAAAATGACTTCGAATAACCAAAAAAAAAAAAATTATTTGAAAGCTCGAAAAAAAAATCAAAATCGGTTGTTCAAAATTTGTAAGACATGAAAACAAAGTTTTTAGTCGAGTTTATTTGGCGTCAAACCGTGTACGATCCATTTGTCAGAAAACTAACGAGTATTTCACAAAATTTCCCACCTCGTGTTAATAATTAATTCAATACACAAATTGGTTTCTTTTATTTACTTTAATATTTATTTAAAAAAAAAAATAAACAATATTATTATTTACCGTGCAGTCTTTACGTACGGGCTATAAGGCAATATGTCGAGATGATCGAATCTTGATTACTGACAATCGTAGGTAGTCGAGGTAATCAAGTAAAGAGTACCGATATTTATGTGTGTATGGTATAGTTTTATATACAGGGTGTCCCAGGTCTATTTGACTAATGCAATAACTTTTTTTCTATTCAATATTTTTAAGTTTTTTTTTTTTGTAATGATTTGTAGAGCCCTGCGCTATAATTTGTATATCTTATACTTTATTTTATTTTTTTACAACAAAAATAAATAATTTAAATTTTGTATTTAATATTTTTCTAATAATCCAAGATAGCTATTTCATAAATAAGTATTTAAAAACCATTTTGGCGTTTAAAACTTTTAATTTGGTTAAGTCGTTAATTTTTAAACAATTTTCAAAGTGTGTTAAAATTCAAATTTATTTCTTGCTAATCACTGTTACTGCTGTAGTCGATTTTCAATTGTTTTCTTCCAAGAAACAATAAATTTGTTATCATTAAAAGGTAGGTCATTAGTCATTACATAATATTATTATACATTATTGTATTTTATCATTATTTAACATGGTCACGTGATGCTTACCATTGTTGTTGATACTAAACAATTGATACTAAATTGTAGTGATGGGCAACGATATCGATAATTCGATACGATATCGATATCGTGACAAATTTCCGACATCGACATCGCTTTTGTATTGTACGATATATCGCGATATCGAAAATAATATTTTTCAAGAAAAATACATGGTATTTACTATTTGATATTTGTAGTTTTTAAGCTATAATAAATTAATAAATAATAATAGCCATTAGCTGATAACGTTTGGTGCACGTGTTCCGGTGAAATGTCAATTATTGAACACTATTAAAGTATTAAGTATTAATAATCCATTATAATGTTATCTTAAAGGAATATTTTGCTGACTTTTAAGAGGTACACGGTATAGTACCACTGGATATTCCATAATCTACAGTCTAATTTGTGTCGTTGGTGCGGCGTAAACGTCTGTTACGTACTCCGCTGACCGTTATATTTCTGTCATTTATCCTACAGTGATAATTATTTTCAAATTACAAACATTATTTTTAGTGATGAGTGAATTAAAATTGGTTTAATCTATTTAAAATTCAAATTTATATCCAGAAGTCTCAAAATTGGCAAAAAAATACTTGTCGATAGTCGCAACTAGTGTCCCATGTGAACGTCTGTTTAGTGAGGCTGGCAATATAACTTCAAAGAAAAGAAGTAGACTATCTACAGATCGAGTTAACAATCTTCTCTTTTTGAACTCTTATTATAAATCCACTAGGACGTCAGACCACACTTTGGTAAGAACATACATTTTAATTTTTCAAATTTGAATTCAAGACAATATTAAAATAAAATAATTATGAATTTATTTTCTAGGATACAGCTATCGGGGTTGAACACATTTAAGGAGAATATCGATATCGTAGAAATAACGATATCGCGATATAATATCGGAAAAATCTGAACGATATCGATACAGAAAATTATATCGTTGCCCATCACTACTAAATTGTAAGAAATAGTAAAATGTAACTCTGTAAATTTAATTTTTCAACTATAAGTTCAGTTTTATTTCTTAACATTAAATAATATAACAAATTAAATATTATGGAACAATATACCTAACTAGTAACTAGTAAGTAGTAACTATGAATAATTTTCAAAGTGTGCGCCATGTTTCATTATACATTTTTCATACCGTTCCAGAATTCCAGTTGTCGTGGATTCCAACATTTCAAAAGTAAGAGAGTTACACACATCAATTATGCGTTGTTTTAAATCGTCTAACGACGTTGACTGTTGGGAGTATACTTTGTCCTTTAAGTAACCCCACAAAAAGAAATTGAGTGGTGTTAGATCTGGAGATCGTGGTGGCCAATTTAGTGGACCTCTAGTTCCTATCCATCTCGATTGAAAATTTGTATTTAAATAATCACGGACTATATTCGAGTTATGTGGTGGAGCACCGTCTTGCTGAATCCACATATTTACTCGGAGATTTAATGGAATATTTTCTAATAACATTGGTAGTGTATTAGTCAAAGAGTCTAAATAACGTTGGCCAGTTAGTGTGCCATGATAGAAATAAGGTCCAATCAAATAACCACTTATTACACCACACCACACATTGGTAGACCAGCGAACTTGTGCATTGGACTCACGTGTCCAAAATGGATTTGATTCATTCCAGTAATGAGAATTATGCCGATTGACAATACCATTATTATTAAAACAGCTTTCATCGGTCCATAATATTTTTTTCAAAATATTATTGTGGTCATGAAGGCAAATAATTTTTGAAATATATTGAAGCCTTCTATCTGGATAAGAGGGTTTCAATCCTTGTACATAATGCAATTTGTATGGATGGAAATCATTTTTCTTCAATATACGATGTATAGAGCTACGACTGATGTCCGTTTCTTTAGCTACCGACCTGACAGATGCATGAGGATCACTGCTGAAAGCTGCCAAGACATTCACTGTATGTTCTTCATCAATAACATAAATTTTTTTTGGTTTGAAACCATTTGGAAAACGACCTAAAAAGACTATTTTTTAATGTATATCTTAATTTAAAATTTGTATAATAATAACTGAATTATACATGTATGTATTAGGTTTTAGGTACATAATTTGTTATATTAATTTTATAGGAAATTTTATTGATAATAAAAAATTTACCTGTATTACGTAATTTTGTTTCTATATTACAAAATGTGTTTTTAGATAGCTGTTTCCTTTCTGGAAATTTTTGTAAATACAGACGAGAAGCTTTTACTGTACTTTTTCCTCCACTTTCATAAAAAACTTTTAACATATCACGGTACTCTAAATTACTATAAATAGTAGGCATATTTAAGAAAGATAAAAATAAAAAATATTGAATTTTATATTTCAAAAATCATACATAAACTGGTTCATTTAATACCCATTAACATCACATTTAATTATAAAATATTTATAGATTATTCAAATATGCAATTAAGATCATTAAAATAGTTAAGTTTTAGAATAGGTATGTAAATAATTAATGAAACAATATGTATAAAACCAGTAATTCCCAATTCATATAATATTATAATTGATCATTCGAGGTTTACATTTTGTATGAGCTACAGTGTATTTCATATTAACTAATAAATACTTTCATCATGAGTAGTTATCGTTTGTCTCGCTCCGATTTGGGCTCTACACACTCAAGTGACCAAACAGACATTTTTAAAAATATAAAAAATATAAAGATATGTGCAGGGATTTGGTTTTAGAAAATGAAGAGTTACAACAGGTAATATATTAAACAATTATTTACAAATTTATTAAAAAAAAATATTGTATGAATAACATATCTCTTAAACAAGTATTTAGCAACTGTAAAAACTACTTTTATACATAGGATGTTACAATTAATTTATAACAGTTTTTAAGTTCAAACAATCACAAAAGTTTGGTTTTACTTTTAGAAAAATTTAAATTTATCTCGTCAATATGAACTGGAGTGCTTAAAAAATAATGAATTAGAATTAAACAATAGTCAGTTGTCGGATGATATTAAAAAACTGAACGATATTCAGGTAACTAAAATGATTTATAACATTCAATAACATTCTCTGCTATACATGTATGTATAAGGTTCTTTCACTAGTGACGCTAGCTGAAGAAAAAAAAAATAACCGACACCTATAATATAAGTTAACAATTTGTTGGCTAAATGTTCAAAACAAATAAAAGTATAATTATAATATTACGCAACGGTTTGCAACTAGCAGAGTATTCATGTATAAAACAATACACTCTTAAGTGTTTCAAACAATTTAACCATCAGAAGGATATTAAATGTCACATATTATGTCATGTAGAAAATTATTGATTTTATCTGTTATTAATATGAACTCTGGCAGTATATAAATCTTAAAAGGGATTTCAATTAAGCTTTGTATTAATTTTCTAATACAAAGAGATCTGCAATAAAACAACAATTAAGTGTTGCAACTATATTTTTTCTATAATTTTTTATAGTAAAAATAAAAATAGATATAATAAATTACAACTTACATTTTATATCAAAACCAAGATAATGTTAGATATATTTTTAATTTATAGTATGAAAATGTTTTTTTATGTTTTATTTATTAATGAATAACAAACTAAGGAAAATTAGTATTTATTTTATCTTTTATTCTGAAATTCTCAAAGGTTGAAGTCCCTAGTCTTAAAAAGTACATGACAAGTTGACATTAAATACCTATTCTAACAATTTCAAATCATTAACTTAATTATTTCATGGGTTATTTTTTATTCTTAGTAATTATGTAAACATACTAACACACTATGAAATATTCAGAGAAATACTAAAGAAATAGGTAGTAACGTGTTTATCCATAACAATTATCTACACACTTTCAAGCCAATCAAAACTATTTCAGAATGCCCTTATTTTTCTGTTATGTTAGTTGTTATAGGTATTTATTAAATTCTTACATTAATATTATTTTTTTTTTTTATATAAACAGAGCTATAAATATGGTTAATATTGAATACATAAAGTTCCTGATGAACTAAATGACTAAATGTAAAACACTAATATTATATATCTACTCATCTACTTACAGCTAACAATATTTTTTATGATCTACAATTTTACCATTTACATTTTTTTTTTAATAAAATGAAACATTTGATTCATGTTGTTTTATACTTAAGATGAACTGGTTACAATTTAACTTCTGATGGTTTTATGTATAGGTACATACAACTAGTTACAATAGTAACTATTGTAAGTATACAAATGTAGTATTAAAACAGCAAGGTACAAAGCATTAATTATACAACTAACTGCATGTGATTGAAAATGAAATTGTTTGAACTCTCACCAAATATGTATACTTTTAATGTTGACATCCACCTAGAATATTTTCGTTAACAGTGAGAATATTTTAATTCATTTTATTAATAAATTAATAAATGTTAATATTAATATTAAAATGGTTAGGTTGAAGTATAAATTAATTTAATACAAATGATACTCACATTTTAACAAAAATCTTATTTTGCTATTCAAATTAAATTATAATCTTCAATTGTAGTACTGTGTATAGGTAGTCTACATAATATTTAATTTTGAATATTTTTCTTGATAATAGTAATTTGAAGTGTTGATAATTTAAAATGTTATTATATGTATGTTTAATTTTTGATTTTTTTGTATCTAGTTACCAAAAGTTTATAAAGATATTAAAATAAAATAATTTTAACTTGCAAACTAATGATAATATGTACCTGTGTCCAAAGGCATTTCCAAAAATATTTTCTACGAATTATGTTCAATCTGATAATTCTATAGTATAAACTACTAACCTAACTTTAAATTTAAAAAGGACTTACAGAATAACTATAATTAATATTCAAACCACATGTCATTTGTTTCATAATTCAAAATTAAAATGTTCTAAATTTGTTTAAACGTATTTAAATGATTGAACAATAAAATATTGATGAATGATGATGATTTAAAATAAGTAATAGTAGGTACATCATGTTATAAATTATAATCATATTATGTTAAATTATGACAAAATACGTATTAGTATGTGTATGTATTTAATATTGATTATCAACCTTTAATGATAACAAATTTATTGTTTCTTGGAAGAAAACAATTGAAAATCGACTACAGCAGTAACAGTGATTAGCAAGAAATAAATTTGAATTTTAACACACTTTGAAAATTGTTTAAAAATTAACGACTTAACCAAATTAAAAGTTTTAAACGCCAAAATGGTTTTTAAATACTTATTTATGAAATAGCTATCTTGGATTATTAGAAAAATATTAAATACAAAATTTAAATTATTTATTTTTGTTGTAAAAAAATAAAATAAAGTATAAGATATACATATTATAGCGCAGGGCTCTACAAATCATTACAAAAAAAAAAAACTTAAAAATATTGAATAGAAAAAAAGTTATTGCATTAGTCAAATAGACCTGGGACACCCTGTATAACGTGCTCATGCTGAATGCACCTCTAAGCAGTGTTTTTTTCACGGCTGAAAAATGATGATTTTAAAAGTGATCCGGTCTGATTTTTTTCTGCATGCATAGAACAATAAAATACAACGATATTACGCATAAATAGGTTGTGCTTTTACTGGAGTTAGAACAATAAGACCTAATCGAAATAAGAAGATGTAGAATCAAGTGAGGTAAGAATATTTATCGAACTTTGAAAAATCGCACGAAAACATGTACTACAATGGTTAACGAGAGTTGGGAGAAAATACAATATGAGAAAAAATAATTTATTATATCGTTTTCATTGTGCTTGGTAAATTATCATATAAATACTAATGTGTACCTACATATTATTATTTATTAGAAAAATGTTTATTAGAAAAATGTATGTGCGTTTTAAATAAATTGTTCACCGATTATTATTGAATGATACATTTTAGATATTTTTTTTCATAGCTAGATGAAGGGAAATCAACAATAATTTATCAAATAGTTTCAAAACTGATTTTTGATTTAATTCTCATAGTATTATTTAATTTTAAATTATGCAAACCAAAATAAATTCATATTTTTTATTAATATTATAGCGAAAAGGTGTTCGAGTTGTTGTATGTGCCAACTAGGCCAAAATTTAAATATTATAAAAATTAGTAGGATTGGCCAGTGAAGCAAATGAGCTGAGGTAGCATACTGTAAATTAATATTTAAGACAACCGGTCAGACGAGACCGGGGCAGAGTGTGTGTGTTTCGGTTGAAGCACGTATGTGTAGAGACTACGACGCCACGCTTTAATTTTGTGTTTTAATTAAAATTTGCCTTTTGGTGTGAATTATTGTTTTATTTTGAAAACCCATCAACTCTTAATAATTGCACTAATATCTATTAGCTTTAATTAGATACGATAGAGCGATACCCACGAAAGTGCCTTATACGACAGAGTGTAATGCGTAAATAATATTGTGCCTGTTAAAACGACAATTAACAGATATTTTTATAATTAATTTAAAATATATATAGTACGATAGAAAATATTTAAATAAAAGTATTTTATAAAAGCAAAACGACAAATTAACGAAACACAGCTATACAATTTGAGATAATTCTTAAGAAATGTTACCACCTCCGACCGTAAAAACTAACATATACGCGTCCAACATATTATCAATTCGTAACGGATATTTACTGCATAGGGTCAGAGATAGGACCTGGATATAATTGACCTTTAAAAAATCGACAAAGTGTTTAAAAATAGGCAAAAATACCGTTAAAAGTTACCTATACATTTTTTTCTATTACATGCGTTATTTTATGTGGTACCTAGTATAGTTTATAAAAAACAGAAATTTGAAAAATGTACTCGGTGCAACTCGATTATATACGTATATACAAATTTTTCAAAAAGTTAAATTCAAACCATTTCATATTTTTTTATGTGAACACAACATGCGTTAAACCTAAGAAAATAACTGAAAATGCTAAAAAAGTAAAACCGTCGAATTATTAAACATATGAATTTCACCTTGAAGTATCTCATTTGGAACGAATCGTGTGCTTCAAAAGCATTGCCTTATTAAATGACCGAGAAAAAGCATGCACTTTGAATTGAAATCTGGGCCCTAGAGCGATATACGGATGACAATGTACGTTTCGCAATACTCACATTTTCATTCCGTGTCTCAAAATATTTCTACCATTTCGCGAAGTGATCATAAACCATATAATTTTGGTATACGTCTATGCGATCGGGCTGTTTACAGCTGAACACGGTTCGGAGGCTAGGTAGAGGCTATATCATAATATTTCGCGAGCGCGTCATCTTCAACGTACGTACTGCGCGTCTACACGATAGCGCATATTGCGTATATAATAACAGTCTAATAAAGGAAATTAGAACGAGTCACTTTGTCACCGCGTGACCGTTTGAAGGATCCGTCTAAGGTTCACGGGAGCCGTCACAAGCATTCGCGATGGATTTTCATAAGACGGGGGTGAACCATTATACTCTTCTGCGACGTTTTTAAACTAATCAAGGTTATGGTTAAACGCGTATATCGTGTTTACACCTACAGCGATGACGCGTACACCGTAGTGTTCTTGGATCTGGAAGTGTTTTGTAATGACTTGATCGATATTCTTTTGTGGATTCGAGTCACTCGAGTTCCGGTGAAACTTAATTCGTATATAGTGAACTTCTATTTAACGACATTTATTGAGAACCATCGTCTCCAGTAGCAATCATGCGTGATGTAATTGTCTTCGTGTAAAGAATATCATGCGATTTTTCTGTACGGCAACGAGAAAAACTGTTCGAAAACAAACCTGTGTTCGTACAACTCGATCACAATCGAACATCAAATCTTGTAATCGTACAATTCTATATCCGATATACATAAGATCGAGATGGTGAGATAAGGCGAAAAACCGGATAACTAAAAACTAGGTGAATAAGAAACTTATTTTTTGAAAAACGCAAATTTACAAAAAAAGGGAATGAAACATACAAATGTTTTCGATAAAAATTAAGTTTTTAATAAAGATTGAAAGTAAATGAAATGGTAAAAAAAAGGAGTGATAAAATTGTATACTTAATATGACACGTCAAGATGTATGAGTAGCTATATATTATTTACCTATGGAATTATAATTAAATACGAGTATATTACGCATTATGATGTATAATAGTATACGATTATATAATTATATTTATCAAATTTCGATGTGATAAGAATTTTTCTTGTTGCCCATGAATCATGATATTTTGTTAAATGGAATGTGCACTACACCATGCCATCATTTATCGTGAACTGTATCGATACTAAATAACTGCGTAAATAGGTTTGAGATGTATGTGTGTGTTCGTGTTTTTTTAAAAGTGTGATAAATGAATACATTTAATATAACGTAATAATAAAATAAATAATAATTGTTCTAGTATAAGTCTATGATGATCCTAGTTAGTTTTGTCAAATGTCTTAAAAGTTATACATTTTATTCTTACCAAAATTATATTAAATTAAAATACTAACATATAGTTAGAGTGAAAAAAGAAAAGAAGACGATTTACTATGAAGTGACCTCGAAAAAATGGACGGATGAGGAGAAAAATAACTTAATTGACCTATGAAATAAGACTACTAAAAAAATATAGTGCATAATTTAGACGAGTATGGGGATTTAGGAATGGCGGCGAAAAGTTTTAGAGAACAGTCAAATATTAAAAAGAACTAACATTTTAATTCGTGTGCATTAAAAAAATAAAATGTTTAACATACGCAATTTGTAGCCCACTCCAAGCAGTTAGTTCATGTATTTTACCATTTTGTGACGGTCACGTGCGTGTTTACTCGTAAATACGATTCATGTTTAAAAAAGGATATGATATCGTGTACAAATCGAGGACAATGATATTAAACGTCATTATGAGTACGATGATGAGTCAAACCGATGTCGTTGCCATCAAAAGTGTAAATGATACAGTTTATAAATTGAAAAATCAAAATGTAATCATTGGGAACACAATCATTAAAAAATCAATAGATCGTTAGTATAACGAGAAGTTGAAAATATAAAAACAGCAAATTTAACCTTAACTTTAAATATATATTTTTTTTTTTTACCAGGTGATGATGAAAAACCAGATAGTGTGCATGTATGTATATTAATAAGCATGGAAAGAAAACACTGAAATAATCAAATAATGTAAAACAAAAAGGTATCGCGAAAGTTTACTCAAAACAATGTGTGACAGTACATTTTATTGCTTATGAAATGAACACAATGTAGGCAAACGTAGGCCAATAATAAATAGTTTTTAATTATAATTAGTTTACAAGAACATAAATATTAGAGTCTTTTCACTTTCGTTTGGTTTAAAGGATACATTAAGTTCCTCGGAGTTATAATTGTTTTATTCGAATTATTACAAAACGAATTTTAAGATTGTTTTTTTGTTTGTAAATAATACATTATTAATGTTCTTCATTTATTTAAAGTTTATCGTGAACGGGTCAGTAAATAAACTCATACATTTAATATGTTATAATAGTTCTACAAAAAGTATAAGTTGCTCAAGAATATATTTTACATAAAATTGTCAAAACCAAATTTGTTTATACGCTTTTTTTTGTTACTTTATCATTTAGATATTTTATACTTATACCTTCTTTAAACCCGATATTTTGTATACTTATTCGATATATTATCTCCAACATTTTATACGATTTCTTATAAGGTGTATGAATAAATACTTAAATTTATAGTATTTATGAAACTAATTTTGTGGACCATAAATTTTGGTTTTATTTTTTATGTAAAGTTAAATTTAAAAATTGTGCATTTTATGTGAAACTTGGTTTCCTAGAAGTAACAGCTAACAAGGAAACGTTTTTTTAGAACCTTTATAAAAATAATTATCAATTTATTGACTCAATTGTAATATGCTCAGTAGAATATTTCAAGGAAAATAATATTTTTAATAAATCACACGTTCGATAAAGACAAAACGTTTGGTTCCATTTGAATTTTGAATGGTGTGGCATAAAGCATCTATAACATTATTAGAGATTAATTTTTATTTTTAGTACGATATAGGTGGTAACCAAAAACCCATTTCTGCATTTAAATTTTTTTTTTTTTTTATTGATCTCAAAAGACCGCGGCGACTCTGGCCATTGGTCTAAATTACATTACAATATTACAATATTATTATTATTACATTATTAACATTATAAATAGACATAAGTATTACCATTTATACATATATATGCATAGACTATAGAGGTTATATTACTTTATATAAGTTGGTTTTTTTTAAAAACATAAATAATTTACGTGTTGTGGTTGCTTCCGGGCTGAGTATTTCAAATAGATGGGTGGTGCCAAGGATTGCATTTAAATTACTTTGAACGTGTATCGTATAATTGGCGAAAAAAAAAAAAATTGGTTTAATTATTTTCAATTATTCCACTGCATTACGATGTACTTTGTTACGAATGATGTGGTATAAGAGTAATGATAAAAATCCACGTATATAATTTTACTTTACTACTTGGTTCAATGGGAAGTTTTATGTCGTTAAAAGTGTTAACCTGTATTTAGAACGCTACAATTGTCATCATTCGTCTGATTTCGTGCGTAATGTGTTGAAGTTGTAAAATATTTTACCAGTTATGTATCCCATACTGTTTTCATTCTCGTGAACGTAATAAGTCAACGTATTTTACTTACAGTACCCATGTTTGAAGTGTCATGTCATGTGGTAAGTTTTTATTTTACTTCCTAACTACCTATCATAGTTGTGCATAGTAACTACTTATTTATTCATTTGAAATACCTTTTTTTTTTTTTGGTAATATTGTATACAAACACTTCCATCATATGAGAAACAAAATTTTGAAGTGATCGGACTACTAGCACCTTCTGCCCTATAAAGGGTTAAAAGAAAAACTTGCGTATTGTACTTGTACTTCCACGGCAATAAAATCCTTTACCTGCTGGTAACCGTAATAGTTTTTAAAAAATAATAACGTATTAAACTTAACCTTTTTATTATTTCATAGTTTTTGCCGTTTTTGACTCTTATATAATGAACGGGTTTCTTGTTCTACTCGTATATTCTACATTGTTCAGTCTGGACAAATGGTAAAAGATCATTTTAATTGTATTGTCTTCATATCTCGAACATTTTGGATAACATTTTCATAAGTGCCATAAGCATTTAAATCATCATATACAGTAAGTTTATTTACGTTTCGTTTACAGATTTATTTTCTCTTAACGATGTGTAGTTCTTTTACTATTCATAGTGCTTACCTACACAGCCTCAACGCATATGTAACGTAAGAGTTAAAGGTCCAGATCAAATTAATTATATTTATCAAATCATCTCGAAAACCTTGAATTCCCATGACCACTTGGAATATTAGTATTATTATTAACTCCATACACGACAGTTGTCCGTCTCCAATAGGAATCATTTTTCGAGTGGGTCGATTTCTCATTACTTACCAACTATAACGGTGCCCGGTCCCGGAGACAACTCGATGCTTGTATTACGTTCAAAACCAATATCTGACCGACTTGTGGTCGAAATTGTAGAAATTTGTGTGTAGATATATTACTTTAATAAAAAAATAAAAATAAAAAATATATACCCCAAAACATCCTCGAGACGTATATTTATCATTTTTTTTTCTTTTCCGTAGCAGTCTGCTTATACAGTATTATATGTACAATATTGTATATATATTGTATTATATTATATTTGTGCGTCTTAAAATGTAATTTTATGCATAAACTTATTTATGAAATTTGAAACTTCTTACGGAAACATAACCATTTCTCCTTTAGTCCTTTCGTCCAATACAACGCTAACAGTTTTATGAAACCTTGTTCAACATATTATGCCAATATTGATTATATTTATACTTTTGTTATCCCATATAAAGTTATGTTCAACAATTCTTAACAAGATTCCTAACCCTCCCAATTTTTACCGGTGCAAGGCAGATAAGACATACATCATCAGTTGAACCACATCTATGACGAAAAATATTTTATTTTCATCTTATTTTTATAAATAGTAGTACTTATTACTTTTTAAATTGTATATAGTTTAAAAAGTTATCCTCCAACCGCGTTGTGATTTATATTGAACGTACGTATGTACCGGTATTATTACATTTGAACGGTACCTATAAATGAAAATATACGTCATTATTACACGCGGAACTTAAACAGTAGAACGGTATGATTATAAATATGTAATCTTTTAAATATTATATATTACCACGGTTTCGTTTTGGGATACTGTTTTGCACTTAGTTTAGTTTACATGGTAAACATAAAAAACCACCGTGTATTAATTAAAATTATTAAACAGCTACCTGCATTGATCCTCTCAACCCCAAATGTGCATAATGTGTGAATGTTAAACAATGAGGATGTTTACTAAAAAAAAAAAATCACCCTGTCTATTAGAGATTAAATAAATCAGATCAATTTGCACGTATTTTAGTTTACACGTTGTTCTACCGCGATATATTTCCATTGTGTTCAATATAAATACCGAATTCCCTTAAAACACAATTGACGATATTATAATGTTTCTGCGTCAAAGCGAAACAATTTCGGGTCTGTTCGGTGGCTGAACACGCATGTCCTGTAGTACATAACATATTATGCGCGTACGACTACTACACCGCACCTGCATGTCTGTTTAAGACCAGACAAGTTATCAATTATTCAATTTATCACGGGTACATTGTTTGATTTTATGGTTATTATTCAAAATTATTCCGGTTCCGGGAAGCTGCTGATTTATTATCTAAATTATTCCGCTAGTTTCCGATTGCGCCGGGTCAAACGATCCCGTTTCAGATTATTCTCGTTATTTGTATATAATCTGACGGTGTAAAGCCAAAGTAGAGCAACGTAAAAATTTAAAAAAAAAAACTATTCCGTATGACTGCCCAAGTTTGTACCATTCAATTCTTCTGGACATTTTTTACTGATTATTTTCACCTCGCGTGTCATCACGCTTTTTTTTCTATAAGAAAACTGAAGACGTAAAATCGTCCAAAATCTTTGAGAAGTGAATGATTCAATTATGATATCGATTCCATAATAGCGTGCACATGGGTGATCATACAAGATTACATCTGGTCACGTGGTATTGACACGACAGAATCCGAATAGATTCAACAAGATTGAATAATAAATTATTATTATGATCTATTATTGCGGGCATATAGAAGGATGTTATTATTAAACAATCGCTGTTGCGGGTCTAGTTAGTAGCGTATATGAATGGGCTTGTGGGTAGGTTCCCCTCCTATTATATTTAAGTAGAGGTGTTTCCTGAGATTTCATGGATTATTAATTTTACCAATTAGGGTATTGATGGTTTGTATTTTTAACCACTGAATACCGAGATTTATAGATATTAGAAAACTATTAAAATATCTATTTTAATTTAAAACACGTATTTTCCTTGTCTTCATACTTGGCTTTTTCATGTCATTAGGAAATAAAGTGAAACTATGTGTTTAAAGTATAGTATGTCTTTCGTTTAAGTACTAAGATATTATCATATTTCGACATTAGTTTCAGTTTATAAACACCCCCCTCCCCCTTCCACTATTTATTGAGCTTCAGATACGCCACTGAGTAAAGTTCACAAAGAGTGACGGCACGCAAAAATAATTCGGGACTGTTATGACGTTCCGACGACCAACCCCTGTCGAAGTTTGGTCATTTTTCGATTCAAACAGGGCACGGGACAGAGTTAGTTGTTAGCGGACAGAATAACAAGTGAAAACCCGCGGACGTGGCGTATGCTTACCGTGCTTGTACTGGCTGTTGCGCTTTATCACCGACTCGGCTGTCTTCCGGGCGATGAAGAACCATTCGCTCGTGTTCGTCAAGTACTTGTACTCCACGGCCAAGTCCTTGGCCAGTATGCCCTCGCCCTTGGGCAACCTGTACGCGTACGGGCAGAATAGCTGATAGTCCTTGTACTGGTGCTGGTCGTAACAGTTGCCGGCTGCGAAAATGTCGTCGTCGAACTCCACCATGGAGATCACGCCGGCGTGCAGCAAATACTCCGAGTTCATGACTTCGGGGCCCGCGTACTTCCACAGTCTGGTCAACATGTTGGCCCTGTTCACGGCCACGTCAGCTTCCACCCGGAACTGTTCCTGAAAACCGGGAAAAAAGGAGTTATATCGTATGTTATATTTTTAGATTTTTTAGCCGTCTTAGTGCGGTTTGCTTTCAAAGCCGGTAAGTTATTACGAATGCCTGTCGAATTAAAAAAACGCGCACCCCCGAGTCATGAATTATCGCCCCCTCAGTGAATTTGCGGTTATGAATTGAGAATTATGTTCCCGTATACGGGCATGGGTTTATTTCAGTTTGTATCGATAATGTCAACTTATACGCTAATAATGATGTCACATAAGAACACCCGAGTTACAAGACGAATAATAATTTCGGAAAAATAGCAATAGGTTTCACAGCGCTATTACTGCCAGTAGAGATCCCCGTGGGAGGTTTGTCATAGTTATCTTTTTACAACGTTATCTCGATCCGTTGTTATTTATAGTTTAGTTTTTCAATTAAAATATTTTGCGTGGGAAACGTGTAAGGGGCGTGTGGTTAGAGCATTCCGTGGCTGGTGACCTTGGCATAAATAATTCAATCACTTTCAAGTCTTAAGCTAAGTGTTTACCCCTATAGTTATGACGCTGTAACGTGCATACATAACACGGTAGTTTTTTTTCGTTTATTACATAGTATGACGTAGTGTAGTTGAATTTCAATGTTCTATCAGGTTTCACGAAACTGTTATCGAGAAACTTGACGGAATCGCTGGGTAATAAAGACGTCTTTGTCGCGATATTTGACACACGTATAAACGTTCAGAAATCATCGAGTAAAAGCATCCCAAGCTCAACAAAAACTTTCTTACTTTAAATGACGTCTGCCAATGAAATGACTTGTATTGTAGAATTTCAAACTAAAATGGCAATAAAATATTCTCAGTAACAAAAAAATTATTTCGATATGATACATTTATGCAGACCAACGGGCAGTAATGTGAAAAATACATACGTATACTGTTTTAACACAAATGCCTAATTGTTTCTATGTGATAAATGTTCTCGAGTAAAAATTTGACGTTTCACGAATAAATTCAGAGTATTATAGCGTTGCGTTGAAGATTTAAAACTACGAAATACCACGTGATATACAATGGAAATGTATAGACTCTCGAAAACTTCTATAAGGCGAACGACATACATGTATTTCGGTCACCTCGACAGTAATACAATAGTGTGAGGCGGCGGAAAAAATTCTACGATTTGAATATTTTTGGACTCTATAATATTTGAATCTATTTGTTATCTCAAATACATTAATTTATAAGTGTGGTTCAACTTACAAACTCGTATTCAATAAGAAGATGTGTAGTTTTAGCATAAAAAAAAAATAATGATGGTTTTGATATACTCGTATGAGACGTTACTTGTTTTGACCGTTTAACTGTCAACATTCCAATTCGACCTCGAAAAACGCAACAGTATTAATAAGCCGGACGAAACTCCTAGGTCGGATGACACTTGCCGGTCGGTTGAGATACAGGGATGGACATTTTAAACTTGAAACCACTGTACCATTGATCTGGTAAAAACTATTTTATAATCTCGTGTAACATAAATTCGTTGAAATACCCAATTTCGTCAACATTTCGTTTCTTAACGCTTATAAAAGTTGTTTGTCAGAAAATATTATGAAAACTGTTGTGTCCATGAAAATCAAACAAGTGAATGGAAGATATTGCGTGACGAAAGATGCGTGCTGGGTAAGATTCTAGATCTCGGTCGAAGTTTTTCGCATTTTATCTGTTTTTCCCAATTATTCGGAAAACTGTTAAGAAATACAAAAAAAAATAGCCCGTTTAAAGTACCAAGAAGACGAAAAATCTTTTCAGAAGTCTATCGGGTTCGTATACGTCGGAACAATCTTTCTGGTGGAAACCGTGAACACACATAAAAAAAAAAAAAAAAACATACATCACGATGAAACCAATACATTTCTCATTTCACTCAAAATCTAGAAGAACCAACATAACCGCCATAACGATCCTAGACGACCGACTGCGATTGTGCCCTGCCGAATGCGTTGTTCAAACGGTCCCTTATTGTATCGGCCCCACGTATTGCTGCATGGTTTTAGACGAGGGGTCCTGCATTGAACGTTCACCCGGACCGCCGCATGGCGTGAATCATCCCCCGGAATCTCATATGTGAGACGAATAACATTTAATGTTATCTTCACGAGGGTAATAACGAGATTTCTTTTTTTTTCTTGCGCGAGGACCGGTCAACAATGTTTCTAGCGAAATTGTTCGAAACGACTATTTTCGTGTCCGCAGATGCGCGCCATCGACCTCGACCTAAATATTTTTGTTTTGTTTTGTTTTTTTCATTTTTTCCAATTCAATCTCCGGGCGCGTACGCACATTTTTTTTTTATACTGACGCTATTGAGTTGAACTTTTCGTCGCGTATCGATGGATAATCCACTGGCGTATACTTCTATACGCTGTTTACGATAAAATATTATGTACTGCTATAATACATACACCAGTACGAACGCGCGAGTTGAACGGCCAATGGGTATGTTATTGTTTTGTACCAGCGATTCTCAACTGGGGACACGGGTACCCCGGGGGGTACGCGGAAAAAAATGGGTAGTGGCGTGATAAGTAAAATGTGATGAATTTAAAACAGTTCGTTAATCATGAAATATTTGATAAGTTTTGTCACTAAAATGAAAATCGTGTTTTCGTAATATTTATACGACTATGTAATGCTATAATAGTAACGTCATAATGTGTAACAATAGTCATAAGTGAAAATGGAAAAACGATCGGTTAAGGGTACGTAAAGCAGTGGCGATAGGTCAGTGCAGTGTCTGCGCACATGTGTCCGCAAATGCGCAGCGCGGAAGCTCACGAAATACTTAGGAAAATATGTAGGGCGTCTTGGGAAAACCGTTCGAAGTAACCATTCAGACGTTGGAAAAACAATAATTACTCGGATGACGCCAACGGAACGCCGAGAATATTGTACCGGTATATTTACGTATTTTTTTTCCTAGTGCGGGTTTATTGGAATATTTTTTGATATTTCGGTCAGGTAATATAACATTATATGTGCTCTATATCGTCATCCTAGAATCGTTCATGGCAATAATCTTCAAAAAATCGTATTTACGATTATCTCGGTTCATTGAGGTCTATCATAAATTCGAAGAAATAAATAATAAACCAATGGATTCGTAATTGCAAGACGCATAAGGACCTTCTTAAAGTTAGACCCATAGGCTTGCTGTGAAAACTGACAGACTAAGATGTGTACATTAACATTTAAACGATATCTTCTACAAGCGTCACGTGATGGCTTGTCTTTGAGATGGAAATCCTCCTGTGTAATTTTAAGTCATAGATTTTTCCGTTTCGGGACTTGCATCCTGAGACATAATGTCTATTAAAACGGATAATTATTATTATAAATCTATTAGTGGCTGAGTTCGCTTTAAATGTTGTATTGTTATAGGATCGATGTCCAATGATGTCATTATTATCAAAATGCTGATGAATCTTGATTTTTAATTATTTACGGTAAATTGTATTATTGAAAGTCTTATAAAGGGCCCGGACAAACATTTAGTTCAGTGGCCCAGAATTTGATGTGGGCGCTCTGTGTGTGAGCTTGAATTTGGATCGGAAATACATGGTTATTGAACATCGAAATCCAAATACTAATATATTGTTCTATTAGTTTATATTTCCGATAAAAGTTTTTCCATTGTTCGTGCCATATTTTGTTTACAGTCGTTCGGAAACAACAATATAATAAAAAATAAAATTATTGTTTCCGAACGTAGACAATATTGACTTATACTTCGCAATAACCATTTACACACATTTCTAAAGGTTTTTTAATTAAATTATTATTATACACGCCCGTCGGTCGCAATATTAAAAACGGAACAATGATCGCGCGAGACTTATCCGGTATAGAGGTGTTTATTTGTTCGGTATATATTTTATGAATTGTGTAACGAGTAGTAGTTAAATGTCGTTGAAGATGAAGTACGCGTTAGATTCAAACGGGTTTTTAGTGAAACATAACCGTGGACACATAAATACTTCTTATACGCTTCTGTATGTGGTGCATGAAAAGTTTTAAAAGGTGGGATCACGAAATACTTCGTGCGTCGAATAAAAATTCGATTCTTCGTCTCGTCGGACGCTGTTGGCGCGTAATAGATTTCAAACTGTATTTCGTTTTTAATTATTATAATTTTTTTTTCCTTTATTATGAATATACAATCTATACCTAAGAGGCACAATGAGTACATGTGGTAAGAGTGAGTTTACATATATACATTATACATTAATACGCTAACTAACATAAACATATAATATATTATATTTACATGAAATACGGGATTAGAGAAGCCATCCAACAATGACACTCACTTGAGAGTTTTGTTTTTTTTTATATTTATTTTTTTAGTTTTTTTTTCTTTAAATTTGTATGACGGGATCCAGAAGATCACGACACCAACTACGTTTTAGGCGCCTAGGTGGATTGCCAAGGATGGATAGGACTGTTAGATCGCGTATTAATGGATTACTATTATTGGAAAGACGGTTATGAAAACGTTTGAAATGTGCTTTTGCTTCTTCTTGGACAGTCTTCATTTTTAGATCAGAGTGGATAGTGATGTTCGAGACTTAAGGAGGAGCATTGAGTAGTTTCCTGAGGGCTAAGTTTTGGAGCGTTTGAATTTTATTAAGGTTAGATTTTTTAGCATAACCCTATAGCTGGATACCGTATGTTCATACTGGCTTTATTAGAGATTTATAGATAAGAAGTTTTGTATTTAGATTTGTGAAAGTGTTATTATTAATTAATGTTTTAAGTAAACTGAAACGAGAGTTAAGATTTTGACACTTAGATTTTGTGTGTTGTGCCCAAGTTAACCTACGATCTAGGATTAGACCAAGGTGTTTTTAATTATTTAAAAAAAATATTAAATGACTCGGTATTTTTGACAGTTTTTTTTTTTGGTCAAAATAGTATAATACCGTTTATCTCGAGATATTATAGATGTTTGCTATAATTTATCGTTCGGATCCGTTCAGAAACAATCGCAGCTAATTATTTAATGCATTCAAAGTTATGCGACCCGGTGTAGAAACTAATCATTCGTATAGACGATTCTATTGACAACAGAGGTGAATACCGTTATTGTTATTGTTTTACCGATACATCATACACCGAAACCGATTATTGATACGGGAGGACAAAGGGTATATATTATATATTTTATGGCTACAACATGAATGTATCGTGGAGTGTACGCTACGGCGGTCCTTATTCGTGTAGAGAAAAAAAAAGATAATATTTTTGATTTCTTATGCTCCCATTTTATTCACTACTACGAGAAAGTGATTTTCGTTAAATTTAGTTTTGACTACTCGACCTTTTCACGTGCCCTAAAGAGATTGAATCTTGTATATTATTAAAATAGGGTTGTTTCGTCGGTTTTTTTAGTTTAATTAAAAACCATTGCACTCATCGAAATTTGTATGATTAGGATAAATTGTGGATAATATTTATACTGTCGATGCGAAGTACATTTGTACAATTTCCCATAAATCTATTATTTCCCAATGAAAATAATACAAAACACTTGGTCTTTAGTTAATTTTAGAAAATTGGTATTTTACGGTTATTTTTATTATATCCTAGAATAATGGTTGATGATCTGATAAAATATATTTTGTAAAATAATAAAAAATGTAATTCCCTAGTAGGAAGTTGATTCATACTATAATCTTGTTGGTTCAACTGTTTTGTTGTGACAGTCATGTTTACACTTTGTATAATATTTAACAGTGTACAGTGTACAAGCATCATCCAATGCTCGGCGTCCGACCAGTACGGACTCACGTGTTACGCATGTACTGCAACTTACCACCCAGCAGAAGTTTAACGTCGACTTTCCACGTCTACCAACTATTTTACAGTAGATGTTTACCTAGTAATGAAAACAACGTTGGACCAGTCGCGCTTCATGAAATCAAACAAACGATATGTGAGTGTTTACAAGAGGAGCTAAGCGGGTATAATGGCGAAGAAAAATAAATAATGATATCAGTGAAACGTAGAAGCAGGCGAAAAGTATACTACATTTTTTAGTCACCAAAAAACATTAGGAAGATTTTGAATATTTTTTTACTTAATTTTTAAATTAATTATCCCGAACCTCGTGACTAGATTCGCATAGACAAGTATACGGAGCATTAAGACCAGTTAGATGAATGCGATGCGGTAAAGCTTCACTTATAATACGTCATGCACAAGCAGCTTTTTTTCTCCCTTCTTTATTGTTAACTATTATATTCCGACCATTATGTTTTGAGCAAAAAAAAAATACAAATGTGAAACGAGAAAAAAAAAATTACAATTTATGTTTTTTATAGCCTATAGTTTTTAAGGACTTACTATTTTTAAGCCAGTAAGAAGGATAAAATGAAGGATGTGTTTAATCAGTGGGATATTTTTTGAAGATAAGGAATCTATGTAGGAATTATTGATACCAATAGAGAAAAAGAATATTTTTAAATTAAGTGTGTTGGAGGAGAGTGCTATTTAAGGACAGTTGAAGAGAGTAAATGGCGAAAATAGCAACCCTTGTTGCCACACTTGGGAACTGTACAATTTTTTTTTCTGGTTAAGCCCTAGATAAAACGCATGTTTTGGTAACAAATCAGTAGCGAGATTTATTATTTGTATATAAAACTACTTGGCTAAATAGTGAACAATAAATATGTGAGAATGTCCATAGCGAATTTCGTTTCGTTTTGTTTTCGTTTAAGTGTCGGTACCGAAGTATTTTTGCGTATACCTTATGATCTAGAGTCAAAGAATCCTGCAGAACTGAACAAGCATCTGGAACCAAATCATTATTGTTGGTTTAGTTCGAAAAAATCATGTCAACATTTGGAATCTATATAATAATAGTGCATTTTGCATCACTTTATTTCATTTCATGTAACTAGAAATTATGTATTATACGTAGATTGATCATCGAACGACAAACAAAAAGTTGTTTAAGATGTCCAATTAGACGTCATGAATGAATCGCAGAACGTTATAATTTATAAAATACCTCGGCTGCTTATAAAGTTGCGGTAATAAGTTGGGAATGACTTTTAAATAAATATTCCGAGATCAAATGAAATTTTAAGCCGCCAAAGCTCTATAGTATGCGCCGGATCGTTTTTATTTAAATAAATAACAATTCACTACTTTCCAATAGGTATTTGGATGGATTTCGCGATAGGCACCTATTGACATTTTAAAATCAATAGTATGAAGTAAAATAATTCAATGTAAATAAGACATAAAGAGTATATGAAACGATCGATTCGGGATTTATTTATAAAGAAAATCGCTTTTATCATAAACGAAATACTTTCGTTCAGAATCAGACGAATACGAAACGTGATAACTATTCTGAGTTCAAGCGTAGTAACAAATAATCTGATATTTTTAGGAGCCATTCGCGTGGTTTCTATGAAGTTTTCAAATTAAATTTAACTGAATACGTATTGTATATTTATTATTTTTATATTTTGTTTGAGAATAATGAAATTGTTCACTTAACAGATTTTCAACTTATATTTTATAGGTATTGTTTAGGTCCTATTTTATATACATTTTTGTTTACACACCGTTGAAAGACCGAACGTTATTATTTCGCACAAACAAGAAAAAAAAAAACATTTTCCAAGCCAGCTCATAACCCATACAATTGCAACGAAATAGCTCTCTCAATATTTAAACGCTTTGTTCGAGGAAAAATTATAGTAAATGAAAAAGTTGTTTTATCTTGAGTTGTATACACTCGAGTGTTATCGCACAAGCGTAAAATCAACTGCTCATCGTCGTAGAATGCATCGCAAGTAAACGCATACGATTTATTTTTTACGCACAGCCACAACGGTTATACCACACGAATTGTACGTTACCGTTAGATAAATAACTAAACGTTTCCTGGTACAAAGAGCTTTGTTGCCTTGTTAGTGATGGAACGAAAACCAAATCGGCAATCTTAGGTCTTTGAGTTTCAGCCATCAACACAACCGTTTAATAAGAATACCACCGTTATCGGATATACGCTTTGAGCGGACAGTCGTCCGCGAGAGAGACAGAGAGGAATAAGAAGAGACACAGAGAGAGAGAGAGAGAGAGAGAGAACGAACCAAGGCTCCCATAAAACAACGTTTTGAAGTCGTTCCACAACGGTTTTGCCTCGGCACTACGTGCGTATAACGCTTCGAAGCAGTATATCGATCTGCAACAAGTGATATTAAAGTTTACGAAATTGCCTCGTACAATCCACGTCCCCGAGTCCCCGAGTGCGCGTTTTTGAAGTGCCGGGTGGCCCTGCAGTGTCCGCGAGCATATTGTTGTCGTCGTCGTCGTCGTTGCTGTTGTTGCTGTTGCTTGGCGAAGGGCTGGCGGCCGAGGGGAACAGATAGATAGACGGGCAGACAGACAGAGAAAAAGTGAGAGTCGTAGAAAGGGACGAACGTGTAGGGAGACAGAGAGGGGGTGAGGGGGAGGGGCGAGAGACTTGTGCGGCGGACCTTACATTATCGTCTATTCAATTTTGGGCCCCAGTGAAATGGCAATTCGCTCCGGCGCGCCAGGAAAACAATGTGGGTCGGATTAATAATAGCACACCCACACCTCGCCGCGGCGTACACGCACGCGGTTAAACCGTCCCGAAGGGCGCGTATGTGTTCGGCCGACTTTCGATTCGGTTACGTATAGTCCGTTTAACCCGCGCAACGCCTCCCGCGCCCAGCCGTCACCCCGCCGGACGTCTCGGCGGTATCAAATCTTCGTCGGCGGTTTCCGCGACGCGAACGAATAAATGCTGAATGGCGAACCCGCTTAAAAGGATTACGCGCAGGACGTGTGCTCGACCGCGTTTATCCTCCCTGCGCTCGTAGACGGCGCGCGGAACGAAAAAAACCGAGAGCAAAACGAAAAAACAAAAACGAAAAACTTCGCCGTCGCCCTTATTGCCAATATCATCAAACGATACGCATACAGGGTGCCGGTGTTCTCCCCCGTTTTCCGTGCGTACTGCGCGAACCGTGCGCCGAGCGCTCGTCCACCCTGTAAGCGCTCGCACGCTCCGTTTTTCTCACACGTGTATTTATATAACATGATTACATCTCCAACCCGCCCCGTCCGTCGGCAGACGCCGATTGAATATAAACTTCGGGGATAATAATATAATAATAGGATGGTGGGGGGGAAGCATGTCGTGCACGATTCGATTGTTAAAATATAATACCGTTTCTTTGTCTAACCAAAGCCCCCCCCCCCTTACCACCGGTACATACACGGTTCAAGGTCTTTTGGAAAAAGGGACAAGAATTTCCCTTCGCGAGTCGACGACCAGGTTGTTCGATTATTGTTACCG